>VZTE01000104.1:1062448-1088044 GCA_013397775.1 Eulacestoma nigropectus
CGGAGGGAGGGGGCCGGCGCGGGGTGTCTCCGAGCCAGTTCTCGCGGTGCTGGCCAGGCTCAGCCTCCTTCCCCTCCCCGGCGAGCGGTGACTGTGCACGGCGGAGCGGGGAGCGCCGAGCCGGGCGCCGGGGGAGCCCGCGCCGCCCCGCCGAGCCAGGAGGAAGGCCGCCGAGCAGCGCGCCCGCCCGGCCCGTCCCCGCCGCCCTGCCCCATGCCCCAGCGACGCTGAGCCTCCCGCAGCCCGAACATGGCCACCACGGCAACGTGCACCCGCTTCACCGACGAGTACCAGCTCTACGAGGAGCTTGGCAAGTACGGAGCCTGCTGTGCGCCCCGCGCCGCGCCCTGCCGCCCGCCCCGGCCCCAGGACCCACCGGCGCTGCCGGGAGCACTGTGCCGGTGACCCGGCTCTCCCGGGAGCCGGAGAAGGATTAGCTGTCGCGCTGTAATCCTGTTCTCCAGCCCCTCGTCCACCCCAGCGGCACAGCCCCCGGGGGGAAAGGTGTTCCTGCCCTCCTGGGTTGCCCCGCCGCAGCGGGTGTCCCCGCAGCCTGTCTCGGGCTGCGCGCTCCTGTTGCACCCCGAGATTTCCTCTCTTCCCTCCTTTCCTTCCTCAGGACCTGGCTGCCCCGTTCTCCTCCCCGCACCGTCTCCCAGCTACACGTTGCCGTTCTCTGCAACTGTTTCTGCGCTGGGACGCGACACTGTTACAGCCACTTCGCGATGCTTCAGTCCCCACTTCCTTGTCCCTGTGAAAGGACCAGGTGCTGCTGCACCGCGCTTCTCCCCCCTCCCTGCTTCCTTCGCTTCTTCCCTCCCTCTCTCCGCACTTGTCTCCGCATTGGCAGACTTGCTGCTGCACCCTAGGACAGGGCTTTGCAGGGGAGCCCAGTTGGGTAGGAAAGCAGCGTAGAAAGGGCCGGGGTAGGATTATGGGGACGGTGCTTTCGTGGGTGCTGCTGCTCGCTCCCTCCTTTCCTGCACCAACTGCTGGGCTCTCTGCTGCATCTCTTCTCTCCAGCCCGGTGTCCCTGTCCCTCCCCACACTGCTGCAGCTGTGTGTCACCAAGCCCGGGCCCCGGTGTTGGTGCTCACCTTGATGCTCATTGGTTTGTATGTAGAGGTTGAGGAAGGGGGTAAAAAGGCAGGACTCGGCAGTATTGGAGGGATTCAAGCTATTTGAGGCTCCCTGTAGGACTAACTGCATGTGGGGCCCTTGTGCAGCTTCTATTCCCCTTTCTTGTAGTTGAAATATGTACATTTGTCCCTAGACATGGGTGTGCATTCCTGATCTGAAGGACTGCTAGTTTTCTCATATTTGTCCTCTCCCCTTTTCAGATCTTTCCTGTAAAGCTAGTTGTTATTCTTTACCCATCATGAGGTTTTTTGTTGGTTTGTTTTTTTCTTTAAAAAGGGGCTGTTTTCAAGTGCTCATTGTGTAGTCCTGTAGATTTTCAGTCTGTCTTTTCACCTTCATGTCTGTTGTATTCACTCTTTTTCCTCACAAAAATCCTTCTTCCCTCTCTCACAGACGTCTTCTCCAAGAGGAATTCTCTTTGGAACAGTTATAATAATATCAATAGTTTCAGCTTGAGAAAATGTACAAAGCCTCATAGTTTTCTACTTACTTCATTAATAGGTACATGCTTATCCCCATTTTGCAGGTGGGTTGAGGGATATAAGAGAACTAGTAACTTTTGCAAAGTGTTGCAGTGATTTTGTGACTGAGCTTGCACTTGAACATGGGAGAAATGAGTCCTGGTTTTGTGCTGTGACTGCTGGGGATGCTCTCCTTGGGAGATGGACTTACTGGCTCGTGTTGACAGTGCCTTTCTGGGCTGTTTGTCTTCTCTTCATCAATCCCTTCATGTCCTGTTTCTGTGCCTGTATGGTCTCTCTCCCCACACAATGTGCTCTTCCTATTGTGCTGTCTGTGAGGGGGCTTGAGGAGTCTTCAGGAGGCTTAAGTACCATATAGACTTAAATTTTTTGCTGATCAGACAGCATGCATTGTTCATCAGATTCAGGTGTTGTGTCCCTCCTCTGTATGTCTTCTGCCCTGTCCTTAATCTGGTCCACTCTGGGGACTGAAATTGTTGCTACTATATTCTCATTTTCAGTTTCACAGCACCTACCCTCTTTATTTTTCTTCCAGGGGAGCCTTCTCTGTGGTCCGCAGATGTGTAAAGAAAAATTCTTCACAGGAATATGCTGCAAAAATCATCAACACCAAAAAACTGTCAGCCAGAGGTTAGTGTCACTATCTACCTTTCTTCTGTATATTAATAGAAAAATACTTCACTGGAGTTGAGGCTGTAATAAATTTAAGGGTTCTGTAGTTTCTTGTTTTGGTCATTATTTAAGCATTTCAAAATAACTGAGTTGTGTGGCAAAGAGGAGACTGAAAGAAGGTAGTGTGGGATGATAGAAAAATTCCTGTGTCTGGAAATGGATGCTCTGTAAAGTGATGTTGTCTTTTTTCTTCTTGAGATCTTTCTTCTTCAAGCTGAGCTAGAGGTAGATTCATCTATGTGTGTATGTGTACCAATCACTCATAATAAAGAGAAGTGTTGCAGACTTATTTTGCTGAATGTCTTTTTTACCTAGGAGATCTGTCTTACCAGAACACATGTGATTATTTTTTTGAAAGATTGATGCTATATGCCTTGCTCCTTTCATGCTGTAGTTAAAGGTGGTGTGTTTGGAAACTAAAAAGTCTGCCTTCAAAGGCAGAAATAGGTTGGATGGAGAAATCTTTCCAATTTGACTTCTCGGCATATTAGAACAAGGGATTTGTGCTTTCATTACTCCTGGAGACTTAAAAAACCTGAAACTAGACTGCAGTGTTATGAAAAGAGTAAAAATTTTAACTGTTCTCCCAAGCTGTTAGTCTTCTGTTTTCCAGGGACGTACATATGCACAAAGGGTAGTAGACCATAGAGTATGAAGGGAATGTGTATCTTCTAGTGTGTAGGGAATCACTACAGGGATTAAAGTTGTCTTTTTGGTGGGGTGGATGAGGGGGACAGTGAGGGAAACTGAACTGCAATGAAAGATGTTGAAAACATGGAGTGCAACAAGTTGAGATGCCAGAGGCAACTGTTTCTAGAAAAGGTGAACAAGAAAAGTTGTAAATCTTTAGAGGCCTCTCAGATTTGACGAAATTAATGTATGAAGCCCTTGACTATCTTGCTAGTTGAGTAGAGGGCTTAGTAGGGGGGTTGACTGAGAAATGAAAGAGAAAAGCATGAGGATAAAGCAAATGATCTTGGTAAATGATTTCGAAGTGAATAACGTTTTGCCTAATCCTTACAAAAAAGAAAAATAGAATATGTATTCTCCTTTTTGCCAGAATATGAAATGTGATGATAAGAGCAGAAGACAGCTTGAAGAATAGTGATAAATTTCCATTTACTGTAGTTTGTATAGTTTGTATGAAGAAGTAGTGTCACTGGTAGTATGCTGTCAAGCAGTGATTTTTCTTGTTTTGTTTTGTTTGTTGTTTGTTTGTTTTTCTACTTCTGGAAGCAAGCATATGTGCTGAGGTGTTTGGTATTCAGCCTGAGTGAGGTTGTGTAGGGGGCCAACCAGTGGAGCCCTAGATTGTTACTGAGGTGGCTGCAGATCTTTTGAGAATCAGTGTCCCCTCAATGGTCACGTGACAGTGCCTGCTGATGTAGGTGGGATATCCAATCTCTTGAGTTCAAAATTAGTTCAACTTAATATGGGAGAAGTTTGAAGAGTGGTTTTGCTTTGCTGACGGCCATTAATGCCGTGTTTGCTCCACAGACTTCCCTGTCCGTGCTGTATAGAGGACTAAAACTCAGGAGAGCCATTTCTCAGATGTTAGCAGACACCAGGCTGCTTTGAGAAGGGAGGGGGCAATTTGATAAACTGTTTGCAAAGGATAAACCGTTATCTTACAAAGCACAGGGTATTGAAGTTAACTCTGGAGATAAGAAAAATGGGAAAAATGGCAGGCTGAATATAGCTGAAACAAAATTCAAAACCATATTAGCTGAAGTCCAAAATGCTCAGAAAAACTGATTAAGTCAATTTTTAAGTGTTTAAAGTTGGTTTTAAGTTTTTTAAGTTGGTCATTCAATGAGTTATAGAGGGAGAAATATGTAGATTCTAATTGTTTTTCATAGTAAGGTGATGACAGTTTAATGACCCAACAAGTAGGAGAATTAAGTAAGTAAGTATGGGTGAATACATGTTTGCATGTTTTGATCTATACTTACTATGTAGATTTCATACCTTCCTATAAATAAAATACATGGAGGCTGCTAGCCTGGTCCTCAGCTACTTAACTTGAGGCAGCTGGCAATGATATACTTAAAAACGTATTGGTTAGGTAGAGTAAGTGTGAGGAGAACCAAGAAAGAAAATGTATGTTTCTGCTAGTACAGAAGAGTATCAGAAACAAAGGACTGATCAGGTTGTGCTGAAGTTTTAACTGAGGACTGAGGAATCTGTTAAAAGAGGATGGTGACTTCAACTGAATATGTAGGTTCCTCAGTTATTCCAGCTGTGTTTGCTGAGAGCTCAAGGGGTAAGTACAAAAAGTACTTATAGTAAAAGACTGAGTATTTTGATAGGAAGTTAGTGAATTCACCTTGGAACAGGTCTTTAAAGCATTGAAGGAAAAATGTGTGCTATTTAGACACTGCAGCTGTAAATCAGTGATTAGGGAGATTCAATTCAGCAACCTCAAAATGAAAGTCTCGGGAAAAGGCGTTTTAGAAAGCTGTCTCCCTGAGGAGCAGAATTATGGTGTTAATTCTGCAGCATCCTGGATATGTGTTGCCTGATGTGTCCTTTTCCCAAGCTGGCACTTCTCCTTGGGGTGCCCATGTCTCTGCCCATCAGTACCTCTGCCCGGGGCTCTCCTGTGCACCTAGCTGCATGCTGTCCATTGTGCAGGGTATCCTACCCTCTTGACCTGCCTCCCGTGCTGTTTTCTTCTAGGCATGATCACAGAGCCAGAATATTCCCTTATGTGGGGACAGCCAGCCCCTCTCCAAATTAAGCATAGCTACATTTAACATTTTTTACTATCCCTAGCAGAATTTGAACGTATATGGACACCTGATGCAGTAACTGCTACTTCAAGAGCCAGCATCTTGCTGCTGCAAAGTATGTATAGCCCATTGCTGCTTCACAGAAGTTTTGCCTGCTGTAGTGCTTTCCTTGATTCTGTTCAAGGCAATGGTAACAGAGCCTTGCTTTCCTCCTGCAGTACTTCTTGTTACCTTTGTTTTTCAAGATTCATGATGAAGAAATACTAGATAGCTTACTGAGAAGTGCTGAAAAGGAGGAAGAGGAATTCTTCAGGGTGAATTATATGCAATTAAAGGGTAAAGACTTGAAGAGGCATGATGTTTTACAAGCCTTCTCTGTGAAAGCAAGGAGGATGGATGGGGTACTGGTCCTAATAGCTTCAGTCTAGTAAACTTCACCGTTCGTAAAATACCAAGTCAGCTGTTGAGAGGAGAGTCTCTTTTTTATATTGTCTATGATTTTTGGATGCCTCTTCTCTCTTAAATAAGTTTAGTCAGTAAGAGTTGGTCTAAATTAAAATTTGTATTTTGGCTTTAATGAAATATTTGCTATTATTAATGTTGTGTTGATGCTCAACACTGCCCAGTGAAGACCATGCCAAGAAGTTTAATGTTAAATATGGTCCAAATGCTTGTGGAAAGAGAGAGGAAACAGACTTCACCTTAGTCAGCGTTCAGCTGACATATAAGAGCAGTGGTTATTACACATGGGGGAAATACAATGCTTCAGTCGTCTGAAATTCCTATGGGATTGAATGCACAGACTTTTACCAGCACTACGGGTAGAGGGAAATAATAACTGTAATTTTTTGAAAGTTGTCTTGTGGCTTTCACCAGAATACTTTTTGAACATGAAAATTCATAGCAAGTAGTGCTACAGTGAAGTTCAAATAAAGTAAAATTACTCGCAGTGATCAAAAGATCAAGAGAGAAGCAGTAGCTTTAGTAGCAGTAGGGAAATATCCCCCATTTGACTTGCCAGCATATACTTCAAGAGAGTCTGGCTTTGGAAAGAGGTAGGCAGAGCTTTAGGATTTGATAATTTTTAGTATGTTTTTTATACCAAATAGTATTTAGTGATCCTGCCACCATCTGTAGTATTTCTGCCCTTTTTTTTTAGGTGCAGGGGCAAAAATCTCTGTGTATTATATCTATTGTTAAATTTAATTTGCGGTTGAAAATCTGTATCTTTTAACTCTTGCAAGTGATATCTCTTGATGAAAAAATTAAAAACAGCTGTCTTGTAAGTTAGTTCACTTCACTGTGTTCTGCTTACTGTGGCTTTGCTCTTGACTGTGAAATAGAAGTGGCTTCTCTCCCTGTTTTCATCTCTCCAAATTTGTAAACTGGATAAAAATTTGCAGTCTACCCAGTTATTTTGTTGTTGTTCCTGTAGGAGATTATGTGGATTGTGGGAGGAGCAGGGAATTACTTTGTGTATCAAACCCTGACAGGAAAAAAACACTCTTTATACTTCCAACTCTGCTTTTTTTCCCACACCACTATTGTCCTGGCTTTTGGTTCTGTAGTGGTTGCCGGTTTGGGCTTCACAGTTTGTTTTGTTGCAGGTGTCAGAAGTAGTTTCCCTGGACACTAAAACGTTGAGCTTGAATGCTGCAGAGGACATTTAGCAGCATCAGTCCCTAGCATCTTTCTCGATCTGTTCTGTATGTGGTCGTAGCTGCTGCTTGCATTAGGACTCCCTGGGACTGCTCTTGAGGCTGCCAGGTTCTGAGCCCCCTGTGGGCACCACGCACCGCTGGAATTGGCTGCGTGCAGGGTGCTGCACTGCAGCGGGGCCACCGGCTCTGCCAGGGCGGGCAAGCCCAACACCCGGTCACAGAGGGCTCAAGTGCAAAGCCAGACTCGTGTAGAAATGTCCTGTGATAGGTGTCCTCTGTATATTCCTGTGTTTGCAGGTTGAGGACAAATGTCCTTTCTTGCAGGGGATGGCAAATCAAACCGTATCTGCTCAGTCATACTTGCTGAGCAGCCAAATCAGGTCCAGTCATTTGGTGTGGGAGAGAAGCTGCCCTTCCTGCAGCAGGGGCTGAGTGAAGAGCTTCCCTGCGCCCCAGCTCCACCCTGTGCCTCCCCTTTGCTGCCTGCAGAAGTCTGAGAGATGCTGTGATTAGGGAGCATATACTGCAGACCAGCTGCTGTGGGTTGGAAATTTTTTGGAAGTCTTTACACACATGGAGGGAAGTAGGGAGCAGAGCAGAGAGTGCTGCGCACCCCCCAGAGCAGTGTATGAGGCTGGGAACTGTCTGGTGGAGCGACTGTAAGAGGCTGGGTGCTAAAGGATGGGGACTGTAGGGGAGGAATCAGTCAGTGGGCTGGGCTCATGGGTAGCAAGTGGCTGAACTCTTCACTCTGCACCACAGCAAACGAGTGTGGCAGGGACTGGTAGTGAGGCTGCTCAGCTGATGTCAGAAACAGCAGCCCTCTACCTCCCACCAGCAGCCTGCCTCCCCCTCTTCTTCCTACCTGCCTCTGCTTGCAGTCCCCTGCATAGGGGAAGAGGGGTTCAAACAGTGTACATATATATATGTACCACTAGGGGAAATTTCATTGGAAGAGGTATTTGGAGAAGAGGAGGGCTTGTGCAAAAGAAGAGACCGTGACCTTGGAGGAGAGGTTGGAGCTGGGAACTTAGTGGGAAGTTGCTGAGGGTCGGCCTGGCTTTTTGCCTGCCCCGACATATCAGTACAGGCAGGAAAATGCCCTGGAGTGAGAGCCAGCAGAGATTGTTCAGGTGGCGAGGGGGGGACGCCTTGCTTTACTGTGGCTTGCTATGGCCAGAAGCTGGCTTCCTCCCACTGTGGATGTTAGTGATGGTTGGGGTTACCCCAGGTTGCCTCTCAGTTTACGCTGTATATTTTATAAAGGAGCTGGAACAGAGCAGACAGGATTTCAGCTTGTGTCTGTCTCCTCAGTGGTCACATTGAGTATTAAATTTCCGGCATTAACAATGAGGAGGGGGGGGACGTGGGCACACAGATTGGGCAGGAGTTCCTACTGCCTCTGCACGAGGTTAGAGAAGGGAGCTTGGTGAGAGAGTCAGGTTTCTTGTTTTCCCAATATAAACTGGATTTGTGTATGACAGAAATGTGATTAGACTAACTCCTGCACGTGTCCTGAAGCCCTTGGCTCTAGAGCATTTACTCTGATCAGCCAGCCATGGCTGAAATATTTGTAGGTGTCCCTACAGTGAAGAACAGGATGTTGAGCACCCTGTAGATATTTGGGGCAAGGAGAGCTACTTTGATTTCTTGTAAGAAGGATCCAGTGAAAAAAAAATTTGCTTTTTTTTGTTGGTTTTGGGGTGTAGCATGGAGATTTCACTGTCTCCAAATTTAATCCTTCTCTAGACAACAGCAAAATCATCAGTAGCAGAGGAGGATTCAACTGTGGATCATGAGTGCCCTCCTCCCCAACAATGGGTTAGCACCACTGTTTCACTGTTTTAAGAGAGGACTATGACAATATTTTTGTTCCTTTCCACACCCTGGAAGTATTCTAGTTGTTCTGGGCCTCCAGATTGGGTGAAAACAGTTTTTAAAAGGGAAGCATGCTAATGCAAACATTTCTCTCCACTGTGCTGTCTGTGAGCACAACCCTGACAATGAAGGCATTACCCACACTTTTAATTAACTCTGACCTGTCACCTGTTTTGGTAATTCAGATGTTTCTTTTTGTTTCCTCTGGTCTTGAAATCTCCTGATTTTTACCAACATAACAGACTTAAAAAAAAAACCAAGCACATTCATTTGCCAATGTTTGACTATAGCATGAGCTATTGCTGTTGGCTTGGTTGGGTGAAAAGGGCAATATTGCTTGGTGCCAGAGTCACCAGCACAGGAAAGAAGCCTTGAATGATGTAAAAAAGAAATGTGGAGTGTCTCACATCGTGTGTTTGCCTGCAATAGAAGTGATGTTTGTGCTCAGAGTAGTCATCTTCGGCAAAACAGAGGTGCACTGGTTTCTGATGGGCAAATGAATCCTTAAAATTTTGAGGTGCTCACTAGATGTTTTGGGGTTTTTTTAGTGTATGGAGGAAATGTGACCCTGTAACTTAAACTACTGTAGTTGCTGCTGATCCTTACGATAATAAGCTTAATGCTTCAAAAATTGGGGCCCTATAAATTAGGCTGATATCATGTTCCTTTTTATACCTTATTAAATTTACTGTCTATTTAAATATCACTTTATACTTTGGTAACATATCCCCAGACATTCTGGTATTGCTGCCTGCGTGATTTTTGGAGAACAGTTGCAGAATACCTCTGAAGAAATGGGCTATCAGTATCTTAGAAGTAAGCTTTCTGAACACTGAGGGTAGCCAAAGATAAGTGGGGCATGAATTTAACTTTCTGGTGAAACTGAGTCTATAGTTTTTAGATTTTGATTCCTCGTAGCTTTTTTCACCTTTTACTTTTCATCTGCCTTTCTTTCCATTTTTAATTTTGAGTTTGTTTTGAATGTTCATTTGTTTCTCATGGATCAGTTACTTTAACCCGTAATTATATTAATCTATAATGCTTTGATTGAAAATAGCCCTTTAGTAATGCTGCTTTACTCTCCTCCTTTCCTCCCAGAGAATATTGCACAATTCCTGTTGCTCTCTCAATTTAGATGAGCAGACTTGGAAGTGTGGTTGTTGGTGCAAGTGGCTGATTACTGACGACTGAGACTAATTGAGAGATGTGAGGAGAGCTGGTTAGTATTGTATCTTGCCTTTTTATGATGGCGTCAGGAGAGGAGGAGATAACCATGGCTTTACTCTTGGTGTCAGAATCTGTCTCGCTCTGCTCCTGGCAGAGTCAGAGAGAGAATTCCCAGTCTCTGAGATGTGAGTTGAGTAAATGCGATGACCTTTCAGAGAATGCGTGTGTGCCTATAACTTTCGTGTTATGTTCCTGGGAGCATGAGTTACATATCTCTCTAGTGACCCCTTGTCCTGCTGCTCCCGTCCAAAGTTCCCATCCTGAGTTAGCCATTGTCCAAGCATCCACAGCCATGAGCTCTTGTCTTACCTGTGGCTGGAGTGTTCTTATCTGTGACACTAGGACAAGTCCAGGTTAGTGTGGTGCTTCAGAGAAGGTTGCTAGCTAATCTTTTCTCTTTTCTAGAAGCCACAGGTGATTTCGCTGTTAAACACAAGACCCTTTTCTTTCTGAGGCAGCAAAGGTAGCACCTCTCTTTGCAGTGCTGTTGTTCATGTGATTCTGTCAGAGTCCCAAAAATTGAGCTGAGAATTGTCTCAGAGTAAAAAGTAGGCATTGTGGGAATGAAGACATAGTTTAAGAAAAACAAACCCCATGTAAACTTATCTCTAAGGAAGGAACATGCTTGCAAAGATGAGCCTGGGAGTGGGCATAGCTCTTTGTAGGCCTACAAGCCAAAGGCTAAATGGCAGATCAGGCAGGGAGTGGCAGCCTGCCCGCTGTGGCAGAGCTGCTGGGTTATCTGTGGGGGCTGTTGCCACGATGACAGTGGCAAACAGGGACTGAAAAATTTACCAGATGCGTGTGAGCTAAAGGATTAAACTTTCTCATAGGAGAGAAGGGAGGGGAGGAGGGTGGGTGATGATGTATTAACGAAGGACAGTATCCTAGTGAGAAATACCAGGGTCATTCTCCTATAGCCACTGGGGTGGCAGGGGGGAACGCAGACTGGTGTTCCTCCTCCAGTCTGAACTCTGGGCAACACTGCTCTGACCGATTTCCTCTTTGAAGAGGGGGTGAATGCAGCCCGCTTTCACTGCATAAATCATCAGGATTTGCATTGCTTTGGCAGGTGAAGCGTAAGAAGTGGGAAAAGACGGTGTCTCTTTTTTCAGTGTTTTTTTTTTTCTATTCCCTCTACCTACAAGTAACTCTAGTTCTTTACTTTGTGCTTAGAGATTTTCTGCACTAGAGTTCATGCAAATCAAGTTTCAGTGTTACCTGCAGGTTGCAGACTATCAAACATGATTCTAACCAGCCTGCACTACTGTCATCGATAGCACAAGACTGTTGTCATTGCAAATGTCTTATGCAAAACCATGTCAGCACTACTAGAGCTAGTAATGGTCTTTACCCTGCATACTGCTTTTGTTCCCTTCCCAGAGCTGGGGCAGTGTCCCTGCATATCAGAATTGATGGTGTGGTGGGCAGGCAGTACAGGAGAGAGGCCAAGCTTGGCAGTTTTCCCTCCGCTGGAGTCTGAGCAAGTCCTATTACTACCCTGTGCTGCAGCCTCCTTTGTGGAGGCTGACCATGATAAGGACTGGTCCTAGGAGAATTAATGATTTGCAGCTGGCTGGGGAGCAGGGAGCTGGTGGGGGGGTCTCTGCACTCAGTGCCCCACATCTCAGTGCTCCATAGCAAAAGGTGGTATCGCTTGGTTGTTTGCAGTACTGCAAATTATCACAGTGCCTTCTTGCAGGCAGCTTCAGGAAAGACCTACCTAGCTGTGCCTGGGAAACCTCTGAACAGCAATATACTAGCATAAAATGTTTGTCTGAAGGCTTAGTAGGATAGAATTGTGGTAATAAAAACTAGTTTTGTTCTAGAAGGGCTTCTTCAACTTAAAACATTTATTTACAAAATGAGACATTAATATCTATGGAAATTAATGATATAGGTCTGTCCCACTAGCCCGAATCCTAGTGGACTTTTTAAGCTCCTGTGAATACAGGCCATAAGTGAGAACAAGGATTTTAAGTCTCCAAAGCCAGTGTCCTTTCCTTCACTTCTACTCCTGTTCTAGGCACCTGAGTTAGCTGATGTAGACTGCAGCTTGTCTTGTGGAGTAACTCAGTGTTTGGATGTGCTTTATCTCATGCAGTTACTGTGTCATCTCCGATAAGTCAGTTGGTGTAGACTGTGGTAAGTGATAGCTGTGAAGACAGAGATGTCATTTCTTGATGTTGAAGACAACTCTTTTTTGGAAGAGGTTTTCTCAATCCCAGGGGAGCAGTGAGAAAAGGAGAAGCAGTCTGACATAGCCTGATCTGTGAGGTGGAAAAAGGAGACAGAAGAGCTAAATCCTTAAACTTCAGTGTACTTCCTCTGTTCTCTGTTATTTTACAGGGACCTCTCTTGCACAAGGGGTCTCCTTGTCTGTGCAGCAGAATATAGTCAGTGTGTAAAGTTTCCTGCAGCTCCGGAGATGGGTGAGATGTGTGTGTTTATCCAGCTCTGCTTGCTGCTAGATACCTGATGTCATACACCTGACTTGAAATGTAACTTCATAGGGAACAGTCCAGTGCTTTCTCAGGGATGCACTTTCTAGATGCACATTTCAAATTACATGGGTACTCTGGAAGCTTTTTCAGGGAAAACAGCTTGTTAAAACTCATCCTATATTGGTCTCCAGTGCTTGCCAAATGAACTTAGTGTTTTTACTGTATTAGAGCAGCTGCCATTCTGAAAATGTCCATGTGTATCTTGGGGGGGGGGGGGTTTGTTTGGTTTTTTGTTTGGGGTTTTTTTGGGGGTTTTTTTTGTTTGTTTTTGGGGGGGTGGTTGTTGTTGTTGTTTTGGGTTTTTAAAATTTTTTTTATTTCCTCATATTCCTTCATGTCAAAGCATATAACATTTCTCAGGTAATGGGCCAGGAAATAGCCCATTGGCTGGAGGAAAAAATAGATGTAGAAGGAGGAACTTGTCTTTACTGGCCCCTGTAACCCACAGGGACTTGCTGGAACATTTGTCTTGGAGGCTACTAGAGAGTATAGCCTGGTGAGGCCAAGCAGGACTTTTCTGTTGTTTGCCAAAAGAATTGGTGTGCTGTTAAGTTTAATTTTGCCTGCCTCAGGGCCAGACCATGTAAGCTTTGGGTATCAAATGTACTCTGTTGAGATTGTGTCAGAGAGATTAGGAGCGTTGAAGTTGCACGGCTTTATTTTATAATGGGTGCCTATACAGAGACAAAGCTTGATTGTGATGATGTGTTTCTTCAGTGCAAGTTAAAGTAGTGATTCATAGCTCCTGTGTTACTTTAAATATTCCTGAGTTTTGGACTGTGCATTGAAAAGTGGCTTTCAGCTCTGCCCATTTTTGTTTGACTTGTGTGTCATCTGGCCTAGAATCTGCCAGCTCTGCAGATTAGGATGTTGTGTTGTGTCTGCTGCTTGTTATGAAGTTGCCTGGATTAAAATTTTCAGTGCAGAGCAATGATCCACAGCCTTCTCTGTCTGTCTGAATTGCTCTTGCACTTAATAAGGATGATGTAGAAGAGTGAAGTGTTGGTCAGCTTGTCCTTTGTGTGGAAGCACTTCTGCAGCAGTAGACTGGAGTCGAGCTCTCATAACACATTTGTCTTCTCCAGACAGACAAGTTCAGCATCAGAGATATAAGAAAAAGTGGCACAAGGCAGTTGGCTTTTTTGATAATCATTATCAAATATTGCTGACAAGTTCAGGTGACTGTAGTTGCTGCTGCAGTTTGTGTTGCTGCAGACCCGGTTACAGTTTTAAGGAAGCACATTATGCCTTGTTAACTCTTTGTGGCTCTGTACATTTAGTTTCTTCAGTAGTTTTGAAGCTGAGCTTAAAAAGCTTTCCCTTCCACCACCTCACAAATAGTCAAGAAGTTTCTTATCTCCCCGATGAATTATGAAATGTTAATTGCTGAAGTTTTTTTCTCATTTGAAAACACAGCCAAAATTTCTTCCCCATCTTGGAAACAAAACTTGGGTCTCATGGTTGCAGTTACGTTATCTAAGGTGGTGGGGGTTGGCTCAGGAACAAGGCAACATGCAGCTCGACTGAGCCAGAGGAACTTAAATTCTTCCTTCTGCATCTTTGAATTCCTGGATCCTGCATTGCAGTGACTTGACACTGCTGAGATCTGCTTCCTTGTCACAGTTACCTTGTCTGCTAACCAGCTATAGTCTGATACTTACTTAGCTGGTTCATCCTAAACCACCAACACCTGATGTGATCAGCTGATGGGGAGAAGAAGGGAACTCATGTCCAGAAATAAGCTCACTTGGTGTGGTTTCTCTTTGTTAGGCTGTGTTCTTCAGGACCCTCTTTGGCTAGTGGGGTTAAGACAGAGCTGCTGGAGTTCTTGCACAGGAACAGTTGCTGTGTATGCAGCAGAGAAGGTGCTGATATGGCTGTGTTGCCTTTGGAGTAGCTCTGTGTCCTACTGTCTCACTTACTGCATGTCCACTTTAAGAGAGTTCATCTGCAATGCAGCTGTTAGCAGGGAAGTTCTGTAAATCAAGAGGGACTGAGTGCAAGTGAGCCTGGTGTCTGCAGTTGTGGCTGGGTCCTCCCCATGGCACAGGGAAACTTGTTCAGAAAGACTTTTTGCAGGAGGAGGAGAAAGGGATGGCAACGCAGTGCTGATGGTAGGAGCCCCTGCCTTCTGTGCCTGTGTCTGTGATGTGTATGCATCAGCTGCTCAGGAGCTGGAAAACATGGAAAAGCACAGTGGGCAGCAGTCCTGGAACTGGAAAATCCTGCCATGCTTTTCCCCTCCTCACTCTACCAGAGTCTAACCAGGTGTTTGCTTAGGGCCAATCCTGTCAGGATGTCTTTACTGCACACTCCCTTCTTACACAGGATGTCCTGTCGGAATTTGGAGCTTGTTGTGAGCTTCTGCACATCACTCAGAAGCGCACAGAGGCCCCATGGGTTGCAAGTTTACAACTGTGCTGTCCTTCGTTGCATGGGCTGTCAGAGGCACCACGTGCTGGTGCAAGGGGGTGATGCCAGTGACCCATGGGGATGCTGTGGTGCCAGGGAGGGAGCCCACAAGTGGAGTCAGTTGGACTGCCCTGGCTGTTCAGGTGTTGCACCCAGCAGGCTGGGGACTGCTGCTGAGTGAATTGCTATGAGGAGGAGAATTAGAGCCACATGTGCAGTAGGCCTGCTACAAGTGGGGTAGATGAGCCATCTGAGAGAACTCTGTAAGGATTGCAGCCCCTCCAGCGCATGTCAGGGAGGCTGGCTGGGGAGCTTATGGCTTTAAGCACGTGGCTGAGGAGTGGATGGCTTGTTGTTCTGCTCTTCCCCTGCCTCTCCTCTGCTTCTCCAGCAAGCAGAAACTCCTTGGAAGACTGCCTGGCTATCAGCCATGACCAGGAGCACTTGTATGATTGCTTCCTGGTTCCCCATTCACAAGTTTCTGAGGATATTCTGGTGAAGAAATTCCTCTATAGCTCACAGGGACCCATGGGAATACCTGGGACCCCTTGGGCCATTGCTGGAGAGAGTCCCACAGGACCGCATAATGCTTTTCATTCTGGTGCTTAACAGGCAAGGCTTTCTCTTTCACTGTATTTAGAAGTATTCTGGGCAGACTTGGTTCCAAATTTCTACTTCAATTTCTTTATTTCCACTTGGGAAAGCATTTCCAATTGACAGTCATTGGTGATGCAGAAAAAATTGATGTATGATTCACCACCCCCTTTTCCTCCTTTGTTTCCTCTCTGCCTCTCCTGTTTTCTGGGCATTCATTGTCCCTCTCGTAATAACCAAATTGTGCTAACTGTGTGTAAGCAATGTTCCCTCCCCTTTTGCTGGGGAACTGTCTGACTTGCTGTAAGAAGTTATTTTTAGGGTTTGCTTCCTGGGATATTCTACCCGTGGCCAGTTATGGTGATGAAAATGTCACTGAGATGCAGAAAGGACTCCCAATTCATTGATAGCATGCCTGATCTTGCTCTTGTAAGGGTGCCCGTGGAGGACATGAGTTCCTTACAACTACATTGCTGGTGCTCAGGGACACAGCCCCGGTGACTGTGCAGCGTAACTCCCTGTGAAAAGCATACTGGGCTTCTGAATTAGCCCAGGGGAAAAGAAGAAAACAAGAAAAAAGAAATTAAAAATAAGTAAAGCAGTGGTTACATGGTTAAATGGTTACAGTGGAGTTTGTTTCTGCCCTTTTTATTTTTTGTGTGTGTAGGGATGTCAGTGCTGCAGAGCTGTGTGTCAGTGTACAGGGCAGTCCCTCACAGGCAATTTGCTTCTTGTACTGGATGTATTATGTTGCACTGGGTTGCTGCCAAATGGCCGGCCTAGGCTAGAAGAGGTTTGTGCTTATTTTTTTGAAACACCTCTCCCACCCCAGGTCTGTGGCTTGCAACACCCAAAAAAGTTGGTCTTTATGGCAGCTATAGCTAACAAAACATGAATGTAATACAGGCAAATTACAGAGCCCAGCTGACCAAGGCTATGGGCTGACAAAATGCAGTCTCTGGTATCAGTGTTGGCTTAAGGAGCCCCTGGGTCTTTCTCTGAAGATGTCTGTTTCCTCTGTGTTGCAGCACATCTCTTTTCCTTTTGGGTCTCATACCTTGGATCAGGAAAACAAGTTCAGAAGAACCATTCAGTAAGCAATTATTGAAGTGGTGGAGATGGCAGATACTTGTTTTCTGGGTAGACTGCATGTCTATTTAGATCTTCATATTTCTTGGAGCAGCCATAGAAGGGGTTGCTTTAGTGGAGCTCTGGAAACGAGGCTCTTGTGCAGCTGAGTCTGAGAAAAGTGCTTGTGGAGTGTTAGGTTAGTGATGCGGAGATGTGGAAATAGCTTTTGTGCGCCTGTATGGTACTCCTGGAAGAGAGCTTAGGAAGCAGAGCCCCTTGAATGGCTTTGGATCAAGGTAATGGAGAAGTTTACCTTGGTTTTCAGGCCTGATGCTGTTGGGATTGAGAAGCTGTGTGGCTGCAGTGCAGGGATAGTGGCAGCAGTCTCGAGTGGGTGGGTACTGTGCTTGTGCAACACAGAGCCTTGCGAGCTGCCCACAGGAAAACCCAGTTAGAGAAACATGGGGGGAGACTCCTCCCTGATTAGATAGCATCTTCGAAGTTATCAGTGCTTAGAAACTCCTCTTATGCTTTTGCGTATAAAGGGTTTCTTTCTATATGTGTAACATACACGCATAACCCTGTGTATGTTTTAAAATAATCCTCACACTTAAAATTGTTTTAGTGAGTGGTAGCTTATATTATGTCTTCTTGCTGTCTTGCTTCCATACAATACCTAGAAGTGCCTGAGCGCTTTATGAACAGGATGAAGTTCCCAGACTCTTCAGGAGCCAGAGGCAACCACGCTGTCTCTTTCCCTGCTGCCTTGTGTTCCTAACTGCCACATGGATTTACTGATACATGGTGCGCTTTGCTCTTTGGTACGGAAGTATTTTGGTGGCTCTGCTACAGGTGGTATCTAATGTGGCACATGTGTGCATTTCAAGTCTTCTCATTGAAATGTCTGGGTAGCTGCTCTGTGTTTACAGCTTGCTCTGCTTAATTTAAAGTTCTCCTAGCATTGCTAGGGGAACTTAGCCTTAAAATAGATGGTTTGACCTTTTTTTTTAATTATTCTAATCTCCTGAGGCTTGATGTTCCTTCTTGTCAGAAGAGTGTATTTTAACAGAGGTATTATCTCTTTTGGAGAGAAGTCATTCAGCACTGGGGTGCAGTGCCATTCATCTGTGCCTTTAAAAAGATTTTCTATTTAGTTTACTTCTTTCATTCATGTCTGTCAAATATCAAATCAAGGCAGCATTTCCAGCATCCTTCGTTCTCCCAACTGGCTGGAACAGCTAAAAAAATAGTAATGGATATAGACTTGCTGTTGCATGGATATGGGCCCTGCAGCACGTGTCATGCAGTGAAGGATGGCATTATGCAGTGAAGAATGATGTTCTGCTGAATATTAAGAGGGTGCGGAAATTTTGAGGTTTTGTTTCCCTCCTGAGCTTCACTCATTTTTTGTTCAAGCATAAATTTCCTTGGTTCATTCAAAAGAAATCCAGCTGTTTGGTGACCAGTGGCTGCATTATCATGTAGCATTTTATTCAAGAGCCACATTGTACAGATGTGTGTTGGAAAACCGGGGCTGGATGCAGTAGGTCTGCAGGTTTGGACAGCCTTGACAGTGATGGCTGAATTGGAGTGCATTGGGTTTAAGAAGGAGCCTGTGTAGCCCCTCATGCACAAGGAGAGCCTTATGGTTTCTGTTCGTATGTTGGTAAAGGCAGAGTCAATGCCAGGAACTTCCTCTTCCAAGTAGGGTTTTTCCCAAGGTTTTGTTAACGTGCTTTCACCTATGGGTGTTTAGTCTTGTTTTCCAGGAGCTTGGTTCTCTTTGCCCCCAGTGCTTTGTCTTTCCAAAATTTGTATTCCCCTACCTGAAAGAATGTCATCATTCTACTGCAGTGTGCTCCTCTGCACCACCAGCAAAGTGTTCCTGCAGCTTTTTTTTAAACCATGTACCCTCAGTCTTACTTTGTTGTTCTCCCTGTCAATCGTGTAATGCATCAGCAGGTTTCATTTGTCCTTTATCCTCCCAGTACTACTACTGGGCAAGGAAGTATTAGCCCTGTTTTACACTTGGAAATACTGAGAAAGATGCAAATTTTCAAGTGCTTTCTAGAACACTTGGCAATGAGCCATGATGAGTTAGGAAAAGAGTCCAAGTCATATCTTTGCTATAACAGTGATAAGAAGAGTGTAGGTAGAAAAAAAACTGTGGGCATCTGGCAAAAAAATAACGTGGGCTAAAACATGTAGTATTACAAGGAGTTGTGGTCTAGTTTGCTGGTTATAGGAATAATATTTTGATGTGTTTTCTGTACTACTTTTCACTCTGATTTGCTTACTGTTTATGTAATACAACTCCAAAATATGTTATATTTGGGATGTCTTTGGACTCTACCTTTCTGTAATTTTTCCAGGTGATGAGGGTTGAAAACTCAATCAGAGGTAACTGCTCTTGGTACAGAAGGCTCTTAGATGACAATAAACACACAATGGTTTTCTGTGTGTGTGCATGTGTATGTGTGTGTTTGAAGACTGATCAGAAAAATTAAAGGAGGTCACTTAGATGTAAAATTATTTCCTTGTTTTAGCCATAACTACAGGAACAGGCACAGTAACATTTGCAATAGTTTATTTTCTGAAGTGTGTAAAAGTAAGGTGGCAAAAATGAAAACTTAAAACTCTTAAGATAAGCAACTGTACCTAAGAGTTAAAAAAACCCCAATTTCATGACAAGAATTTAGGTAAACTTTAAAATTGTCTGCATTTTGGGATCTAAATAATTGATTCAGTTGTGAAAATTTAGATTATGGGATGCTGTCAGGAAACTCTTCCTGCCCTGCTCTTGCTATGTCTTTTTGGCTAACTAATCTGTCTGTTAGTGCAAAGGTTTCTGCCTTCCTGGAGAATTTGGAAACATCCATATTAGTGCACGGTTAAGGCATTTGAAGTCTTTCCACAGGAATCAGCTGTAGGTGCACAAGGTATACCGCTGCAAGCCGTCTTGACCATATGATAATGTCAAACTAATATGAAGTCTTCAAGAGTAGAACATCCTTTGCCACCCAGGGAGGAATAAAATCTTGTGTGTGTTTAAGTAGATTACTGTTAGCTCATCAGAAGGAATAATGAGAAGTTATGGGACAGAGCTGAAGACCTGTCATTAACTGAAAGCTGGTTGAGGGGAAGGAATAAAAAATATGAGGGAATGACCAGAAAGCTATTCTACACTTAATGATGTGTATGCTGGGGATACTGCATACTTTTCAAATAGTGTGATTCAGGTTTTGTTTAGAGGACAGTTAGAAACCATGCTGTGGCAGTGCTGGAAGGAAGAACCATATAAGAGGGAGAGTGGAGGGAAAAGGAAAATACTAGGGAGAGGTGAAATGTGATGAAGGTTAATTAAACTGTACTATGAAAACTAGTTAGATGCTCTGGTCTGCCCTTTCTGTAATAAAAAACAAATGTGGTTACACAACGAATTGATATATTTTCAATAATTCATTTCAAACTTGCTGCCTCTAGACAAATATTGTAGATTAGGAAAAAAGGATGAAAAACTTGCATGTAATTTAAGTCAGCATATTTGAAGAGAAATGCTTTTTAAAAAGTAAAGGGCTTACAGACTTATTCCTTTAGGTTTTTTGTGTTTTGCATTGCGAGATTCATCCCTTCTTTCCTTTGTACAGTGTGACTGGGATCATCCTGAAACATAGATCCGTATCTTTTTATTTTTTCTTTTAATTGACAGTTGTTTTCTTCATAACTTCAGAGAAGAATACAGGCATCCCTTTGGAGAGGAAGGTGCTTTCCTAGCACCAGAGCAGGAGAGTGAAAGATGAAGGAAGGGTTGGATATTCAGTTCCAGGACTGGGAATGATTCATCCTATGTCTTGATAGAAAAAACCCCAAACAAACAAGAAAGAAAAGCCACAAAAAACAAGCAAAATAAAACAACAACAACAAAAAACAGCAAAGGACATCCAGACACTATCCTTTTTCAGTCTGTCTTTTCTGCCATCTGGCTGTCCTAATGTTCCAGTATGTTGCAAGTTGCATTGTTGCTATTCTACCTGAATTAGCAGGTTTCAGACACCATTGGTTACAGAATGTGAGACAAAATGAATTAGTGGTCTGGCAATGAGTGTAGGTTAAATTTAGGAGCTGACAGTACTGCCTATCATGACTTGACTTTCTCCACTTTTGGAAATTGTGTTTGTCTTTTTGCACTTGAACTTTGTTTTCACCTTTAGCAGGTTTGAATAGTGTGTAATGCTGCTGAGGACTAATGCTCACGCATGGACCTTCTAGCACTATTGCACATGTTTTGGCCTCCAGGTTGCAAAAAATTTTTCTGCTAGTTTATTGGGGGTTTTTTGATGGGCGACAGAGGAGGAGATAGCAAAAGGAAAGCCTCAAGAAAATGTAGCATTCCATGATGCTGTTTTTAGAAATTCTGTGTGGTGCAGATTTACATAAAAGACACTTAAGAAGCATTTCCCTACCACCCTCAGTTTTTTACCTCGTATGAATAAAAGAATGTTAATACTGTGAAGGAGGCTGTGAAGCACTATTCTTCCAGGCTCAGTCCTGTGAACAGCCTGGATGTGATGCATGGATGGAATTAACTTTTTACACTGGAGCTATAAACATTGTTCTGCTTCTCTTTGTAGATGATATGCTGGTCACCTTCAAACAAACAGGGTGTCTGTTCATGGCTAGAAATTCACATTGATTTAGCAACATTTGAATTGAAAGCATGAAGAGTATGATGTCAAGCCTTCTCCATGGAAAATGATATTACAAGTTGCTAGCTGTTTCAATGCACAAGTTGTAGTGGTGTCAGCTATATTACTAGCTGAAAGCCCTGGTGATTCTGCAGGTTTTGTGAAGCACTGAAACTGCAACAAATGGGGAAGGTATTTCTCTGACTCTTGAGTGGATTTTAATTTTTATGGAATCACATAATCATAGAATAGCTTGGGTTGGAAGAGACCTTAAAGATCTAGTTCCAACCCCCCCGCCATGGACAGGGACATCTTTCAGAAGTCCAGGTTGGTCAGAGACCCATCCAACCTGACCTTGAACACTTCCAGGGATGGGGCAGGCACAGCTTCTCTGGGCAACCTGTGCTAGTGCCTCACCACCCTTACAGGGAAGAATTTCTTCTTAGTATCTAATCTAAACCTCTTCCAGTCTGAAGCCATTCCCCCTTGTCCTGTCTCTACATGTCGTTGTACATAGTCCCTCTCCATCTTTCTTGTGGGCTCCCTTCAGGTACTGGAAGGCTGCAATTAGGTCACCCTGAAGCCTTCTCTTCTCCAGGCTGAGCAACCTCAATTCTCTCAGCCTTTCCTCATAAGAGAGGTGGATTAGAGCCCTCTAATCAACTTGGTGGCCCTCCCGCGGACTCGCTCCAACAGATTTATGTGCTTCCTGTGCTGGGGACTCCAGAGCTGAAGGCAGCACTCCATGTGCATGCTGTTGGCTCAGGTCCAGTGTCTCATCCACCAGCACCCCCAAGTTCTCGGCAGGGCTGCTCTGGATCTGTTCATGCCCCAGCCTGGATTGATATCTGGGGTTGCCCAGCCTGGTGTAGCACCTTGCACTTGGTCTTGTTAAACTTAATGAGATTCCTTGGGCCCACTTCTTGAACTTGTTCATGCCCCTCTGAACTATTGCCTGGGCTGACTCTCCTAGGAAGAAGCCAACTTCTCCTGTGCTCAGTAGCTCCATAGCTTCATAAAAGTGAAATTCTTGTTCAGGCTTTTCTTTAGGCTTCCAAATACACACATTTTTTCAGACTTTCAGCAGAAGTGAGAGTTCACTGTTCAGTCTGTATGTGTGAGGGGGCAGGGGAGAAATATGTATTTGTTTCTTTAAGTTGCTTATGTGCCTGAAATTTAAGGATGTGGCTGCATATCTTTATAAATCCATGATGTGATCACAAACCCCAGAAAGGTCTGAAATTTTGGCTTGAGTAAAAAAGAGGAGGTGGTGGTGGTTTTTTGTTTTTATTTTTTTCTTGTTCCAGTTGCTTCTGTTTTAAAATGAAGTGTTGTTTGTTTTTAAGTCATGAGGTATAGCTTAATTGCAAACTGGAGATCTTTAAAACCATCCTTCTCTTAACTGTCTACTAATTTGGAATAACTGTGAACCCAAATGAAGGGCAAATAGTGCTTGGTTTTGAATTATTGGTATTTATGAAAAGGCAAACTGTTTCCTTCCCTCCTGCCCTTGCCGCAATAAGGGCATTGCTTTTGTGCAGTGTAAACTGCATTTAGTAATGGTCTTGTGCTTAAGAGCTTCTAGTTAATGAGACCTATTAACAATAATGAAAAATGGCATCCTTAAAGTGCAGAGCTAGTCAGAAAAATAATTCTCCAAGAATGACTGGATGGCTGTGTACTCTTTCTTGGCTTATTTAATTTAGGGATGGGGGAGGAGCACAGTCTTGGCTCTGAAACTAATTATTGTCCTACCAATGTGCCCGTGATCTGCAGTTCCCACTGGGGATTTGCAGAGCTGGGGCTTCTAGAGCTAAAGAGCTTCCCAGACTGAACCTAGCTGAGACTGGGGCGTGTTGGCTTGGCTTTGCTTTCCCGAACCTCCGTGGGAGCGGCAGTAGTAAAAGCCATTTTTTTGTCTGCTCAAATGAACACATCTGAGTCAACAACACAGAGCAGTTGCATGGAGTAGGAAAGTGGTTTTTTTACATAATTATTCAGCTGGCTATGTTTGTATTTTACTCTGTTGCCACCTCCGCATCATGTGCTGTTTTAGTTAGACAGGATATGCCTTGCTTTTCAATACATGAATAATCCCGCTTAAGGAAAGGGGAGGATTGGCAATGACTATATTGGATTTGAAATACAAAAACCCCTACATTCCTGCTTAGGAACAGACACAAGGAGACTGCCTGGATGATGTCTGTCCATATGAATAAATAGCAAGGCATTACAGAGAAAGTCTAGAGAAGTGGAAGCTACCTATATCTCTGCCTTAGTGTCCTACCACTTAGTACCACACTACCATGTATGTTTTACTAATTTCCTTTTCAGCTAGGACAGCCTGTCATGCCAGCCAGCAGACTTGGAGTAGCTTCTCTTAGTATGGGACCACCTTGCCCATCTTCACTGAAAAGGATTTCTCTGGTTGTTCTCCTACTCCTCTAAGAGTAGGAGAGTTTGTGCTAAGAATTACAGCTTTCTGTGGTTATAGGTGTTCTATGTATTGGGAGAACTTCCATGTTGTGAGACAAAGTGGGCACATTTTGGGACAGAGGAGAGATTTTCACATAAAGGGGATGTTTCTTCTCCCACTTTGGGGGCAGCATGGATTGCTGAAGACAGACTTAATTTCTTGATTCTGTACCCTGGCCGCCAACTCAAGCTAATGGTACCCCACCCTTCAGGGTTTTAACTGAACTTCATTGTCTAAGAAGGCACCATCCTATTAACTGCCATCTGTGTCAGGATCACGTGCTCGAAGCAGTCCTAGATGGATAGACAGTGTCCAGCTCAGTGGTGATTCTTCTGTCTCTTTATCCTCTGGTGCTAAGCAGAAAGGTGTCAGTGTCTGCTCACAGAGGAGCTATTTCTGTGCTACAAAGAAGGAATTTCAAACCACTTTGTCCTTGTCTCTATCAAGTTTTGGGAGGTTCATGTAATTTTTCAGGACATGTTATATGCTCGCACATGTGTGTGTCCTCTGTGGAAGAGAAGAGTTGGAGTGTTTGCCACTGAGCACTCAACCCCTGCTGTAGGGACTGTTGAGCCATCTGTGGGAGACAATCGCCTTCTTGAAAAGAAAACAGACTTCTGAAGCTGATTCTTTGTTGAAATCAGAATCCAGTGGATACCTAGGGCATGCAGGAGCATTGGCTAGCAGCTTCCTTTAAAATGGAGCCAAGAAAGATGCTGCATGGTGAGCTGCTGTATCCCCAGTGGAGCTGCGAGCTTGTTGGACAGGAAGCAGGCCAGTGCATAGAGAAGGAGGCGGCTGGCAGTGCAGTGGGGAGCAGAGCACTTCTGGGGGTGTGCAGAGCGCTGCTCTGTAGGTGAGAGGAGAAATTAGTTCTTGGTGCAAAGTGTTTTGTGGCCTGACGGCCAAAGCCACTCAGCAGTGCCAGCTTTGCATGCGTGTTTGGCCAGATTTTCTTTTCGTCTTGCTCTCTCCTGCTGTACATTGCCACAAGTCCAAGATTTGTGAGTTTGACCCAGAATTGCAAGGATATGTCTCTGCTCTGTTTTCTTAGACTGATGTGTTTGAAGAGATTGGGATTTCC
The DNA here is from genome assembly GCA_013397775.1 of Eulacestoma nigropectus. NCBI lineage: Eukaryota > Metazoa > Chordata > Aves > Passeriformes > Eulacestoma > Eulacestoma nigropectus. Next base: position 1,087,067 of record VZTE01000104.1, read on the forward strand.
TTATGAAAAAATCAAAAGAGATTATTTCCCCTAGAATTTAATATCTTCTAATAAGGTGTTAGCAGACGGAAGGGAAAAAGTAATTCAGTGAACCTGAATACCATGATGTAAGCTTGTGCTAAAACTTGGACTTTATTAATTGCCTCCTGCTCTCCTTAGCTTGTCTGTTTTTGAGATGGAAGCACTGAGCACCCATGCATCTGCTAGGCATAATTTATTTTGACATTCCCATTGCTGAGCATTCCTTGGGATCAAACATTTAATCATGTGTTCTCTAATCATATCTGTGATGTGGCATCACTACCAATTTGCATAGACAATGTTAATTCTGCTATTTTTTTAACTTCTAGGTATTTTGGAACAGAACTTAGGTATTCCATTTTTAAAAATATGTGTTATTCCTACTGGGTTTGTATAAATGTTCTTCCCCTCTCTTCATTGACTTGCTCATTCAGTGCTGCAGTCCAGGGTTTTGTTACTCGCACTCCTGGGTTAACTGTTGGCTAGTAGGGAAGGAGGGCTTTTACATCTGTGAATCCTTTGCTAAGAGATAATGTCTTTTGCAATAGCTGCCACTTCTCCTCCTTCTATCTCCCTGCCTATGACTTGTGAAAATTGTGCAAAAGAGCTTGGGGAACAAAGATACAGTTTGTCACAATCTGCCATCGCTTCCAAGATGTCTAGAATGTCTTTTGACTAGAGTGAATCGGGATAAATGGCTGGGTGGCACTTCAAAGTGCGTTTAATGTATGGATATTAGAGCATAGTTTCTGTGTAGCTGGTATGGAAGAGGAGAGCCAAGAAGTGCCCTTTGTTAGAAGCCCCTATAGCAAATGGGTATCTCTGGGACAATACTGCCCTTTTCCGTAAAAACCTTACTCATAGCTTGTGTGGTGATAAGGAAGTCATTGCATTCAGTGTCTGCTGAGGTTTGGTATTAAATTCAGACAGAAATCCCAAAACCCCCCTCCCCCCACC
>VZTE01000104.1:1088135-1102569 GCA_013397775.1 Eulacestoma nigropectus
CCCGGTCTGTCTCCATTCTTTCAGAAGTAGCTAATGTCTGGTCAAAGCAAATCAGATTGTTGGGCAGACATCATCTGTGGAAAAGCAGAGAGTCATACTGGGCCTCAACCTTTTAGAATTGCAGATAATTTTGAGTCTTGGATTGTGTTTCTGTAAAACAGTGTATTCTGTTATGGCTGGAGCTATTAGGCTAAATTAATTGCTGTTTAAAGCACCTGAAAATCCAGTGCTAGAAGTTGTCATAGGAAATGCCAGGTGTTCCTTTTGCAGCCAGTATGAAATGCTGAATCTGTATTTTATTTGAAGAGTGTTTCAAATTGTTCTTCTTAATGCTTAGTCATGAGCTGTCTATATGTTAACATGTATTTTCTACATAGTAAATGGAGACTTTAACAATTTATGTGCTAAGCAGAAGGATCTTTCCTATAACATGAAGTATTTGCTAATAAGCTGTCGTGTTTTGGGTTACTCTAGTCTACTGAGGTAGATGATTAGAGCTGGTCTGGTGATGCCCATAGAGCTTTGCTAATCAGAAACTTATGAACTGAACCAGGAAGAAATATTTTATCTTTGTAATAAAATTTCATAAGCTGAGGGATCTCAAAGTGCATTCCAAACTGACAGTGGTAATGGGACCACTGAATTGCAGTCATAGGCTGGGGAATCAGAGAATGAAGCTGTATTTTAAATTGGAGCTGAATCTGAATTCTCCTATTGCATAACTCAGACATGATGAAGACAGTTAACATGTTGGGAATATGATGCTTCAGCATAAAATCAGAAGAAATAATAAAGCTTTTGTCTTGGAGGGGGAGAGTGGTGATAGTTATTGCTCTTTTAAAAGTGTGAGGAGCAGAGGGAAGCAGCCTTGCACTGACAAACACAGGAAGATGCAAAATAAAGATCTGGTGTATTTTTGCCAAATATGACTCATTGTTTCTCTTGTCCGAATTATATTCCTGGGAGCATCCGATCACCAGAGAGTTGCAAACTGATTTTGCCCAGTGGTTAAGACTTGTGGCTAAAGGATGCATCTTGTTATCATGAAGGCAACCAAGAGTTCCTAAGGACAGTGTCTTGTCAGAATAGCTGGACAGGACAAAATATGTTTACTCAGCAGGAGGCAGAGAAGACTGGAAAAGCCCCTTAGAGCAGCAGACATTTGGTTTTCTGAGATATGTTGCCCTCTTTCACCTCTGATGTCAGAAAGCAAACTGCCCCAAGTCCTCCTATATAAGGACCTGCTTATTTGATAAACAAAGCAAACTTCAAAATCCCCTCTTTTCCTGGTAAAATGGGTGTTTTCCCTCTCTGGACTCTGCTTATCTTGTCTTCCCTGTGCTGCAGATGAGAGAGGCCAAGACAGGTTTATCTTAGCCCACAGCAGTGCAGGCTGCCATCAGTGCGAGTCTGGCACAGCACTTCCTGCCAGCCATGGCTCTTGGTGGTGTCGCCTGGCTCTTCCTTCTGAAACCCCTTCCTCCCACACCTGCCTGGGCAATTTGGTAGCTGCTTTCCCCAGACCTGTCTTCACTTTCTTTGTTCCTGTGGTGCCATCTTCATGATTTTTTCTCTTAGTGTGCAGAATTATATACAGGCTGTAATAAAGAGCTTCTCACTGATGTGCTTTTCTAGATAAGTTGCTGTCCCCTTGAAGCTTCCATTTCTTCTAGTTGCAGAGTCGAGTGTCCTATTACTCTAATATCTGAATAATTCTTGATGTGTGGCTCCATTCTTGTAGGGCAAACTGGGAAGCTTTAGCTGTCTCCAGTTTTAACTTCGGATGCCATAACTGCTTCAGTGCTCTGACCTGGTGGTTTCCCAACCAGCTGGAGCTAGAGAGAGGAGTGCTCTAAATGCTTCTAGACATAGGAGGAGATGCTGCTCCTTGCAAATTCTTATGGGAGAGGTCCTTGGTTCTGGCTGTAAGCAGCCAACTGCATAATTGCTTCTTGGGAAATCGCTGTGTTTCACTGACTGCTGAACAGCCCATCTCTAAGCACTGCTGTCTCAATAGCAATGTCCTATTTGCCTTGATAAGATCTAGATCGCATGTGATATCCTGGTATTCTATGGATGGGGTTTTATTTCTTTCTTTTAGGCACAGGATCTGACTCCTTGCAAATTTCAAATAAATTGCTGTATTCTCACTCTACTTTTTTGATCTCTAGAACTGAGTATTTTTCTTCACTACATGATGAGGGGATGGTAAAGATTAATCTTCACTATGTACTTATAAAAATGATGACCTCTTATATGAGTGCCAGAGGTTATGAAGGGAGAATATTAGAGGAGCTCTGAACAGTTTTCTCTTATGCTGGATCAGAAACTATCAGAACTATATAAACTATCTCGTCAGAAGACGAGAACATCTTATGGTCTGACATGAACTGCATGTGAGCAGTATCTTGGAGTATTGCAGCGAAGGGTAGTTGAATGGTAGTACCCCATAGCAACATGAGCAGTCTCAGCCAGCATGAGCTCTGTGCTGCTGCTGCAAGAGGCAGCCTTTCTTCTGACTGTTCCCTCCTTGCACTAGCACAAATTCTTTATATAGGTGTGTGGTGAACCAGGTTAATGATGGATCAGTTCACTTATCCAGTTCACTGCGCTGCTGCGCAAGTGCTTGCGCCAGCATCAGAAGTAAAGAGGATGCCGGCCATTAGGCAAGAGGCAGGGGAAGGATGTGACTGCCAGCTTTGCAACAAGGGGATCTCCTGTACCTGCTGTTGGATAAATCTGCACCACAGGCAGTGCCAGAAGGGTGATGTCTACTTTCCTAGAGATACTAAAAAAAAAAAATCTGGCTTTATCTTAGCTATAGCCTTTCAGGGGAGGAAGTCAAGGGTACTACATCAGTGTAGTGGGATGTTAACTCCTACAGCTGTGCCACTGAAACCCTCAATTCCAGTAGCTTACCTAAGGAATCAGAGATGCTATTGCATCTCTATGCAGCTGAATTACTAAAATACTATCTGAAGGGTATATGAGCTTTTTTTGGAAGAAGTTTGAGGTTCTTCAGGCTAAACAATGTCTTGCTGTGGTGCTAGCTTTGCTGGTGTGCACCAGCCTTTACTGAAGGAACTCTTCTAATGCAACATCCTGGCATTGTTATGCCTTTGAAATTTATTTACTGGTAGACGTGATCCAGACAGAAAGGAAGACCAGCAGTGGTTAGGATCACCTCTAGCAGAGAATTTTAATATTCTGGAAGTGTAGTCTTGATGGTGTTTTCTGTCCCCTTAAGCCTCTGTTTCAGGTGCTGAACACAAAATTTGGGTCTGAGATTGGTCCGATTATGTATTTAAAGCCACTGCATGGTTGAATAGAATGTCATACAGTCCTAAGATCACTTGAATGAAGAGATCTCTATGCAGTGTCTCCTTCGTCTCTGTGGGAAGTCATTTCATACAGTTCAAGAGCTAGGCTCCGGGAGTAGAAGCGTTTTTCTTGGTGATCCCTCGCAGTGTCATTGCCCACACGGTGAGTCACTGGTAATGCCCGAGTTCTTATTTTTAGTCCTGTTGCTGCCATCACGCTGAAACCATTGGCCGGTAAGAGACTTAAGCGAGGAGATAAACATGTTAATCTCCCTAGACCTTCCCCCTCAGCTGCTGCCTCTCTGCCTTTGTGCATCTCAAGATGTAGCCTTTCCTGGACCACTGGGCAGAACGATGTCCCCTGCTTACCCTGGTGGGATGTCACTCAAACATTTTCACGATTAAGCGCTGGAGCTGGGAGGAATGCCTTCCATGCACGTGGGTTTGCATGTGCAGGCAGGGCAGTGTGCTTTGTCAGCCATCAAAGCAAGCAGAACAGGCTGTCACTGTTTACCCGAGCACCTTTGCCATCAGGGCTTTACAGGGAATATCCATTCTTTTGTTGGGTTCTGCCACCAAACTGCTTTTCCCTCAGGTCCCTCCAGAAGAGTTCCGAAACAAACTAACAGGATTCTTTTGTATAAGCTTGCTGTAACAATTAAGCAAGTCTGTCCCTTTTGGTGAGTTTTTAAAGTACCCTGTATTCTTGGGCGAAGCCACTGGTCTCTCTGATATATTGTATTACCTTAATAAGTGTTTTTGCATTTACTCTTAGGCTTCCTATTTTACTTGCTTTCTTGACATGGGAAGGAGTGGATATGGGAGTACTAGTGAGTTCTTCTTTGCCCAGTCGTGGGCTGGTAGTGATGCAGACTGAATAGAGTGTTTTCTTCTGCCCTGCCCTTCTTGTGCTCTCTTTCCTAGGTACTTCTTATCCTGCAAAATTAGCTAGTCTGCAGATCCCTAGGGTTCCAGCTAGTTGTTTTCTGTGGTTAATTTTGTTAGCATGTGTGTCTCCAACTTCAGGGACTCTTAAACAGATTTACACTGTGTTAATTTTAAGGGAAGAAAGGAGTGTGTTCAGCTCTTCTACACTTTTGTTAGCAGGGTTGATTATTTTCTTAAATTATGTATTTTGAGCGTTTTGCTTGGTGAAGAGAAATGAAGAAAATATAATCAACTGGTGGAGACCTGCTCTTGTTCCAGCAATAACCTGAGCCTTCGTGGACCTCATTGTTACAGAAGTCCCAAAACACACATCCATAGCTAGTAGCACTGTGTGTTTATGGGTGATCTGCTTCTCAGTGTCTTTGGCTCAGTGGCCTCGGGTAGCCAGCTGTAGCTCGTAATTTGAGTATGGTTCAGACTCCTGAGCTCCTGGCAGCATGCTGGTGGTACAACAAGCACATACTTAACTGGGATGGAGTTCAGTCCTGCTGATGATGGCTCAGTTGGTGTCATTCTTCTGACCTTCCTGGTCTAAAGCCTCTTTCAGTTCTGTACCCTCAGTTTTGTTCCTGTCCATGTGCCTTTGAGGGTGGCCCAATATTTATAAAATTCAGAATGATAATTCTGAAAACCTCTTTTCTTTCTGATGCCTACCTTTTGGAGGGGAAAGGATGAAGTGCTGGGTATTTGAGGCCTGGCCTCTTGTTAGTTAGTTGGTTGGTTTGTTTGTTTTTTTACAATCTCTTCTGACTGTCAGATCTGGGAGAACATTAACTCAACCTAGGAATAGCACACTCGAGTATAGAGTTGAGCCATAAGTTGAACACAGTAAACTACCAGGACTACCCCATCCTGCTGGGTGATGTGATGTAAAAAGGCAAGTGAAGGGAGTGATCACAGTTTTGAATGAGGAAGTAGTGCTGCCAGCATGTTGAGGTTGGGGACCAGTCTTGTGTGTGACTGAGCTCACCTGGCTCTTCTCTGGAGGCTGCTCATTGCACTGAAAATGAAATTGACTGTGGATAGTGGAGTTGTGAGACAGGAAGTATAATCACTTCACCTACATGTGGTGTGAGTTCCCAGAACTGCTCTTCATGTGTCTCTCCCTTTTGATGTGTTTTTCTGTTATTATTATGAATTATTAATATAATTATTATTATTATAAAATTTGTTAATGGATGTGTTCAGTGTTTGAGAGTGAAAATGCACAGGACTGGACAAGCAAAGCATAATTAGTAATATCTCACTGTGTCTCTATTTTCTCTCTCTCTCTCCATTCCTTTTACTGTGCTACTCCTAGTCTAAACACAAGTACTAAGCATCTGAAGCTGATGAAGAGAGAGCTGAGTCTCTGCTGGTAGTGTAGCAGAAGGTGTGATTGCAGCATGAAGGATATAGTTCACTAACTTTATTCTCAGTGGTTTAGAGATAATAGCATTGAAGTCACAGTGATGTGGGTTTCAGTGGAGGCTAGCAGCTTAGGCACATATGTAAGTCCCCAGCAGGCCTGTACAATTTGTGTTCAAGTCTATGAATCCCACTATTACTACTGCTGGTGAGTGTAGTGCTAGCATGGATATGTCTGTTCCTACTGCGATTAAACCTTTGATTGTGGAGTAGACATCTCCATAAAGATTTGAGCTCTTTTGCAAGGACAGAAGGTGCCCAGCAGGAACAATATCAGAAGCTGGGTGTCTGTCTCATGCTTCTGAGTACCAGTTCCAGAGGAAATTGTTGTGTAGTTTGCTTATCGCTTCAGTTTTACACCATCTCTCACTCTGCTGCTGTACTTTTAGAGTGAAGGTCTTGGCTTCTCAGAGAACAGCTGCTTATGGTATCCCCTTGCACAGGGTCTTGTTCACTGAAGCGCAGCCTCCTGGAACTTTTCCTGTCTCTAACCCTATGGAGAAAAACCTGTGTGATCTCTGGAGTCCTTATAGGCAACAGCTTGTCCACAGTGCTGGATTCATCATCATCATCAGATCCAAGGGATGGCTGATTTCTGTCCTCTTAGTTGAGGTGAGGAGGCAGGTGGATGAAAGACACTTGCGAGAGCCATCCATCTGTCCGTTCATGGCAGAGAAGCAAAGAGAGGGCTCTGGAAAGCCAAAGGATTTTGATAGCCTATGTCTGTGCTCGCTGTGGTGTGTTAGGGATGCTGGTGTGTTTAATGTCCTGGAGGTTATGAAAGTTAGTACCTATGGCTGTAGTGTGCATGGGGAATTACCATGATTCTTATGGCTTATGAAATGTGAAAAAGGGATCTAAAAACTAGGAAAGTGACCAAAAAAGCCTAGTAACCCATATGTGCTGTGGTATGCTTTGCTTTGCTCCTCCACCCACCTTTCCTGCCAAAGGAATGAAAATGCAACTGTGGTAACTATTAGCTATGTTAGTGTATAAGTTTCAGCAGTGGGATTGTTGGGTTGTGGTTTGTCTCAGGGAATTTGGTTTGAAGAGGCCTTGGTTTTTGTTGTTTGTTTGGGCTTTTTTTTCCTTCCCACAAAGCTCCAGAGAAAACTGTTCTTGGAAAGGTGACTCTGCTCTGCCCTGTGGATGTGTCAGACCTGCAGCTCCCCAGGGCAGATGCCTGGAGCACTGCAGAAAATAGGGGAGAACTGTGGGGATGGCAAGGCTGAGACCAAGATTACCTGATTCTTGAAATCAAAATAAGAGATACCTGCTGCTTCCCTGCATGCTCTGGGTGATTGTGACAGGTTCTGAGAATTTCATATTTCTGGTGCTTGGTTCTTGACACAAGGCTCACCAGCAGTATTGACTGCGATCATTGCAGTCATGGCCATGCAGAAGTTACCCCCTTGTCCCTGCCAGAGACCTTTCCCTGCCACCTGGTCCTGTGTCTGCTATATGCTTCCTCCAACTTGTCAAGCAATTTTCAGAATCTTTCCTCCTGTTCACTTGGAATCTCCCCAGCTGTAGATCTATCAAGATCCTGTTCTGAATCAAGGGTGTTTGTTCCCTCACTCTAGACATCACCATGGATTCATGGATTTATTCAAGGCTGCTGTTAGCATCTCTTCTTGGGCTCTGTGAAGTGGGAAGTGGACAGTGAGAGTCGTTTATCATTGCTGGATGGGATACAACTTTCTTGTGTCCATAAGTGTGGTCAAGTAATCACTGTGAAAATCCTTGCTGACCTGTTCTTCAGGACTTGTGCAGCCTCTTTTTCTGGATTAGAGAGAGACTCAGGAGAAGGAAACAGCTTGCATGCAAACTGATGGCTCAGCTACCTTCTGCTGTTCCTTTGCAGTAGCCTCAGCTGCATTTGAACTGCTGTTTCTGCTGGGCACTAGAGTGAAATCCTGTCCCTCATGGTGCAGTTCTCTCTCCCACTTACTCTTCCCCAGGCAGACATCCACAGATGCTCTACGCTGGCCATGCCATGGACTGCCTCTCTGAGCATTCAGTTTTTCGGTGTTCCTGCTGTGCCTCCATTGGACACAACTCTGGATACACTGTCTGTGTTGTCCTTCTTTGTTGTGCTTTACAACTAGGGCTGTGCTCTGAACCTCAGTGGTACTGATGCAGGGAGTTCCTGTCTCTATTCCTGTGAAGCTATGTAGCAGGAGATGAGAATTATCACCCAGCTTCTGAATGAGAATACAGCCAGAAGGGAATTAGCCTCTGACGTATGGTTGAAGGGACAGTGAACGCACAACATCACTGATGGCATGTGGGCATAGGCTAAGAAGGTCAGGATAGCAAAGCAACATCTGCGTAATCCCTTTGCTATTTTGTGTGAAGATGAATGAGTGGCTGGTTAGGGGAAGGAGGCAGAAAAATCACTGTTAGCAGGGCAGACTTGAGTGTGGTTACAGGTTTGATTTTTGGTTTATTTTTTTAACAGGAATGAACAGGCTTTTAGTACAGTAGCAGTAAAACATGCACTGAGCTGGCAGCTCTCATCTCAGGAATTTGAGAACTTCCTAGAATTGCTCATATGAACCGGAGGCAGGTTCCCCACAGCTCAGAAACTCTTGAAGAGTTGATAACAGCTTAGCATTTAAAGGGAGAGAATACTTAGTCTGTGACTACTCTTACATTCATCAACCTGCCTGACCCTCCAGCTCTCTGGAATGTGAACCTCTCTGCAGGTGCTGGTGGAAGCACAGCAGCAGCATTTCCTTGGTGCTCCCTTCCTACTGATGGGCAGATCCTTCTTGCTGCAGCCTTCCCTGTTGGCTGTAACCAACATAGAATAAGAAGGTGTGCAAGAAGAGATGATTCCTGTCTGACTGCTAGGACTGAGGTGTGCTCGGAAAGCTGGGGCGGGTACGGGAGCCATGCAGAAGTACAGCGTAGTCCAGACACTTCAAACTGCCCTGGCTAGGGTAGAGTCTCTGTGTATTTTGGGCTTTCTGCAGCATGCTGCAACTTTAGGGAGGAAAAGAGGAGTGGCTGTGTTTTCAAAACCTCAGAATTGCTTGCTTTGCACTCTTCCTTTGTGGATGAGCTTTCATGAGAGCAGTGACAGCTACTAGAGAAGCTGCAGCCTCAGGATTTTCCTGCATCTTCCTCCCACCAGAGCTGGCGGTGCTGTTTTGATGTGCGTTTAATAGACCGAGCCTTGAGACAGTGTGGGCCAGTGCCAAGTGGAAGGATCTGTTTTCCAGCTGCATCTTCCTAGTCAGTGTCTGTCAGAGAGCAGAAGGCAGTGCCTAGGTGGAGGGATATGGAGACCTTGTGCCATTATGAGCACTTTCTGGAATGAAATGTGCAGCAGCTGCACTTTGGGGCATGGAGGCCTTGTCTCCCATGGAAGCCGGTAAGATACAGCCCTCCTCAGCTTCCTCTGGAAAAAAAACCAGTGGATGACTAATGCAGTCTTTGTAAATACAACTTATCCTATCAGTCCTATCAGTGATTAATGAAGGCTTTTTTTCTCCCTTCCCCTCCTGTCTCACTAACACAAATGCAGTTGCTCAGAGCTCTCTTTCCTCTTGTTTTATTTTACTCTTATCAGTGGTATAGCAGGTGATGCAGGTCTTTTGTAAAAGGAATTGCCCCTTTTTGTCATGTGAAACTTAATTCTAGGTGGTAATTTGTGTATTCATTTTTTTATAAGGGTTATGGTGCACTTCTCAAGTGATTTTCTGTTCCATATGCTGATCTTTGTTTCTCATATTGGAACCTGTGTCATGTCTATAATGCAGGACAATCAACCCTTGCTTTAACTTGTTGGTTAGACCTGTGACAGCATGTAGTTAGTCCTGTACATTTGGACTGTGCTCAGACACGTGCTCCTGATTGCACACCCAATCCTTGTGAAGGGGCATCCTATTTTTTTCCTGGCATTCTACTAACAGACAGCTGCCAGCCTGCAGGTTAGGAAGCCTGTGGGCTTGCTAAAAGCTCTTGGAGAAAGCTCACTGTGCTAGTGCCATGCTGTCTGGCCCTCGCAGATACACACAGTATGCTAACAAGCTACCCTGAAGAACCCGAAACAATATTCACCGAGATGTTTGGGGAGATAAAACTCATGTGATAAGTGCATTATTAAAAAGAAGGACTTGTAATTCAATAGAAAGCTTAGTTTTAGGTGGAAACGGTATATCAAATAGAAAAATTGCACACAGAAGTTCTCTGAACCCTGCTCTGAATTGTCTCCATGGTCTCAAATGTTATTCATCACCGGAGACAGATCCGTAACAGACTTGGAAGAATATTGTTCTTGAGTTCTGTCTTGGATTTGGCAAGCAGATTCCATAAAAGCCTATCTGACCTTGTCACACTGGCCTTTTCTGAAAAGAAATCTAGAAAACTGCTTGTAAGTTGGGTCAGGTTGTTTTGCATCTCAGATATATTTCTATTTTTAAGGCAGCAAGGACAGGAAAGGATGTCTTAATGCTGTGAAATACTGTCCTTCTAGCTCTGCCTTGTGAACCTTCTGGAGAGAGCAAAGGAGAGCAGTTCTTCGTAAGACCATGCATCTTCTTTTGAGGAGGCCATCAACTGCATCTTCTTGCTTCCCTCTCTGTGCAAACCAGCCTGTGTAACATTCCTCTGGCAGTTCTATGGTGCTAGAGCAGTAGTTTACATGTCACCGCAATGCTACAAAAGAGAATTTTCCAGAATATCTTTTTTTTTGCCTTTTGTCAGGCAGGATCATGCCTCGATTTCTCTCTCTTTTGCTCTGCAGCTCCCATCCTGCCCTCCTCCGTGCCAAATCATGACCTGTTCTCTTTGGTCGCTCTCTCTGCCTGTCCTGGTATGACACCAAGTCTTCACTGCAGCCTTTCCCCACCCCCTCTTTATATCCAGCTTATAGCTGACCTTAGTTGCTACTCCTGTGGCTTGCTCTTGCCTACGCTTGTACTCACAGGTCTCTGAGGTGCTTGTAGAAGTGAATCATGGAATCACTGAATATCCTGAGCTGGAAGAGACCCACAAGTGAAGTCCAGTTCCTGGCACTGACCAGGACCATCCCCAAGAGTCACACCATGTGCCTGAGAGCATTGTCCAAACACTCCTTGAACTCTGTCAGGCTGGTGTGGTGACCGCTTCCCTGGGGAACCTGTACCAGAGTCCAACCACCTGCTCAAGGGTGCAGAACCTTTTCCTATCTAACATAAACCTCCCCTGTCTCAGCTTCAGGTCATTTCCTCAGATCCTGTCACTGGTCACCAGAGAGGAAAGATTGGTACCTGCCCCTCCTCTTCCTCTCATGAGGAAGTTGGCGGTTGCACTGAAGTCTCCCCTCAGTCTCCTCTTCTCCAGGCTGAACAGACCAAGTGACCTCAGCCATTCCTCAAAAGCCTTCCCCTCAAGGCCCTTTGCCATTTTCATGGTCCTTCTTTGGATGCTCTTTATATGTTTCTTACATTGTGGTGCCCAAAACGGCCCCCAGCACTTGAGGTGAGGCTGCCCCAGTGCAGAGCAGAGCGGGACAATCCCCTCCCTTGCCCGGCTGGCAATGCTGTCCCTGATGCCCCCCAGGACACGGTTGGCCCTCCTGGCTGCCAGTGCACTGCTGACTCATATTCAACTTGCTATTGACCAGAACCCTCAGGTCTCTTTCTGTAGGGCTGCTCTCCAGCATCTCATTACCCAGTCTCTACATACAAGTAGAGATAGCCAAGTGTTACAGTCCTGCCTGACGTTCAGAGGTCACCAGCAGTGACCCTCAGCTGTCTTTTGGGTACCTTCTAAATTAAGATTGATATGAAGTTACTTGCTGACTTTACTGTAAAGAGTCAAAGTATGCATTTTCTTCTATAGGCCTTTTGAGTTTGTTGTTTATATTTCAAAATGAAAAATAGTTTTATTTATAAGCACAAATTGATTGGTTAAAATGTGAAGTAAGGAAAGAGTCCACAATTATGGTGAGATGGAAGGAGTATGAGAAGGGAAAATCACACATTAATTCAAACTCTGGTCACTAAATGGAAACGTACTTGCTATTTAAAATGTAGCATAATTGCTGGTAGCAGCAAGCTGTTTCTCCTAAAAATGTTTCTTTCTCCAAAGAACATAGACTCCTGCTCTATCCCATACAGGTTCAACAATCCTAGTGACTTCCTCCTCCCACAGACCTTTTATCTCTGAGTTCTAGGTCTCCTTGACAGCTCAGTGAGTAGTCTCTTGCCCTAGGTTTCAGAGTTAGGCTAAAGAAATGCCACTCTTAAATATGACAAAGGGTGATCAATTGCACAAGCAGGACCTGAGCCAGTTGATATAAATCTGCCTCTATGACAGATGTATAAGCACTGGGGCACGTGACGTATGTTCTGTGCTCAGGAGCCAGATGCTTAGGGAAGTTAAGCAGAGATTACATTAGAGTGGTATTGGATGGACCAAGCTGACTGATAGAAGGAAATAAAGAAGTCTTCCCAGGTCTCCAAGTCCACTGGTTGATTTGTCCGTTATTGTATTTTTACCTGAGCTCAGTATGATGGGAAGATTGTTTACTCTGGTTCTCCATAGTTTATTTAGTCCCTGGACCGTTTTCTTCTAAAGCAGGGATTTGCTGTTTTAGGATACTTTTGCCAGAGCTGGGTGGAAGACAGAACTTTTTAAGGCAGGACATCTTTGTATTTTCAGGAGACTTTAGAAGCCTCATGAATACATCATTATCTCGGGCTAGCCTGTTCTTTGGCACGTCGGCATTGCTAGCCAGATGTTTTCTTGGAATAGGCAGCAGCATTGGGTGCTTCAGAAGAATCGGTGGGCTGGAGTACCCAGCTGGAGACTGCACAGAGTACTTGTGACTAGTGTAAGTCAGTTTGCTTTGCCCGCTTAGGGTACAATAGGCAGCACTTCGTGTCTTGACTGCTCTTGTTTCATTCATTCTCTTGCTGTTTCTCAGTGCGCGCTGTGTTGGTCTGAAGGCTGTAGAAATGGTCACAGCTTTCCTCTTCACTTTTTAGTAATGCAGTAAAGGAGCTCAGATATGCTTCTTTTGGCTGCAGTTTCCTTAGAAAAACCTGGCATCAAAGCTTTCAAGCAATTCCACCTGTCTAGGGAGCTATATAAAGACTGCACAAGTAGTTTAATCCGTTGACCTTTTGTCAATATTTAATTGTATCAGTGACCCTTTATGAAGCTATTGCATGTACGTGTACTTGGTAGGATTTGCTGTTATCGTGTTCTGGATTGAGGCAGGTGCCCTGTGCAGCACCTTACTTGCTGCCTTGTGCTGCTCTCTCTTCTGTGTATATTCCTTTCTTTTAACCGTGCGTGACAACACTGTAATCCTCTCATCATGTGTTAAAAAGTTACAGGCCAGGAAGTTTTACAGATGCATCTAAAATTATTGGCATTTTTTTGTGGTAGGGAGTGGGAAAATCACTGTAAGATATGTCTTCAGGCCAGAGGGAGAGATGGATTAGATGAAGGATAAGCTGTTCTGTTATTTCTTTGGATTCTCTGAAATACTTATGAGAATGATTTGGAGGAGAGGCCAGTGCAATCTCAGTCAGTTTTAACTGTGAGAACAACCGTGTTTCGCCCAGGGTTCCATGTGTTTTGTAATTTCACAACCAAGAGTCATGAGGGAAGTTCTCAGAACTGTGTGACACAGAAGGTAGAATTTAGAAAATTGCAAAATATAGCATCATTAGCCTGAAACTTGGAGTCTGTGGCCTGACCTTTTCTTCTTGATATGAATATCAGCTAGCCAGCTTCTGTTTCTGAAATCCTCAGCATCCAGCATGTACACCAGTGTTGCAGATGCAAGTAATTGAGGCTTTATTCCTTCAAGGTTCTTTTCCTTTTCTTGCCCTGTTCCTTCTGGTGTATTTGTACACTTAGGAAACCAGGGTAAAGAAATCTGTCACATTCTCAATGGGTGAGGACAGTTAAAACTTTAATAGCTCTCCCACAGGGATTGCATTGGGCACAGGACTTAATTAAACTCCTTCATTCTTAAAACAATGAATGACTTGACTGCAGTATTTGCAGCTGTGGTGCCTCAGTATTACAACATTTGAGGCTTTCTTTTGTCTTCCAGGGATCTAACTAGCTGGAGTGTCTGTTTTAGACCAGTTCCCTGTCCTTGGTGCATCTCTAGTGAAGATGTTACACGTGGTATAGACTTGATTTGCTCTTAATTCTGATGCATTTTGTGCTTTGGGTAATTCTGCCTTCATCCTAAACTTCTGCATCAAGGTAAGGCAGTTCTGCCGTGATCTGCCAGGACTTGTTGCTCAGATGGTACAAGTGAGCAGCCAGCACTGTAAACAAACTAATGCCAGTGCAGGGAGCAACTTCCTACACAGTGTCTTTATTACTATTTTTATTTTATTATCTATTTGCTTTCACAATTTTTTCAGTGTTTTCCGTGTCTGAAAGGGCGAGCTTTATAACGCATCCTCACCTGCCTGAGATCCCAGCCCTTGAGGGACAACTCCTGAAAACAGGAGCAAGGGCAAGAAGAGACATACAAGTTGATGATAGCCAAATGGGAACCTTTAAGCCCTAATGGTGATTGTGACTACCTCTCCTCCTTGCCCACTTGCACAGAGATGGTGTTGTTCAGTGCAGGCTTTGTGCCCACCAGGAGATGAGCAGCCGGGATGCTGTGGGCTTAAGAGTTGGTTTGCAGCACCCATCATCGACTGGCAGTAGCATTTATCTAGGCCAGCAGGGATGCAGGGAGTGAGTGACTCACTCAAGGATTCATGCGCACTTTCCCCCCTCTCCTCCCC
>VZTE01000104.1:1102659-1187956 GCA_013397775.1 Eulacestoma nigropectus
CCCACCTCGTCGCAGCTGTGGCTTGGTCATCAGCCATTTGGGAACTAGCAGCTTTATTTGGTTGCTGTTTGCAGTGGGCAGTTTCTGTTAGGGTTGTTAATTTTATCAACTGCCTTCAAAGCTAACTGACTTCAGAGAAGACTTAAAATTGCCTTTGCTGCTCTCTTCTCCTTCCTTGCTCATAGGGCTGTCACCCAAACAGCTGATCTGGCACTGAACTTGGCTGAGGAGGTGAGAACAAGCAAATGGGCTGGAGGCAGAAACTTCCTAAGCTGATCCGCCAGCAGCGTGGTCACTGTTTTGGATGGTGGCTGTTGTGGTTAGGCTGAGTGCCCTCTCCGGGCGCCTTCTTGGCTGTGAGGACTGGAGGGTCTTACGGCTTTGCTCCAGCTGAACAGAGAAACACGTTTCAGTGTGTGGTGGAGGAGTGAATATGGGTACAGTGTGAAGAATGGGAAAGTGTTTAAATAATTGTAAAATGAAAAACTGATTAGTTTGTGATGATAACAGTTGCTAAACTAATCAGAAGTTGCCAGACTTACTCAGTTGAACTGTGGGTGGCATGGTCAGTAAGGCTGCTGAGGGTCATGGCCCATGAAGGAGAGCAGCCTGCCTTGGGCAGCCAGTGTGCTGCCCTTTGCTCCCTTTCACCAAGGCAAACAGATCTCATCACTGAGCTGGGCTTTCTCATCTCACATGATCCCGTTTTCCTCATGCTGCCCCTTTTGGTGGGTGCTCTGTCCTTCCCATGCTCCATACTTGTGGCTTTGGCTTCCCTCTGGACACTTCTTTAGTCATCTTTGTCTCTTGTCTTGGTTGCTGTCTATAAGTGCCGTTAATGTTTGTCTTTGAGAAGCACATTTTATGCTTGCATTTCCCAGGGCCTGGAGGACACGCTTTCTAGGCCTTCCTGCCCGCTGGCTGCTGTCACTTCAGATCCTGGCTGTGTTAGATATAAGCAGCCTGGGAGACTTCCTGTCCCTAAGTCTTCAACAGTGCTGTCTGCTCTGCCACTGCTCCCCTCCTCTGCTGGGTCACAGGACCCAGGAACCTCTTTTTGCTGCAGAGACCAGTCCTACAGCACTGGCAAATGGTCCATACTGCTTTTTTCCATGTTCCTCAGCTGTCTGCGAGCTTGTGAGCTATGTATTTCTGTGCTGGGGCTGCACCAGTATCTTCACAGTATATGCCTGTAGTTGTACTCTGCCTGCTGTGCTGAAGGACTGCAGTATTTGGATACACTGCTTGACAGAAGAACCGAAGAAAAGGAGAGGCTCAGGATGGGGCAAGGATCACCTTTGCTAGCATTCCCCTTGAAATGAAGATAGCAGTTTTAGTGATAGGATGAGCAAGGTCCCAAGTCTCATTTTACTAGACCAGCTGTCCAGGTAGATAGCAAAAAAAGTAAGCATAAGGACAACTTTTTTTACTGTGCTGTCTGCTGTGAATGGTGCCTGTTCGGAAGCTTCTTTTACCAGGGAGTGCTGCAGTCTAGAGCCCACCTTTGTGCTCCATGGAACTCGTATTGGACTGTGAAGGCTTCTCAGGCACTGGCCACAGGAGACCATGCTCTGCTGTCTTTTTTGGATTTGAAATGCAACCTCTTGTCGAAATAACATCTGTAGGGCAGAAGTATTCCTTTTAGGTCAAAGCTGAGGCTGCCTGGTAGGTAGTGTGGAGAAGCTTTTTCTGCCACTCTTCTCATTTATGTGTTCTGTAGAGAAAGGAGGGTTTAGTCTTCAGACATCTTAACCACCACCTCATTAAAACAGAATCTCAACTGAGACAGTTCCTTTGTAGCCATCAGTGTTAGTGCTTTAATAACTGTTTCACTGCACTTTCTTTCTCCTTCTGACACACCTCCCTTTCCTCTCATTTTTTTTTGCCTGGGATAGGCAGCAATTTAGAGAACTGTGCGCTCTGAGATAACATGAGAGCTATGGTTTCAACCCTTCATCTTCAGTCTTTGTGGCTCAGTGTATGCAGTGGACTTCATTAGTGAGAATGTTCTGGGTGTGTTGTCTGTTAATCAGCAAATCTGACCATCTCTTGAGATTCGGTAAGTGTCTGTTGACTTGGTGCTGTAGAATTCAATGCCAAAATGTACCGCATAATTTAGATCCAAATCATAGCAAAAGATTTGGTGGGGGGAAGCTGTAGATGACCTTAAAATTAGTATTGCGGTACTGTAGCAGCATTAAATGCCTCCAGGCAAACAAGATCTAAACTGATCTAGCCAGGAGCATTAAACATTCATCAAAACAAGAAATTAACTTAGCCAGAGAATAAATCAAAACTATAGCATAACAGCTGCTTTTTGGGAAAAAGGTGCAAGTCAGGTGCCTCATTCCCTGGGAATCTGAAAGCAAGCATAGTAGTGGAACAGGGTGACCACTTTAAAGTTGTTGTGCTCACCAGATTGTCCAAATCTGGAGCTTTCATGTGAAGGAAGCTATTTTCAGGCTGTGCTCTTGTCAAGTGCAATGTAGTCTTTGTTGGGTGGCAGTTCCCAAAGAGACTAAATGTTGTGGTTTTTTTTTTTTTTTAAAGAAAATACTTTTTCCAATTCTGAACACCAGATCTTATAATAAAAATTCCTTGGGTCCTAGCATGCCATTGAAGTAGGATTTCATGCTCCCCAGAGTGAGACATGATGAGGTATCACAGCAGTACTAATGCTGCCCCTATCAGTTTTGCTTTGAGTGTTCAAAATCCATTAGATCTGAACTGCATTGTTTCTATCTTCATTTCTCTTTCTGCAGAGGGATGAAAAACAGGGTAGTGAAAGGCTGAGATTCCAAAGATCTGAGTTTGTTCGCAGACTTGTCACTGATATGTTCTCTGGTTTCAGTACCTCTACTTTATTTCTTCAGCTCTTTAAAGGTAGGGAAAGAAACCTTTTGCTTTAAGGGTTTTCTGGCCTTATAGTAAATATTTGTTAGACACGTAGAGATTCTCCAAAAAAAGATACAGGGGTGAAGTAGTTGTTCTTTTATGAGGATATTTTGTTTGTTTTCTAAAGTATTTTTCCCACCATTTAATTATCTGTCTTCTAGAAATTTGCCAGAATTTCTATTTTTCCCAAATCTCTGCTTGTGCTGTACAGGTACAGGGCAATCCAAGAGTGGTCTCCAAAGGGCACCTAGGGAAATACATTATTGTACAGCTCTGTGTGAGCTAAGAGATGCTGCCATGCATATTTTCCTGTCCATCTCATTGCAGAAAGCATATGGAACTCATCTAAAATTTAGACTGCATATTTTTAAAAAAATCACTTGTCCCCTCCTAATCTCTGTGAGAGCATGTTGGGATGCTCTTTATTTAAGCATGTATCCTACAGCCAGCTTCTTGTATCTGAAACATTTCCCCTCAAATTTCTAACAAAAAAAAATATTGTGTTGTGTGTGTGCAAGTTAGCATTGTTCCTGCAGCCTCCTGCCTCAGCATCTCCTAACCCACAACTTCTCCCTTTCTCTGTGAGGGGCCATAGCCTCTGTAGGAGAGACCAGCTCCTTGAATGTGTGCCTTTAGTGGATCCGCTGGAGTGCAAAGCTGGTGTCCCACCTCTTTTTGGACTTGGTGGTTGGCCTTAGGCATGTGAGTTGCCAGATTCTCCTGTTGTGCGTTTGCTCTGCATCTCTGCTGTGAGAGTGTTTGGGGGAAGGGGCTGTGGTGAAGGAGGGCTGTGGGCAGAGGATCTGCTCTTGGTCTCAGTGAAGTGTCTGGTAAGCTGGTCACATAAAACAAAAAATACATCAGCTCCCTTCCCCCATACACCAGAGTGTTTCTTGGCTCTGCACCCAAACTAGCAGCTGAGCACGTGATTTACTTGTAAAATGCAGTTTAAAAAAATGGTGCCCTTGCAGATGGGAAACTAGGGATGGGAGAGCTGAACTGGGGCTGCCATCAAAGGGAAGGGGGGTGTCTCCCTGCTGAGTTGCTGAAACCGGGGGGATGTGGGGCTGCAGAGGAAAGTGCAAGCTGCAAGAGGCAAAATGGAGGAGAATGTGCTGAACCACCGCCTTAGCGGCAGAAGGAGGTGGGGGTGCTGCATGTGGGGCAGGGACAAGGAAGGGGAGGGCTCTGTTGCACGTGGTATAGGGGGCTGTGCTTTGAGAGTTGGGCTGCACAAGTACTCTGAACTGAATGTCTTCTTGCAAGATACACAGAAATGACTCTGACAGAGAGTTGGAGTAATTTTTGCTCTGTTTTGGTGCAAGAAAGGGGAAGTTGTTTGACCATTCACAGCTGGGGAACTCAGCATCTTCTGTTTTGAAAAACTTCATTTGTTTTGCTAGTTGTGTTTGTACCCCACAGTTCTTCCTTTCTCTGGGATGCAGGCTTTCCAAAGCTTTTTAAATTACACTAAGCCAATATGCCCAAGAAGAGCTAAAATAAGATGTTATGCTCACCACACACTTAGTGAGGACCTTCAAGCAAATGCCCCTAATGTGCCAGGCTGGCCAGCAGGGCGATTGCACCATTCTTAGGGGGTGTGCAATTGCCTCACATTTCTTCCTGTGTCAGGGCTGTGATGGGTGCACTAATGCCTCCTGGCCACAGCAGATAAAATAAAATAATTCCTGCCCTTCGCTGTGCTTCTATCAGCCTGACAGCATTTGTGGTTGGTGATTTCTATTGCTTCAGATTAGGAGGAAGGTGGCTGCATTTTTGTTCTTGTCAGCTGGAGGATGTATTGCTTCAGAGGGGAGCTACAGTGTGCTGCTGCAGGAATGGTTGCCAATACCTCCCACTGCAGCACTGGTTTTCCTTGTGTTCCATCCCACCTTGAGCAAGGAAGAAGTTTGTAAAGCAAGAAATGGCACTGTTTGCAGTAGCCAATGGAACAGGTGGAGTTGGTGCATGATGGGTAGTTTTAATGGTCAGTTTGTAGAATTCATAATTATTGCAGCAGACTGTAGGTACCAACTTTGTGGCTGCAGGTGTTAATCTAGCACAAAGCTTTGCAGGCAACCTCTGAGGTGAAACATTTCCTTCCCACCCATTCACCACCAAACCTGGAAGAGTTGTTCCTTCTATGATTTGCCTCCATCATGGTGGCATGAAATAAACTGATGGTTAGCAGGGAGAAAGACAGGGAATGAAATTGACGTCAGAGGCTCTTGGAAATTCTTCATTGGTTTTTAGAAACTAAAGTAAATAGTTTATGGGAAAAGCAGATAATAATAAAGGCAGAATAAAGCAGAGTTGGCACAGGCCTTGTATATCCCACTGGCAGCATGGGAAAGATGACTGGGGAGATGGAGAGATGTTTTTCTTGCCAGCAAGAGGGACTGATATGCCCTGAGAGATGTGGACCACAAACAGGGCTTGCACATGAGATGGTATGTGTGTCATGTCAGAGCTTATTGAAGACTCTGACTGGGGCATGAGTGATGCTTTGGCCTCTGTCAGTTGTTCTGTAGACAGGTATCCTCCACTCTCCTCATGCAGTCATGGTGCTGGCTCATTTGTCAGTGGCTGCATTGACACCGAGGCTTCCGGCTGAATCCACTGGGCTCTACTTGGCTCATTGCATTTTGCTGAGTAGGACTGGGAACCGTAAAGCTTTTAAAGCAGCCTGAAGAGCAGGGGCTGCAGGAGCCTGTGGCTCGTGAGGAGGGGGCAGTGTATGTTGTGGAGGGATGTTTCGTGAAGGGGTTTACAAAATGCTGCTCTGAGTGCTGTAGCAAGGTCAGAAGGAGTTCCCTTGCCCAGATTCTGAGTTTATCTTGAGTTTGAAGCCAAGGACTATGTCTGCAGTGGATGGCTGGGGTGCTTGCTCCTTTCCCTTCCTGAATGCACATGCATTTATATTTCATGTTGCTTTGCAGTGCTGGCTTTGGTCAAACTGTGGGATCTTCTGCAGGCAAGAACCTAAGCAAATGGTGGCTATTCTCTCTGACATAGTGAAAACACTCAATATAGCTTTATCTGTGCCTTTTTAGGCAAAGAATGGCATGTTAGGCTTGAACACACTTGGTCTGCTCACATCGTTAATTGCTACGGAGATCGCTCTCACCTATAGCAGTGAGCCTGTGCTGATTCACTGATTTGACCTCCTTTGACTCTTGAAGTTCCTGGAAAGTTGCCTGTGGCTGTGAGAGCCCAAGCTCCCCACTTCCTGTTAATGTGCAAATTGGTGTGCTGCTGTTTTACTTTATAAGGTGTACAGCAGGTAATACTCAGGGTACGTTTTCCTGTTGAAAACAAGTGGATAGGAATTCACTTTCCCTTACCAGGTCCACCTGCTGGATAATCCAGAGAAAAATTCTGGACAAGTTGTTTGCTGATAAACTGGAAAATATACATGTGAATAGAAAAGGTGGCTTTGAGTGACACCAAGTGTAGAAACTGCAATGTCAAAGGTGTACACTATGACTTTTAAAAAAGATTCCTCTCTTTTAGGTATTTTTAATAGCTTTTTTCCTTTTGCCACTGTGGTATACATATTAATATCTGCCTTCAGTTAGATTATCTTTGCAAGGTAAGTACAAAGTAATGAAATGCAGGAAAAGAGAATAAATTGCCTTGGCCCACTCTTCAGGGTGCTCGTTTGCGATACAAATAGAATTACTTAAACCATCTTGACATCTATTCCATGGTGTTCATAGTCTTAATTTCTGTGTTACTTGAACAGAAAAGTGGAAACTGTGCTAAGATTATGTAGGTTGTTCCTTTTAATTTGTTTGTTTTGGTTTTCCAATACAGTAATACCGAGAGGTTCACAGATACTAGTGTGTGTACACAGAGCTTGTGACCGACTGTGAACTTAATGTTGTGTTTAAGATCTGTGTGTGTATATGTACTCTTAGGGGTAATATTGCACTTTTACACATGGATTTGTTTGTTTCTGGAGTTGTTTGCAAGAGTGTGGGAAAAGGCTGTTAGAAGGTGTTAATATTAGTGGTTTTACTGGAGGAAAGGCTTTGTCAGAAAATGTGTTTGCTGGCATTTTTTGAAAGAAATCCTGTATTTGTTTATTGTGTTGTGTTGGCACTTGAATCTCCTCCTTCTGTCTCTAGGTGAAGGCAAGCGATGAGGGTTTTGGCACTGTCTTGTTTCTCTAGCTTTCACTGGCTGAGGAAAGTGGAGCTTTGCTCTTTTATCTTCATGTGCTGGCTCCAGACGTTTCTTTGCCTTGGTGACTTTGTGACTCTTGCACAGTTGCTACAGCAGAGATGCTGGAGGTGCTGTTTGGGTGTGGGAGCCCCTCTGCCCTCGCACTTGGGACATCATGGCGCTGGGGTCATTCTGCACTAAGAGGCTGGAAGACAGTCTCAGGCTTTCAGAAATGTCGCCTGCAATGGCAGTAGTATGCTGCTACAGATTTATTAATTTTAGCTGGTCTTTGAAATGGCAATGTAGAAACACTGAAATGGAAATGTCAAGGGAGGGAGGGAGGAGTGTTTGGCAAGTGTCATTATATGCTTATTTTCTTTACCTTTTTCCTTAGGCATCTGCTCTTAGCTCTTGTCAGAAAGGATGTACTGAATCTATGGGGCGTCTGGTCATTCCTAAGGCCTAGGATGATTTTTGTTTGTTTGTACTAATACTGAAGATAGGGAAGTGGTGTCAGTCTGAGGCTTGCTGGTATCCCTGTTTAAGGTGGTGGTGTGGTATGGCAAATGCTGTGAGAATGCTGAGACATCTCAGTTGTTCTATAATACAGTCTTGCTGGAAAAAATAAGAGAATATGGCGAAAAGTCTGTGGCTTGAAGTGCAGGATGAGGGAGCTAACTCTTTTGCTGGGAATGTTTCAGAGAGGAAGTTTAAATTTAAACAAGTAAAGAAAAGCATGAAGGAACCTGAAGGCTCAGACTAGTCTCACACTACAAAATGTATTTGATGTAAATTCGATTTCTGTCCTGAAGCAGCTCAAATAGTATCTTAGCAGCTGGCACCAATTGACTATCTCCCGGAATTGGCATGATGACAGCAATCAAACTGAGTTTATTGCTTTGAGTTTGATTCTTCTTCCGGACTCTTCCCATTCTCAGAAATGTAATCTAGAATGTGTTCCCACAGGAATGATAGTTGCAAGCCTCCTTTAATGGCAAGACAGAGCATGGTCCTAGTGCAGGATGAAGACAGGTGGACTGTAGTATTGAGCAGCCAGATTGTATATTCCAGTTGAGAACAGGAAGATTATGTGTTTGTAAATGGAGGAACACTGTTTATTTCTTTATGACACAGATTCTTATCACAGAGCTGATTCACATCTAAGTGTTCGTTTTCTTGATGCTTCTTTTTACTGCTTTAGGAAAGAATCTTCCTTTTCACTGAAGTGGCTAAAATTTAGGCTGCTAGAAGTTATCCCCCCCCTCCTTTTTCTTTTTCCTTTCTTAAGGCAGGTGTACTAAATAAAGAGTGAGCTTTAGCCACAGGACCTCAGTATAGCTGCAGTTAGGTAAAGTAAGGTAGTAAATGTTGCAGTGGATGTAATCCTTTGTGCAGGGAACCATTTTGAAACAGTGCTGTGTTTCTAATGCTTGATGAAGAAAGTATGTTAGAATTAAGTTTTTACACCTTGTTTTCTGGTAGGTGTGAAATTAATCACTTTCACTGATAAGTCTTGGTTTGATTTATGTAAATAATTGTTTTATCCAGTATTTTAATTAGTTTTTAATGCTGACTTCTACTTCCTCTTGCCAGAAGAGGGAATGACCTGAAATAGGTGTGATTTTACTCACATTTGTTCCTAGAGCATTAAACGTCTGTGTTCCTTGGGCAGGTGGAGGGGATGGGATTCACAAAGGGCGCTTCTCTTTCAATCTCCCTGGCCATTGATCCTTTGCAGAGCTTGTGGGAAAGCTGTGGCTGGAGAACGTGTTCACATGGCAGCTGCACATAGCTGAAACAGAACCCCCCTGTGCATCTCTTGGGAGCAGGAGTCAGTCAGGGCATCACAGCTTTGTCCGAAGTCGAGAGGATCTTATGCTGTGCTGCCAGTGCAGGGTGGCAGTGTCGGCATCTGACACCTAACCAGCTCCTCCTGCTCTCTGGCTCGGGTTTGGCCCTCACCCCGCCTGCTTGAGGCTGATTTCCTTTTTGGGTTTGTGGTGGGTGTCATTCTTCAGGCTCTGCCTCTCACAAGCCTACCTCAGCTCCATGCAAACGGGTTTCCCGGTGCTTCCCTGGCAGCCCCTTTTCCTCGCACAGCTTCCTAACAGGCTGATTAAGCACAGTGACCTTTTTCTTCATCTTTTTGTTGTTGTTGTTATGTAAATGTTCTCACTTGGCAGCTCCAGACTACTGGGATGTGTAGATATCCTGTACCCTGTCTGTGTCTGAAAAGGTTCTCCAGGTCTCGGGTACCCTTGAAGGAGAAAGACCTGGTGAGGAAAAACCTCCTGCAAAGCAGCCATGCCTGTAGTGGCTAGAGTAGAAAACTGGGAACTATTGCCCTGGGGAAAAATGGAGCCCAGAAATTTGGTCTCATGTTATTCATCCATCTCTGCCACTGCATCACTGGGCTATCGGACTGAACTGGTCAGACAATAAAATTATTTTCTAAGCAAAGAGTAAGAAATGTGCATCAGTATAAAACCAGTCATATTCCACACTCTGCTGAAGATGGCCAGATGTTTGTGAAGTAAAGCTGTCTGCATTTTGGGTTTTATTTCTGTTGGGTACACTCTTCTTTATCATCAATTTATCCTAAGTATCTGCTGAAGTTTGATGTATTGTGGACAAGCAGGACAAACTGTGATAGTTTTGGTCTGCTGTCTTCTATGCTCAGGCAGGGTTGTTGTTTTAACCTTCTCAGTTAGAGTTTCTTACAGCAGTGACTTTACTAACTGTGCACAGCCATTTTTGTCCATCCATTGTGCATGAAGAGTCCTGCCCCAGTGAGCAGACTGCATGTTTGTGTAAAATGGAGCTGTTTCATTTTTGTAGGTCCTTAACTGTTACAAATGATGCTAACACAGTCATTCTTGTTTTCTATTTAAGTAAATCCCTAGCCAAATCAAAACCCATCCCAAAGAAATCCCAGTTCTCTTAAAAGGCGTTTTCTCATCAGGTATGTTCTAAAGAAACCCAGCACTAATGTCACTAGAATGACAGGGCTATATTTGCAGAGCAGTAGTGTTAAAGGTACTTGGATTAAATGTAGGTTTACATCCTAAACAGAGATACAAAAATCGTACCATATAAACGACTGATAAATAGATATGCACACCTTAGTTTGTGTACCAAACACGAGTTAAGTTGTCTCTTGTTTTTAAGCACCATCTTCTTAAGCATTTATATTTTAAATTTTGCTACAAAAGAGATACATAGAGTGCACTTTCCTGTCTTGCAGATACTCATTGCTTCAGACTGCAGATAGAATAATTTTCCAAATAGCAAGGTTTTTTTTTTTTGGCTGGAAAACAGTAAATGAATATTAGATGAGTGTTTGTAATATCCTGTACTTAAGTTTTAAGCATCAGCTATTGTTCAGGGCTAGACAGCTCTGTAACATAGCAGGAAAAGAGCTTAATGAAATCCAATATTTGGAAGCAAGAGGTAGATGAATTCAGACTTGGAACAGCAGTGCCGCATTTTAGCAGGAAGGATAGCTAACATTTGGAGTAATTTCTGTGGGTGTATGACTTTATTTATCACTTGAAGACTTGAATGAACTCTTATGTTTTCTAAAGGATACACTTTGTTTTAGGCAAGTTATGGAAATTACTGGTTGAATTTTGCGGTTTTGTGAAAGGTGGGAAATAGACCCAATGTCCCAGGCCTAGAATCCTGTAAGGTAGGTCAGATGTGTTGTTGTGTTCCTGTTAGCTATGAGGTGTACTTCCACTGTGCAATAAGAATAAACACCTCCACTCCACAAATGACTTGCAGAAATAAGTTTTATCTTTAGGGCAGAGGGAGGAGAAATTATTTCTTTGTAAGCTCTTGGTAACTAAGGGATCTTTTCATTGTTATTCTAATATCGTTAAGACTACTTCACATTTTAAAATTCAGAGAGACCCGGTATGAGAGAGGCATTAAAGCAAACCCATTCACTGCTCTGCGGGACTCAAAAAATTTTGGATGTTTTGTCTCCTACTGGGAATAACCTTTGTTAGACCAGAGTAAGGTAGAAAACTGAGGTTCTGTTTTTATTCCTTATGCATTTAGGTACCAGGTTGTTCCACACAAATACCAATTGATTCTGGTGCTGATTCGATGAGAGTCAAATGTCTACACCGTGCCAAAGACCACCAGGTGATGAAGACCTCTGGGGATGGGGCGAGGGAGCATTTATCAAGTCACTGGTTAGGCAGTGTCCTGGTGCTGCCTGGAACAGGACGGGTGATCCTGCAGGAATGGGAGCTGTGATCCTCTAGGACTTGCAGCAGGGAACCCGCCCAGCCTGACCTTTCGCTGCTCTAAGTTGTGGCGGCTGACTGCTGCGGGCTGGTGCTCCCGGGGCTGGAGTGTGCTTTTTCTCTGCGAGTTGTGCTTGAGTTGGCCTGTTTTGTTGCCCTGGAGACAGAAGAGTGTGGTATGCTTTCCCCCCGACCAGAAATAGTTTCCTGTACCTTGTGACCGGAGTGCTGTACTCCTCCTCTGGTCTCTGGCCAGGCTGTGTGGTGCTGGAGGGATGGGGTGTGGGGTGGTGACCTCTTGTCACAAGTTCTGGTGTGGCTGCTGCCCATGAACACTAGCTGCCCTGCCAGCTCCCCTCCCTCTGCACGATGGTGTAGGATTTCAGGGGAGCAATTGCTGTTGATTTACATCTCCCATGGCATTTTGATGGTTATGTCATTTTGTTTGAGCCTTGCTCGTGTCAGCTGTCTATTCTGACTGTCAGGACTTGGTGGCTGAGTAGCACGTGGTGAGCTCTTGCCTCTTCTTCCCCCTTTGCTCAGCTGTTTTTGCTGTCTGCTTCTCTGTGTCCTTGTACTTGGGAACAGATTCTCAGCAAGTATAGCTGTGTATGAGGGCAATGTGATCTGGGTGGATGAAGGATCCCCTTCTGTAGGAGTTCCAAGTAGAGCTGGGAGGGAAAGTGGGGAATTTGCAAGACCCAAGCATGCGAGCAGGCTGTGGATAGTTTATGTTAAACTGTTGTCCTGCTGTGAGAATCTGTCTTGAGTGCAGAGTGTGCAGCACTGTCTGTTACCTTGCAACTGTGTTTTGCAAAACTTCATTTGTGAGAGATGCTGCTAAAAGGGAAGCCAAGACACCCCCACCCGTCCGTACCAATGCAGGTGAGAAAGTGCTTGCACTGCCCCAAGGCCTCAGGAGCATGAAAGCTCTCCAAGCTTTTTTGCTGCCTGGTATTTTATTGGAGAGTGGTTCTGGCATAGAACTCTGAAATATATGCAACAACAACAATAATTTCCAGGACTGAGAAGGAAGGAGAGGTGAAAGGAGTAATTTACCTTCCCCCATCCCTGAACAGTAGCAGATGAGGATGTAAGCACATCTCAGCCCTATAAAGTATTAATTGGGACATTTTCTATAGTTCAGCAGTGGAAAAGAAGACAGGAATCGTGCAATGCCCTGAGCTTCTATTCCCAGCCTGGGAGAGAAAAGTGTTCTGTGCTGAGATTTGGTTCAGTCTCTGTCTTCTGCTCATGGGGAAGAGAACAGTTGCCCAAAGCCTCCTTTACAGAGAGAAGGGAAGATGATGCAGAGACCAAGGAGCTGAACAGGCAGTTTTCAGGCAGAGTAGTGCAGTGCAGCTTTGTTGAAGTGGGTCTCTAGTGGAGTTCCTATAAATCAAAGGGTGCTGCATTCCTACCAGTGATCTGCTGAGTAGTCCAACTAGCCAAGGGTCCTGCTTACTCGGGTGGAGGTCTGTGTGTCACAGAGATGCAGTCACACCTGTGCTGAAGACCTGCTAGAGAGGACATGTCAAGGGTGGGCAGGGACTGCTAATTCCCCTTGTTATGTTCTTTTGATGGCTGGAATGGGAAGTCCAAGGACTGGAAGTTCTTACTTGTCTTGCTCTAGGCATCTGCATGCACAGAAGTCTGGACTTTAGCAGCTGCCAGGGCTGCCTAAAAGATTGTCTCCCTCAGTTCCTTTCAGTCAATCTGTGCTTGTCCAGTGTGAGCATTTCACAGGAGAAGATGGGGGTGTTGTAGTGTAAATTCAAGAGTCAGCCATTGCTGTAGTGAAAAGTCTCAGTGGCTAAAAAGCCCCCTGCTTCTTGGCTGAGAAAGGCAGAGTTGCTCCAACTCCTGCTCCTTTCTTTGAACTCGCACATGGGAAGAGAAACCATTTTTTACTCTCCTTGATATTTTTCTTTAATCCAGATGAATGTCGTGCATGAACTGATGTTGCCTTTGGGCTGGAATAAGCATACTTAGCATTTGGGCAGAACTTCTTGCCTGGAGATTTCTAAGTGCATGATCAGCATTTCACCAGCGAGTCTGTCCATGAATACTGAAGTATGGTTACCTTTACAGTTCACTGAAGCTGGCAGAGTTCCCTACTTCCTGTGATGGCTGTGCACTAGCAGGAACTGTATATTTCTCCCTCCTACTCTGCCCATCTTTCACAGTGTTTCTTTGGAGTGGAAGCAGTTCCTTTTCCCATTTCGTGTGTTATTTCTTCTGAGACTTTCCCTCCAACTCTCCAGCCTTGGAGAAGGGGTAACTCTCAGAAGGAGTCTCACTGGAAGTGGCTTTGCGTATTTGGGAAGCTGATGAAAGAGCTGTGCCTTTCATTCTGCAGCTACTCGACTGGAATCAAAGGATGCAATACCAGTTTAGTGCTGGCTGTGTAGTGGGAGCAGCAGTCCTTGTGCAGCCTCAGCTGCAGAGCCCTCTCCTGAAATGCCTGTGAATTTTTGGGAGACAGTTGTGTTCCAGCAGTTCCCAGCCTTTGGGATGTCTGCTAGGTCACTGTGTTCCTCTCTCTGTTGAATATGAACAAGAGCTTAATTCAGAGTTGTGGTGTTTAACACCTTGTTTCTTATTCTCTTTCAGATCACCAGAAACTGGAACGTGAAGCTCGAATTTGCAGACTTCTAAAGCATCCAAATATTGGTAAACTTCCTCGGGCTCAGAGGGATGGGGGTGAGACAGGAGTAGCAATGTGTCTCAGCTAGCATGCTGTAAGAGAACAGATGTATTCTGAATGTTCACAACAGTTCATCAGAGTTGCCTGTTGAAATCACCTCAACAGTTTATCTCTCTGGCAAATTCCTCATCCAACCCTGTCCCATTCCTTAGCATCCTGACTAAGACATTCACCAAAGAGTGCCATGTTCCCGCCTGCTCACCCCTGCAGAGCTGTCCCTGCTCCTTGGCTGATGCATGACTCTTGTCTGCTCATCTGACGTTCTGCAGTGGGGGTGAGGTGGTGTGTTTGTTTTCCCCACATCCATCTTCTGTTTGTTCTCCTTGGCCCTTAGTGACATGTCAGTTTAAATGCTGTATTGAGAGACATGCCCAAAGTTGAAGGAGGGTGAACTAATACTTCAGCTCTTCTCATTGCAGTGACCACTTACTCTGAAAACAAGACACCAAAACCAAATTGCCCATATTGAAGAAGAAAAAAAAAAAAGACTATTGGAGTGAAGGGAATAGTTTGTCTAAAAATACAGAAAGAGGCAAAATCAGGCACAACATAAAAAAAACCTACCTTATTTACTGAAATGTAGAGAGAGGGCATGGATTTTTATCTAGCTCCAAAGCACCATGGAAGCTTGGACCATTAATAATCCCCTTTTTAGCTTTTTAAAATAAATAAAGCCTCTAGGATCCTAGCTACAATCTGATTTGAGCTAATTTATTTAAGAAAACATTAAGAAATTCCAAACTGGCCCTTTTAACCAAACCACAGTTAAATATGCATGGCTGGGAAGACTATGATGTATTACCTTGTCTTACTTTTGCATAACTCAGTCAGCAGAGATAATACTTTAAGGGCATCTCTCTGGTCTCCTGACTTCTGGCTTTGTAATCACTTGCTCCTGTCCTCTGAAGGCCTGGAAGAGGAAAGGCCTTAGAGCATACCCCATGGGCTGGCATCTGTACTCTATTCCATACGTGATGAACAAGCAATTTCCACAAGCTCAGGACCTCACATAATGCAAAGTTCTTTAGCAGCATCTTTTAATCAGAAAGAGCTTTCTTGCATCTGAGTGTAGTTGTGGTGTAGGTATGGCTTGAGGAGAGGAGGAGGGGCCACCTTCTGCAGTAATTTGCACTGATTAATATATTAGCCAGTAAATTTATTGCTTGGCAGCATTCAAAATGACTAAAACTCAGTTACAGCACTTCATTTGTGCTGTAAGACTTGCTATACTTAGTATAGTAGGTGATGTCACTTTATATTTTGACCTTAACTTCACTTCCATCATGTCTCCTTTTTATAATTTCTTACATCTTTTCTTTCCAGACCTCTCACAGAGTAAATCTTATACGCAAGAGGAAAACCACTCTTAAACGTGAACAGCACAGAAGAGAGAAATGTATTACATTCCTGGTTCAATTCTGCAGTTGTAATGAGTGGCAGTGCTTGTCTTCTGTTCTATTTTGGTTTGGAAAAGACAGTTTGGGAGAATGTCAGGGGTCCTTGCATTTTCTACAGAGAATTTCTTGTCTTCCTAGAAAGAACAGTTTTTCTTTTAAGAAAAGGAACTAGTCATTGTAAACTCAATGAGTGCTTACAAATAAAAATAAGGGAATTAATTTTTATGCCTACAACACAGAATCAAAGTGTGTTGAATAAGACCTCAAGAAGTTATATGGTTCATTCAGCAGTCCTGTGAAAATCTTTTATATCTGGCTGGTTCCAGGCATGTTTGTACTTAAAAACCTTTAATCCTTTCACAGCCCCTGGTGGCAGTCTTTCAAACGTTTCATTTTTCTGTCAGTTAAACATTAAAAACATAATTCACCTTTCTCTTAGCTTGTTGTTTCTAGTTCTATCTGGAGTATCTGTGGAAAGTAGTTTTTCTTTCTTGTAACAATTTTTACATATTTGAAGACTGTTATCATGTCTCTTTTTAGTCTTTTTCTTCAGACTAAACAAACCCAGTTCTTTCAATCTTTTCTCATATGTCATGTTATCTAGACCTCCAGTCTTTTTTTTCCCGCCCTCTTCCTTCTCTGGACTCTCTCCAGTTGCTTCATATCTTTCTAGAAACATGATGCCCAAAACTGGGCATAAGATTCTAACTGAGGTTATGTCAGTGCTGTCCAGAGGGGAAAGAATTGCTTCACCTGTCCCACCAAAGATGTTTGTTTTGTACATCAACCTTTGAAGCTTTTCATTTAAATGTATTGTTGATGTACATTTGTTTTCTGACACATTATTGCTCCAGACTACTTTCTGCACAACTTCTGGCAAACGAATAATTTTTTCATCTTGCATAGATGAGGATTCCTATTGAAGTGTATACTACCTTTGTCTTTATTTAAAAAGACAGGGAGAAATCCAGTCTGTGGGTTCCCCCCTCCAGATTTGTCAAAACAATTTTGAATTATCTGCTGGTAGTGTAAAAGGGTTGCAGCTCCCACAGTAACGTGGTCTTTAATAACAATGCCATATATTGCATCATGCCGATCGTTAATAACACTGTTGAATACTGTTGGACTCCAGTCAAACTCTTGAAGATATCACTTGATACCTTGTTCCAGTTTGACAGTGATCAATTTTGAGTAGTTTTTCAATGAGTTGTATACACTGTTGTCAGCTAGTTTGGAACACACATTTTTTCTTAATTGCTTGTGGAAAGAGCATGTAAGATGCTGTCAGAAGGCTTGCGAAGTCCAGATGCTACATGCATTGCTGCTTCCATGTTCCTTGGACTTGTTATGTTGTCATAGAAGGGAAACATGTTGTTCTAACATAGTGGTATTTTTTTTCCTCGAAATGTGTATTAGCAGTTAGTAATCACCTAGTTACTGGCATTCCATGTTGTAAACTCTTCTGGGTGAGTACTTGGTGTGGTGCCTCAGTGTGAGCTATGTAAGACTGCACAAACCATAAAGAATTCTGCAGATTTTGCATTTGCTTTCCATTTCAAGTTTTGTTATTACTGTTTTTGTTGCAAACTGTGTTGCAGCAAATCCCATTCTCCTACAGGGACCTGAGCCTGTAGCGAGTCTGGGGCAGAAGACCTAAAGTTAGGGCTTTGTGGGGCAGGCTGCTTTTCTCTCTTGCCTATACACAGGATATAAAGCAAGCCTGTTGTTGAATTTGTGGTTCTTATGCTTTTACTGCAAGACAGTTGATTCTGGACTGCGATGCACTGACCATAACACTGCTACTCTGATAAAATAAAGATTTCTCTAGATAGAAAGTAACAGTGATATTTCCATTTGCTGTTGCTTTTTGTGAAATGACTGATTTCTGAGTTATCCTAACATGCCTTCATCAAATCAGCCCTAATTACAGGCTTTGGCTCTGTAGTTGTGTATTTGGCTTGTCTTTAGATGCACATTATGGCCAAGGTAATCACAGTGGAGTAATCCTTCTAAAAGCTTGGTGTTGCAATATGGGGTTTTTTGTCTGGACAAAAGAAAGTTGACTTGAGGCAATTTTCTTCCAATTTCCGACTCATGGTCTGCATGATATGGGGTGTGTCATTATAGCTAGTCAGACTTCAGCAGAGGAAGGACTTCTTTCCCTAAATTTTGATTTGTTCTTTTTCCTTCTGACAACTTCTAGAGAACTTTGTATTCTGGCCGGGAGAGCCGTTTGCCCGCCATGGTCATCAAATACAGCAATGCACAGTGATCAATCAGTGATCTGTTCTTTTAAAAAATGCACCCATTACTGAGGATGTGGGTGTGTTAGAGGCAGAAGACAACATCATTAAAACCCTGCTGTCCATAAGGAGATAAAGTGCCTGTGGAAGTTGGTAGGAGTCATGGCTCTGTGGGGAATTCCACTTCTAGAACAACTTAGCGTTACAGTGATTCGCTTATGTATAGATCTTGTGACATTAGACATGGATGTATTTGTGAACATGTAGAAGAGAATGATAGAGCTGTCTTCTCCCTTTAATCCCTGTTTTGCTGGAAAGAGGCAGATTTCTATAAGAACACTCACAGCCCTGATCCTTCATTTGCAGAAGCTTTGCTGATTGTACCACTGGAACTCGTGCAATTGCTAAGATCAGAGCTAAACTTACAATGTCTTGAATATCAACTCTTGCCTACTGGAACAGCTCTTTTGGTCTTCCGCTTAGTTGAAAACTTCAGTTTAGTCAGTCTGTGAATTTGATTTTTAAGTCGTGTAGTTCATCCACTACAGATAATGTCTTGTGAAAAATTCGATTTTTTCCCATGCTTCCTGCTACCCATCAAATGTTTAGAGCAGTGACAGAGCTGGGAACCCTAGAATCTTACTGCAGGTTTGTTCAGTGCAGATACAAGTTCAGAAAAGTGTTGAACATGACCTTTCCTATCTTAGGATTCCCAAAGCAATAATGA
The DNA here is from genome assembly GCA_013397775.1 of Eulacestoma nigropectus. Lineage (NCBI taxonomy): Eukaryota > Metazoa > Chordata > Aves > Passeriformes > Eulacestoma > Eulacestoma nigropectus. Next base: position 1,121,049 of record VZTE01000104.1, read on the forward strand.
TGCAAAATTTGATCAAAATCATTATAGTTTTGAAAACTCTTTTCTAGCATTTATGTGTTCTTCTACAAAGGTAGTGTTGTTACTTGTTCAGTGTACAGAGTAGAAGTCTGCTCTGTGTGTGGATTTTGTCCACTGTGTTGTTAGGTGTTGCTCTTCTCCTAAATTTTCTTTCTTATGGCAGTCTAAGTATGTGCCTCGTCTCTGGATTTGTCACCAGTTGATCTGTACTCTTTCTTAGATATTTTTAACCCAACTGTACAAAAGTAGTTCTTGAATATCTTTTGTCCATAGCTGGAACTGAGCACTTCTGGTCGGTCATTTTGTCTCAGCTTATGGCAGCCTATTGCTGTGAAGAACTGCATGCACTTAGGTCTAGAATAATAAAAATAAATATTTTAAGAGTGGTTGGTAGTAGCCCAACAGCCAGAGCCAAATTTTGTTTCTGATTTCTGCCTTTGTATCATCTACTGAACAGCTTCAGAGTTAATTTCTTTAAGGGAATTTATAGCAGTGGTGAAATGCTGTCCTCAGCATCTATCAGAATTATTGCTTTTGCAGGTTTTTCCTACTTCAGACTTCTTCTCCAAAATATACTTGCACCTAAATTCTTTTTATTTTAGGGTCTATCCATTGGCTTTTCTCAGCATAAACCACAATTTTGGACATGTCTTTATTTAAAATGGGGAGAAAATGGTATAGGAAACCCCTGTAAATTAGAAGAATTTCTTTTCACCCAGTTGAGTTTTATTTCCTTTGACAAGTGGTCTGTCCTCCCAGTACCTCTGAGTTGTGGGAGTGATTTTGATGGAAGTGTGTAAGAAAAGGGCTCCAGTTTGTGTGCCCTTGAATCATGGTTACAATCGAGGTGTGAAGTGGTGCAAAGACAGAAAGAAGGATGCTGTGCTTTTGTGTACAGCCCAGCTGGAGAATCCCGCAATGCTCATAACAAACCTCTGCGGGAAATAGGATGCATGGACCATGTCTGCAGACTTAATACTGGATTTGTTGCCTTGGTGGTATCAGCTACAACTTCAGGTTCACTCATTCCTCAATTTAAGATACTTGTCTTGATAGCAAAGCCTTCCATTTTTCCCCCCTGCTGCCATTTGGAATGTTTTCCTATCACCTTTTCCTTAACAAGAGATTTGAATTGCTTCCTTGCTGAACAAGAAAAAAACGTAGGCTGTGTTTTGCTGTAAACAGCAGATTTCCCTGTTTTCATTTGGCTGCAGGCATCCAGACTGCCTTTGCAACTGGGACAGAAAGGATGTGATATGCAAAGAATAGTTAAAATGCTGGGGATTCTCCAGTGTTTTGGCCATGATTGCTGGCCTATGGATACTCAGTGGTTTCCAAGTGAGATGCTCCCATGCGTGGCTGGCTATTTAAATCTGCTGCCCTGCAATTTCTATTGCTGGGGCACTGCTTCTTATGCAGAGAGGGGATGGTATGGAGAAGGTGGAGTAGGGGGAAAAGAGGTCTTGTAAGTAAGAGTTATGCTTTGGGACCTCCTCAGTTAGTGAGCAGCTTTTCCTTGGAAGTGTCATGGGGCTGTCTGAGAGGACAGCAAGTTGCTGAGCTTCCTAAGAGGTCAAACAATAATATTGGACTTACGCCTTTAACCTGCTCTCCTCCTACCTTGCCAGAAGAAAAAAAACTCACCAACAAACACTCAAAAATCCCTAAACAGACTGTCAGCTGAAGTGGGTTCCTGCTAGAAAGTTTGAGCCTTTGAGCTGCAAGTTACCATTTATTATTTCTAGTCTCTGCACTGTTAGAGATTTAGGTGAGTGCCCATGCATGTCTGCCTGATAGAATGCTCCCCAAAACCCCAGGCAGTCCACCTTTTCATTTCTCATTCTGATTTTCGCAGTTAGTTCTTTCACTATTATTTAACTCTTCATGTTTTCTTCTTTTACTGCCACCTCTTCCTATAGCTTTTCTTGTAGTTTTAAGAAAAACATTTCTCCATAATCCATCTCAATTTGAGAATGGAATAATAATTCCATTTTTTTCCTTGCCAGGGGATATATTTATTCTGTACGTCTCTCTGGTCTGTACTAGAGACATATTTGGATTCTGTTATTCATCTATTTAGCTGTGAGATTTATCTGTATGCAAGCAAGCCCTTAAAAAAATAAATAGTGGCATGAGAGCCAGATTCTCTGCACTCACAGGTACTGCAAAAATCAAAGGAGGACTCCCATACTTCCTCCCTTCCCCCTCACACTGAGGAATGGAGGGATCCTCCTTTGGGTTCTCTCTGCCCGAGGCCTGATCAGAGCAGGGGGTGGCTGCACTCTGGTGAAATCCTGCAGGCGACAGCCGCCCTTTGGAACAGAGCCTGTGTCCGAGCCACGAGGTCATGGCTGTCCTGGGCAATGTGAGGCAGGAGCTGAGAACATCAGCTTCACACAGCAAGGTTTGGGGATGGCAGGCAGAACACCTGCCTGCACGGATTCATCCCTGATGGCAGAAATGCCAAGATGCAGAGCATTGTATGAGGGATCTAAAATTTGCCGTGGCCACTGTCTGTATTTTATTAATTTTAATAAAGTGGCTGTTCTCTGCATATTTTCTTTGAGACACCAGTGAAGTTAGCTTGTTATTATTTTGGGTGTTTTCAGAAAAAGCTCATATAATGTTAGTGGTTATCAGAAGTGCTTTGCTTATCTGCTATGTGGCTAATAGGAAATTATTAATAACAATTCTGGATGGTCATGATTGCACTGTTATCAGGAGAGCAGGAAATATTCCTGTGAATGCACTCTTTTGGCTCATCTAATGTTTAAGTAGGGCATTCTAAGTGTTACGTATTATGTGCCAAACTTCAGCTTTTCAATACAGACATTATAAAATCAAAGGAAAAACAACATTTACTTGGCACTGAAATGTTTTTTAAAAATACTTCGTGGGTTTTTTTTTTCTTTTTGCTTTTGCTTTTTACCTCTGCAGAAAGACAGATTTCTTAACAGGAAAGGTACTGTCCTCCCTGCAGCTCCTTTCTAGGCTGTGAATTTCTGTGCATAAGGGAATTTCCCAACTGGGCACTGCCTTAGCCTCATCTTTTAGGGCTGGAGATTCAAAAAGGTTACAGTGAGAACAATGGTGAGGAGGCAGGAAACCCACAACTGTGCTTGTGTGCCTTTTCATACTTCGTTAGCACTGTCCCTTGTCTTTCTTTGCAGAGCCTGCAGCAGCTTGGTTCTGCCTGAACCTGAGCAGTGTGTTAACAAATCCTCCTTCTCTTCCATTTTCCAAAGCTTTGGAACTGCAGTTGTGAAATGCTGTGGGTTTGGGGAGTTCAGAGCAAGCTGGTGTATGTCCAGCATACCGTGACCTCGCTGTGTCAGATTTGGGAGAGGAGGGAAGGAGAGCACGTTTCTGAGGGGCTGGTGAACAGCAGCTTGCTATGTCCTGTTAGCTAACTGCCCTGCTGCTGCTGGTTACTGCTCTGACAAAGCTGGTCATTAGCTGCTGGGACAGATGATTTCTAGAGGATTATTTGCATTACACAATTTAATGCTTTTTAATAGCGAATTTTTAATTAAAAGGAGAGTCCTTTTGGAAGCAGCCTGAGCAGCTGCAGCTGAATTCTGTGTGTTTAATGTAATTAGAGAAACAGCTGGGGTGGGAGCTGAGCACCCAGCTCACAGGCAGTCACAGGGTGGTGGTGGCTCCTCACGGGACAGACATCCTGAGTGATGTGAACCGTGCAGGAAGCGTCCTGGCACACAGCCAGGCTTGGAGATGGTGGGACAGTTCCTGTCGTGGCTGCCCAGGCTGGTGAGCAGCTGGGGAAGCAGAGAGTGGGTGGTAGCCATCTGCGTCAGTTCACTTGTCACTCGTGCTGCCACAGACGATAGTGCTCAGTTTGCAGTCTGTCAGATGGCGTATATTTGTATCTATAGTTTCAGCACCTCCTGGCACGTTGGAGAATATCAATGGAAGAGGACATCAGTTAGGTTTTACCCTCTGATTTTATTCTGCTTCTTCTGGTATGCAGAGTCCCTTGAAATATACCCTTGCAGTATCTCTTACCTCCTCCATTTCTCCATGATCCAGGTGAATGTCTGATGTCTGGTTGAAAACTGCTGAGAAGTGAAGCCGTGGTTGTTTCTAATGAGTGGCTGATGTTTAAATAACATGATTCAGTCCAGAAGATCCCAGAGCACTTTTTAGTTTGCACTACTAAGGCTGCATGGAAAAGTTCCTGTGTTGCAATTACCATGACCCAGGAGACAACCATAAACCTCTGTTGCCTTGTGTTGGCTGTGCTGCAGGTACTACAACACAGGCCACTTGAGAGCCCTAAATATTGCATAAACACAGCATTCCATGTGTGTTGGTGCAGAGGTAGTTGACTGATACTGTCCTTTATGTGTCCATAGTATCAAAATGCTTTACGCTTAGGAGCACCAGTGAATCTAGGTTTAGCAGGCAAGATTACCTGTAGCTTGAACACTGTCCCTAAGGACAGGCAAAGACCACTGGTACGTAGGAGCAAGCCTATTTCAGCCCATGTTATCTTTTCCTAAGCAGAGATGAGTGATTGCCACATGAAGATACTGGGAATTGTCCTGTGAAATTCTGCTTCTGTACTTGCTTTTTGTTGTGACTTTGGAAACTTCTTTTCTTTAAGATATTTACTTGCAGCAGGTTGCCAGAAATCACCCTGTTAACAAGAGCCTGCCTGCCCCAACCGTAGGCTAAGCCGCTGTGCAGCCCTGCTCCGCTATTTTCTGTGGATATGGGATACAGGGAGCGTTCATCCTGGGGCTTATGTGGCAGGCACAAATGCTCCTGGCCTGTTGTGCTTGACGTAAGAGTAAAAAGATAATATTTAGCACACTGGACAGAGTGAAAGGGAGATGTGGGTCAAAGCTAGGCTAGGCATATTCTGTGTTTGTGACCTTAATACCAGTTAGCCTTTTAGATATGACCTTTTAAAGATGAGATGCTTGTTGCTTTTCAATGTCTTATGCTCTTGTAGTTCAGCTGGGTTTTTATAAAATTTGAAAGATGCTTTCTGGTTTCTTCATGATTCACTTCAACTTTTGCATTCACAGAGCCTTGCTTTGCATGACTCAGCAGCACTTTGCATTGGTTGTTAGGCCAGTGCAGTTTGTTATGAAGGAGGTTTTCCTCTTATGTTCTGTTGGTTTGTATCACGGTCAGGCATCAGAGAGCTGTGGCTGTCTGTACATGGTCACTTTATTCAGGCATAGAATGCAAACCATATGGCATAACTGTTACTGCATTGCTGTTTTTCACTAAAATGCCTATTTTTCTCTAGTTAATATAATAGCTTATTAGTATTATTTCTTTCTAAAATAAAAAATGTAAGTGCACGAGGATTTTGAAACACTGAAGTAGCAGCTTGAAGTTCTGTTCTTAAGGCAAGATTTCCATTGAAACTCTGAAGACAGCAGGCAGGGAAAAGTAATATTCACAGCAGATGTTCTTAGAAAGTGCTTGAAGTCCTGGTACACAGCTGCTGTTAGGTTCAGTAACCGCAGCACGTCCCCTTGAGCCACTCAGTGTGGTATCAGGCTCTTTGCAAATGCTCTGAATTGCGTTAGGCCCTTGGACCTGACACACACACACACCCACACAAGACAGAAAAAAACTTGCTAACTTGCATCAGGCTGTGCTGAAGATCTGAGTTTTTGGAGAAGGGGAGCCTTTTGGTATCACTCTTTTTCTGCTGTTAGTTTCTTTTCCAAAGGACCAACTTTGTGGGAGATGCTTCCTGTACAGGTAAAATCAGTTTACATAGGATAAGGCTGGAGAGGAGACTGAGGGAAGAGAAGGATGCTTAAGCCAGTTAGCTAGGCTATGTCTTGTGTGTTGTGATGCCTCACAGTTCTTTAACAGTGCAGTTACATGTGTGCATTTAAAATTGGAGGGACAGTTTTGAGTAACAGTCTCTCATCACCCTTGGTGGAGTACCACTGCAGTACCGGATTCAGGAGACACATAAAAAAAAGTTAGGCTTTTTTTGTGCCTTGCTGAAAACATTGTTTCATCAAGATGCTGTACTGAAAGCACTGCTTATTCTTTCCAGAATCTATGTGCTTCTTGGAGATATCATCCAAGTGGTGATGCACACTTTCTGCTGACTGAGCAGCTGGTTTTGTTGGAAAGGTTTCTACCTACCAGTCTGTAATTGATGCTGCTCCTTTGGACAGCATTTGTTCTGGCAGTGCTTACTAGTGCTCTGGGATTTTTTAGGTATTATTTCGAAAGTTATCTGTAAGCCTTGTCAGTCTTAGAAAATTAGATGTGCTTGTGAACTCTACAAAACTTCTTTTTTTTGTGTGGATGGGACCTTTTTTCCCCCTGAGTAAAACTTTGGGTGAAGTCTTTCACCATATCCTATAATTGATTCAGTGCCTTGTTGTCTGACTTGCTTCTGTTTTCTTTCTTACGCCCCTCTGTGTTCTTGTGAACCTAACCATTGTAGTACATGCTCTTTCATCTATCAGAGATCTTTGAATGGGAAAAGTCATCAGGTGACTCCAGCTGTGAGTGGTGTTGGCAGGGTCTAATTTCCTACATCTATAAGAATCCCCGTGTTAAGAGTGTTTGGCTAGGAAGGAAATTCGGTTTGAATTGCTGCTTCTGGGTAACAGAATCAGCTAATAGAAGTAATCCATCTCATCTTCTGGTGAATAGAGTGAGATGAGCTTTCTTGGCAAATTCTGGTCTCTTTTTAGTTTGGTTGTATTTTGGAAGACACTGTGTTACTGTTGTGCAACTTCCCTCTTGCTGCAACTTGAGACTCTTTTTGTGATGTGTGCGTTTGTCTAGCCTGCTGTGCTAGACACATGCATCACTGGTTCCCTGATGAGAGAAAAAAAAAAAGAATGCTATAATATTTTTGAAGACAAGTTTAACTGGAGGAATACTTTTGTTTTTATTTCTCTGTTTTTCTTATTATGGATAATCAGGTTTTGGGAGGACTTTTCCCTCCAGTGTCTCCATATAATTATATTTTTCACTCTCTCATGTCAACAGGTTACACAGATATGAGCAGCTTTTGTGGGCTGTGCTCAACCACTGTGTTAAGCTGAACTTGTGGTAGTAATAGAGCTGTTAGACAGTGTGTCAGGACCAGCAGCCTGTGGAAGAAATGGGATCTTCTTTTAATGGGAAGATGTTCGAAACAGAGGACAGCTCAGTACTTGAGTTTTGCTCTTGGAACTGGCCGTTCAGGAACCTGGGTCCTGCCTTCAGGTGGAGGACACTTGCACAGGTTATCTTTAAGCGGAGAGGGCTCTATATTGTCTGGACAGTGGAGGTATCAGATGGTTTCTGATGTTAGTGTATCTTCATGGTGAATATTCACACAATGTGGGTCATATTTGTGAACCAAAGTGGAGAGGAGGCACAGAAACTTTTAAAATGTTTTTTATTATTCGGTTACTTCTGAATATATGCCATTTCATGGACTAGCTGAATAGTTTTGCAAAAGGCAGGTCATATTTTTAAGCTAGTCATCCCTGGTAGTTAGCACTGTAGTAGAAAGCAGAGCATTTTAATGTTGCATGTCAGCAGAGTGAACCATGGCCTCAGAGCTGTCCACTGCAGGCTCCTTACTGGGCAGGAAAGCTCTTGTGGCTCTGCAGGAGGGTAGGTAAACAAAACTTTAGGGTGAAAGGGCACTAGTTTTATTTCTCTTCTGCTACTGAGTATTGCTTTTGTTTCTTGGCATCGGTATGATATTAGGGCTGGAATTGAGAGTCACAAGAGTTTTGGTATATTCAGACTTTTTTTGATCCTTTTTGACTCCCCTCATTGCTGTCCCCCTCCATACTTAAAGCTTAATATTCTGAGCTGTGACTAATTATTCCTGTGCAAGGTGGTGGTGCCCAGTGTAATTTTTCCTACAGCTTTTCTGGATTTTGCTATTCTACCATTACTCCCTGAGCTTTGTTACCTCAGCAGATTAAATGCTGGGCAGATTTTGTTCTAGCGTCATTCTGGGCTGTTGTGAGGAGGCAGTTCCCTTGTTAAGTTAATGACCTGTGTCCTGCCTTCAAGGCCTTCTTTTGCTGTGCAGCCCTAGGGTGGTGCACAACGTCAGTATTTATGAACTGTCTCTGTCTTCCTGTCATGGTTCCTCACCTAAGGATGCAAGTAGTGTTTTACTGTCCTTGAAGGCTCTTTTTGCTGCTTCTGCCAGTCTCTGCCAGCTGAATTGCTACTTCCTTCCTTTTTCATAATGTAGCTGACAAAATTGCTTTCCTCGGGACAAAGAAATAGCACCAATCAGCTCATTTGTGTTTTATTTTCTGGTGTAATTTGCTGCCCGAATCTTTGCGTCAAAGTTTATCGTTCACTGTTTCTCACTTCTACCTGCAGACATGTTTGCTGTTCCTTTTTCAAGGCCACTGTTCTCAATGTGCTGGTGGCTGTACTCCTTCTCCATCATGATTTCATTCATGCCACTCTCTCCTGTGCTTGGTGTTTCTTGCAGTGCTTTGGTGACCTTTCAGGTACCAGAGGAAGGAGAATGCTTTTTCATGCCCACCGAGCATCACCAAACATGACCTTGTTAGTACATTCAGCTTTCCTTGAAGTTTCTCCATCTGTTCATAAGGTCTCTCCACAGACTTTTGCCTGTGTTCTGGGCTTCAGCTCTTGTTGATGTGCTTTTGTCTTGCTTTCACCTCAAACAGCCTTCACTGGAGTGAAAACTGCCCTGCACTGGAAATCCAAGTGTCTTTTTCAGCTGCTTTCCATCTTGTTTCCAGTCTTGAATGGAAATCTTCTAGGAAATACCTTTCTTCTCACTTGTATTTTCATAATGCCATCTCTGCTGGTTTCTGCCAAGTGCTCAGGAGGCAAGTTTTCTTGTAAACACAAATTTGTATTGCAATAAAGTTATTACAAACCCAACTAAAACTGCTTACTTGGAAGAATTTTTTGTTTGCAGCAAGTGATTTACAGAACGTACTTCGTCAGGGTGGTGTCTCTGTTCTCACGCATTAGGAACAGCATGTTGCACCTGAATGCTGTACTGGCTTGTTCACAGCATTTTGCTGGATGGAGTGCTCCTCCCAAACCCCTGCAGTTAGATATGCAGTAGAAATACTAAGGAAAGGAAACTGGCCAAGGGACCAGGTCAGAGAGCTTGTAGCTAAAGGGAGGAAAAATATGGGAATCAACAGGCAAAAGGAACAAGGAAAGAATTAAATCCTTTGAGGAAGGGTACTGACAGTGGTCTCTACACATCTGCTACTCTCTCTTCTGGGTCTGAGTGTGTTTGCGTGCATGTGGAAGGGTGCTCTAACAAAGGAGAGTTGCAAGAAGGAGTAGAGAAGAGCACTGACAACATGTGCAAAAGGTGTTCCATGTGTGCCAAGTGCTAGTTTGAAACATTCACAAGACAGTGATGGCAGCTGACGTCATGCACTGATAAGAGGTGCAAAGTGACTTCTTGATACTGACAGAGAGAAAATCACGATGCTGGGAAAATCAAGGCAGATCACCTGTATTGTATGTGGAAGAGAATGGAAGATAGGGAAGAGAGGCAAAAGGACCATTGAAGTGACAGAGCAGGATAATGAGATTTTTCTTGTAACGATGAGAACGGTCAATGTTACTTTGGTCAATACTCAATTACAAGGTGTTAAAGTGACTGAGACCCAGTCTTGTCTCAACTAGTTACTCTAGTTGGATGAATCAATAGGGAAAGACTATAGATGGTCATGTGAAGAAGACATCTTGTTCTAGTCAGGATGTGAAGGTTTAGGAATTGAATCAAAGAGAGTTGCTGACTTGTGACTGACTGGCAGGGAAAAGAGTGAAGTTCTGCAGCAGAGGAGAAAAGCAAAAAGTAGGGTTTACATGGCAATATGAAGTTTCTCCTCTTGGGTTACAATAGTGCCTAGGTATCCAAGAATGGTCAAAGAAATTGTGATTTTGATTCAGACAGGAGGATATGGCACTGTGCTGAATGCATAGATGCAATAGTCATTGCCTGTGTGTAACATGGGGAAAGGAGAACAGAACCTCAGAGATCCCAAAATATCAGGGGAAAGTGGCCCATCATGGGCATGGGACATGGAAAGGTAAAAGATGAAAGTTAATTTAGGCAATGGGAACATAATTAAAGGGGGATAGGTAAGGAAGCTGAAGGTGGATGAAATTTTGAGAAGTGGAAGGTATGTCTTTGGAAACAAGCAGGTCAGAAAAATGAGACAAGAAACTGCTTCTGAATTTTGGGTAAGGATTTGCAGTATAAGTCAGAATGAAGTGAGGAAAAAAGAAGTAACAGAAGAGAACATCGTTGAGCCTTAAAGATAAAAAGCAGAAAGGAGACCAATGGTACTGACATGCAGGTAGGGTTAGAAGTCAATTTATGGGCTGGGGGCTTGTTTTGGGACTTGGAAAAGGGTTTGTTTTAGGAAATAAGAATGGATGGGGAGAGATGCCAAAACATGAGCATGTAGGAAAAAGTTGGCAGATGTGAAAGGAGGGTACTGAAACATTAGAGAGGAAGAATGAACAGGAGGTCAAAGATACTCAGAGCTTGTTTTGATGCTGGAGAGGGGTGAATGTATGTGAAGGACACCCATCTGTTCCTTTGAGATAACGGAAGGAAATAGGTCACTAAGGGAGCACACAGAGTGAAGGGCATGGGGAATTAATAGACTGAGTGGGCTGAGAGAGAACTTGGTTGTGTGTGTGAGTTTGATTTGTGAAGTGTCATATTTGCTACATGCTCTGTAAATCTCCGTTTCTTGATTATGTTTTTGCAGTGCGACTCCATGACAGTATTTCAGAAGAAGGTTTCCATTACCTCGTCTTTGATCTGTAAGTGTCTGTCTCTGATGCTTCACCAGTGATGCAGGCACATTGATGGTTGACTAAGAGTGGAATAAAAAGCACCTGCATTAGTATAATTCTTCCTTTCTCTTTTGAGACCTGTAAATACCTCTCGCCTATTTACTGTGTGGTGGGGACAGACCAGGAAGGCTCCTGGCACCAGGTGTAAGTGTGGGATAACAAAGAATGTCTGTCCTGTGTATGGAGACTGTTTGATTTTTGTCTCTGAGGCAACCCAATGGGGGTCAGAGGAGGGATGTCCTTCCGAAGCTCAGCATACACTAAGCTCAGCCGAGGTGTATGAGCAGTTCATGCACAGTGTGTCAACAGTGTCCTGTACACTGCTGGTGAAACGGCAGTGCAAGGGGTCAGTCACATGGATATGGCAGTGCTGGTGCCATGGTGGTGGAGCACTGCCCTGGCTCCCCTGTAACAGGCTGTGGCAAAGGGCCCAGGTGGGTGGCCATATACATCCTGTGCAGCCTTGAACTGCACAAGCATGGGTTCTGTAACATCCTTTGTTCTTTTGCACTCCAGGGTTACTGGTGGGGAGCTCTTTGAGGATATTGTTGCTAGAGAATACTACAGTGAAGCCGATGCCAGGTAAGACTGTTTCCAGACCCTTCCACGTATGTTCCATGTACATGTACAAGTGGAATGAGTTTCCTGACTGCTGGTCTGTGTGTGGCTTTGTTCTAACACTCTTGCCCCTTGTCTGGATAAAACACATCCTCTTTCTGCTATTAGCATGACCTTACTGTCGCCAGACAGCCTGGCTCAGTGCAGCTGTAGCTCTTGCCCACTTGCAGACGTTGCTGGCTCTGCCACTTGCAGATGCCGTGCTCTTTGCTGGGAGAGCCACTGCTGGCAGCTTTGTCTACCTGGTCTTTGTGGTGGGTGGTGACAGTGTGTCCTTACTGAGCAAACATAAAGGAGAACTGTGAGGGTGCTGCCAGCTTGGCCTTCTTCTTCTAGCAGGGTTTCCAGTGATGTACCGTTGCTGTTGGGCAGACTCATTCAATTTGCCTGTGTCTAGGTAATGGTTTACAGGGCAGTGAGGAGAGGGGGCTTTGAAGGCTGTGTTCCTGTGGAAGCCCTCTCTAACTGTCAGCTGGTCAGTGCAGTGACAAAAGGCACAATACAAGAGAGCAACCTTCATATTTTAATGTTAAAAAGATTTAGAGTTATGTCCTTCTGTTCCTGAATGTGTCTCCTCTCTCCCACGTGTGAGCTTCCTGAAGTGGCATGTGCTTGTCCCTGTTTATACAGAGTGGATGCTATGTGCAGCAGTAGCTGAGGGTGTTGTCTGACCCATCCATCTGCTGGACGTGCAGCATCTGGGATCAAAGCCGGGATTAGGCCACTCCTGTTCTGCTTTTGCATGGCCTGGGAGTGGCCCGGTGGTGACATTTCACCCTGCTTATTCTGCAGTCATGTTCTTATCCCATACTAACCCTTGCTGTAGCAGGAATTAGGGGAGCCGTGAGAAGAGAGGAGTAAGAAGGAAGTAGTGGGTGCTGTGGCAGGTTGAGCTTGGTAGGCAGTACTATGAGGAAGCTGATACTGAGTGCAAAGAAGGAAAGAGAGCATGACCTGGGATTTTAGTGTAGGTACTGCTGATAGAGTCTGCAGGCACTTACTTGCTTTCCCCATGGTTCACTTACAGCCTCTGTCTTCTGGGCATTGCAGGCTTTCAAATGAGGCACTGCCCTGCGTGCTCTGCCAGGAGCCACCTGGTGATTGGGAAGGCCAGTGAACTCATCAGCTCTGCTGGAGCTCCTGGCAGAGAGGTCTGAGAGCCCCGTAGATGTTTCCAGTGGGGTGTACAGATCTTGTAGGCACAGCATCTCAGACCGATACACAGTCAATCATGCCACTCTGCCATGAAGTTGGGAAGTTTTGAGGTTATCAATCATAATCCTTCCCCTGTTCCTCTTGCCAGTGCCTGTTCCCTGAAGTGCTCAAGAGCTGTCAGTGACTGACACTGCTCAGGAAAATTATGGCAGGGTTAGGGGAAAAGGAGGACTGTCTGTTGCTCTGTGAGCTGTCCTTAGGGTGCTCAGCCCTCTGACTGTCAGCTGGTCAGGTCTCCAAGTGCCCACAAGATGACAGAGTTAAACTCCTCCCTTTCTCTCCCCATGCTGTGCTGAATTCCAGAGCAGTCTGAGGGAGCGAGGTCCGTGCCAATCTGCCGTGTTTGGCTCGCCTGGGACACCTCACACTTTTGCCATTTTTGGCCAGAAAATCTCTCTCGCTCAGACTCAGCTCTGTTCTAATTATACATTTTTGTTTTGGGAGCATGGAGATTTTCATGGATTCTGACCCTGAGGATCATACTGCCAGCTCCAGAGGGGTGGGGATAGCAAATACACAGTGCTGCACCTCCTCTCCTCTTCCTCTCCTCACCCTCTTCCCATCTTTTCCTGAAGCCTTTTTTCCTTCCCTCAAATATTTCACTGATTTCAAATTTGTTCCTCTGAGATTTGTAGAAATCAGTGAAGGGTCTGAGAGGTCCTGCAGTTAGGACACAGACCTCTCTGAGTTTTCCACATCTGCGTGCTTACTGCCCAGCCATAGTTGTCAAAATCCCTATTCCATTCCACGTTTACCCTTGGGAGCTGAGTAAATGTTTAGTGGAAGAGATGGTTCCAACCTGGAATCTCACCCATGGATGCATTGTGCTGTCATTATGCGACAGGTGTAAATAACATATTGGTTTTGTCCCTATGGTTTACAGCAGTGAGAATGGCAGAGACAGGGTTTTCTGTTAGCTGGGGGAGTGCAGCACACTGCACTTAACGGAATGAGTCTGCTTTTCAGATTACTAACCCCTTAAGTGGGATCTGTACTTAAAAGGCACCCAGCAAGCGGGTGTGTGTGCACATTGTGTATATAAAGTGCTTGAGATGCTGCTCTGAAAGCTTTGCAAACTGGCAGGCACCCAGGCATCGTCATCCTGAATTTGCTGGGGGAGGCTGCTGCTCTTCCAAAGTTTATTCTTTGCTCAGGACTAGCCCAGTGGAATGTTTCCTGGAGCAATTTAGTCTTGCTTGCACAATTTCGGCTGCTGTTTGAAAATACTCGGATGCCTTGGCTGTTCTGTGTGGGGTGGGCACTGTTGGCTGAAGGAACAAATGAGAGGCTTAGTGTGATGGGAAGGAAGGAGATGATGAGAGGTAGGAGAGAAGCTTTGGGGTCCTGCTACAGAAAGGATGTTTGGCATCCTGTTGCTGCGGGGGCTGGGGTTGTTCAGCTGCGATGATGCTGAGCTGTGGCATCCAGTGGTCATGATTGAGAGATTCAACATGGGATCTTGAATGCCCCCTAGTACAAATATAAAAGTTAGGGAAGTAGTTCTGGGATGAGATGTTAAATGGGTGTGCATAACTTTGTGTGTCTCTTCCTTTTATCTTGCAGCCACTGTATTCATCAGATACTGGAGAGTGTGAATCACATTCACCAGCATGATATCGTGCACAGGGACTTGAAGGTAATGTTTCCTCTGTGCTGTAGTCTGAGGAGAGTAGCCAGGGGATCATTGGAAGAGGCAAGACAGGAATATTGTGTTGCCAGCTGGCAGGGGTGTTTTTTTTGGTTTGGGTTTGGTTTTTTTTTTTTTTTCACCTGAACTGGATTCAGGGGTTCCTGAAGCATGAATTCAATTCTTCAGAATTTTCTAGAGGGTGTGCTGAACTCCCAAGGAAGTTTTCAGTCTTTGTGAACCTTGCCAGCTCTCAGCCTCTCTGAGGCAGCTCCAGGATGGAGTAGTTGTGAATCTTGGAGTGAAGTATTCTTCCAGAGAAACTTGGGTAGGATTCATTATAATGAAGGACACTTTCTAGTTTGTGATTGAAGAGATCTCTAGAGACCTGGAGCAATCTTTGTTCAATCTGCCAGGATGAGTTTGTCTGCACAGAGCATGTGTATTTTTATTCTGCAGTGTTGCCAAATACATGCCACTGCACTAGGGCAGAGATGTTCAACAAGAATTTTTTGTGTCATTTCTTTCTTCTCTCATCAGTAGAAGCACTTTTGATCTAAAACCAAAACTGCTGGCTAGTGAAAGACTGGATGAATCAATCATTTGACACATTATAACACATTTATAGCCCCAAAGCCTCTGCAGTGTAGTCACCTAAACTCCTTTCCCACACTGTGCAGCTGTGCTGGGAGCTGGGCAGGCTCCAGAACAAAGAGATTTGTGCAGGAAGGTCTGCGTGCCCTGGAGCCCTCTTTGTCTAAAGTGGGAATGGTGATGGTCACCAGTGGGCCAGTTAAATTAATGCAGGATGACACCTGCTACTGGTGTTGGTTTGGGCTTGTTCAGCAATGTACAAGGGGGAAGTAGAAAAATACTTTGCAGAGAGCAAGGTAAAAGCACATTGGAAGCTTGGTGGCAGTGTTCCTCTGGTGTTTTGATCTAGTGGAAAACCCTTTGTGTTTCTGGCAAACTCCCATGCAACACTTTTGACCTTCTGGTTCATAGCACTGTGAAAAAATGCAAATGATCTACTGTGGACTGTGGCTGCTCTTGATTAGACCCAACACCAGCTCTTGAGAAAGCAGTATCCAAGAGGCACTACTGCCCAAAATTAGGGAGTCTATGAGAATCAGTAGTGTTTTCCAGTACAGAAGAAGTTTTCCTTGTGTTCAGATATAATCTGATTTCCTTCCAAAAGCTAGCAACTTGTTTAGAATTTATCAGCTGCTAGACTCTCCCTGCTGTAGTTAATACGTTTCGTCTGTTGCTTGCTCTGATTGACTGAAACTATCCAGGCCTGAGGAGTAACCATTCCTTTTAGCAATGAAAGTTTCTATGCTTTTTATTTAATATTTAGATCCTTGCCAAAAGCTTGGCCTTCGGGGTCACTGTGTAATAACTGCAGAGCTTGCTTCAAGTAAAGTTTTGTCTTTTGCACCTCCCTTTCATAAGCCTTTCTTTTGGATAACATGCTATTAAAGGATGTCAAATGTTGAACTGCCCATAGGGGCTGTAAGAAATTAGGGAGTGCGTTCACATCCTCACCAAAAAGTATATGAAACCTGAGACAACCCGTATGTTGGCAAACATGCACATGGATAAGCACCATTCGCCTTAAGGTGTTTGCTTCTAAAATAGAGCTACAAATGGTGCTTAACTAGCACAAGTCTGTCTTAAATGTCACTCTTTCTTAGTCAGGCTAAGCCCAGGTGTGATCTGGAGTTGGGAGGGATTTTCACAAGATTTCGTTGGTCTTCTGCTTTAGGGTCTTGTTTATAGTGGTGAATTTTCATTAGTGTAGCTTGATTACCGCAATCTTTTCTACTTCCCGTATAGTGAAGAGCCAGTGGCATCCAAACGTATTGAGACCCAGTTCCCCCTCCTTCCATGCTGCTTATGGCAAGGACTCTGTTGAGGAAGGCTTTTCTCCCTTCATTGAAAACAGAAGTAGGCACATGCCCAGTAGTTTAAGACAGATGAATGAGCAAAGCATCTTGTGCCTGTCAGGCAGAACAGGGGTAAAGAGTTGCTGTGGGGTGAAAATGGTAAGCAGGCTGCAAAAAAGACCTTCATCAGATTTGTGAAACTGAGACAAGCTCCTGTTTCTGGATTTCCAGGCTACCACCCTGCTCAGTTAAAAAATCAACTTGATAAGAATTGCACAAAAGATGAGAAGGGGATAGGGTGAGAAACCACATTTGACCTGCCTATCTTCAAGCTGATTTTCCTACAAAGCCGTAATAGCCATCACCTTAAAGGCTTTGGGGTTTCAAGGGATCCCATGTAACTAGCTGCTCTGGTGCTTCAGGCAAAGCTGCCAGTTCTCAGTCCAGTTTTTGGAGTTGCGTTAAGCCTTCTGCTGGAACACAACAGAATTATGGTTTGAGTGAGATTCATTCAAGGTGGAAATGTGAGGGTCAAAAGTCTGTCTCCCTTCCTGGCACATGGAGGAAGTGACATGGCTGCTTCTTGCACAGGTGATGGGAGCAGTAGCAAGACAGAATATTTTATGCTGCTGTAAATGTGTAGCATGAAAAAACTGCTTACAAGAATACTCATTGCTGTGCTGCTTATGCCAATTTGAGACTGAGGCTTTTTCTGCAAGGGATGAAAACTACTGCCTAGCCAGATGATGCCTTCCCACATTACAGCAGTGTATTTGGCAGCCCATATTAGCATCATATTTACTTTTTCAGTGCCTTGGGGACTGTCTAATGTTCAAGGGGAGAAACATCACTGCAGATTGTATCTACTGCATTCTCCCTCCCTTCTTCCACCCCCCTTCCCCCTCCCCCTAGTTATTCTCTTTGAGGAGGGCAGAATCGAATTTTGGCTTAGGTGCTGCAGGAACTGTACTGCCAGTGCCCTCTGGTGTCAGCATGTAATGTATGGGCTGGCTTGGAAGAGGCTCTAGCTTCCACAGAGGAAACAGAGGATTTGTGTTAGACTTGGAAATTTTCTGCCACTCTAGGTCAAGGCCATTTGTTGCTGCTGCTGTGTCTTCACCTGAACAGGTTTAGTACTGCATGCTAAATTCAGTCAGCAGGTGCACTTTAGTGATGTGAATACTAGGTCAGAGGTTTTAACAAGGATCAGTCTTTCATTCTTACTTTCTTTTTTCTTTCTTCTCCTCAGCCTGAGAATTTACTACTAGCGAGTAAATGTAAGGGTGCTGCTGTCAAACTGGCTGACTTCGGACTGGCTATAGAAGTCCAGGGAGAGCAGCAGGCCTGGTTTGGTAAGACTGTTTGAGCTTTCCCAGCTTTGCTCCCCTCTTTCCTGGTGGCTGGTTGAGTTGCATCCTCCTGAGTATTTTCTCTCAGCTCTTCCAGCACTTCTGTGTACTTGACTGCTTCTTTTTCAAGCATGTCAGCCTCTGGGTCTTAGGCACAAGCCTAGGTGCAATAGAGGAAAAGCTGATAAATAAAGACAGAAAAAATGGCTGTGTTTCTCTATTTTTCTTCTCAGTTTACAGTAGATACTAGTGTCAGAGATGAATGCAGCTGCTAAGTTTAGACCCTGATCTGAACTTTCCTACTGCTCAGAAGTGTAGACATCTTGGATTTTGTTTGGTTACTTTACAGAAGTGCATTTGACCTGGCCTTCCTCAGGCACATTTGGATCTGACCTTACCTTTGTTTAGGTAAAACATAATTAGAAATGAGACCTTTTCAGGCTAAACATCAGCTCTGAGACTCTGCAGTGCTGCAGAGATTCTGGAAAGATGACTTCTTCTCCTGGTCTCCCCACACCATTTGGCAATCGGATGTGCCCCGTCTGTGTCTTGTGTTTTCAAACTCCAAGCTATTAGATGTAACAATGATATAAGTCCTGGCATACACGTTTGTGCCCAGCTGGTTGACATGGTCCCTCTTACTTGTCTATTTTTCTTGCAATACACAGGCACTGGATCCCATCTGATTTTCTGCTTTATTTGGGAGTTTTTTGCCTCTTTTTGTTGGTTTACCAAGAGACATCTCTAGCTAATATGAGATGAAGGGTGGGAGAGACGGGTTTTGGAATTTGTTAGTTATCACTAGTGGATTTTGTGATATGGCAAGATCTCTTCTGCTTGGGTACTGTAAGTACTTCATTTCATCCA
This sequence comes from Eulacestoma nigropectus, assembly GCA_013397775.1. NCBI lineage: Eukaryota > Metazoa > Chordata > Aves > Passeriformes > Eulacestoma > Eulacestoma nigropectus. Next base: position 1,139,468 of record VZTE01000104.1, read on the forward strand.
TTTCCTGGCAGGGTTTGCTGGTACTCCAGGCTACCTCTCCCCTGAAGTCTTAAGAAAAGATCCTTATGGAAAACCAGTGGATATATGGGCATGTGGTAAGATTCTGTCAAAATGTTTTACACTTAAACAACATCATTCCATGTAAATGAGTGATTCCTTGTAGCCTGTTGCTGGGAGGGTGCACAGTGCTCCTTCTTACTGGGTGGAGACATGAAGGCACAATTGAGGATAAGCACCTTGTGTAGATGGAATGAATACTAGAGCCTGAACTCCTTTGATTCTGGCTCCTAATCCTTTCCTCAGGCCATCTATCAGATGTTTGAGACTCAAGAGATAGGACCTGTGTATGCTTTGAAGAGTCAGTTGTTTAGATAACTAGCAATTTCCTATTACACTAACTATGTAGAAGATGAAATACTGAAGAGGGATGATTTTTTTAAAAGAAAAAATGCAAGTGTAAATGTATCTGGGACTGATAAGTTTAAAGATGTATGATACCAGTGTTGCCTGACATGGACTAAATGGTTCTCTGCAGGCCAGGAGTGTCAGCTTTGTCAGAGTCATTTTTGTCCCAACACCATGCACAGTAAGCATCTAAAAACAGAGTCCTTCCTAAAACATCCCTTGCTGCCCAGGAACCCTAGGAGATGTGGCTTCATCTTACTCTGAGGGCAGCTGGGAGTTGTGGTTTGCCAGCCATGGTAGCCAGGGGAGGGTAGAAAGACATCATGTAGGTCGTTCTAGCTCCTGGCACTGGCGTTAAGAGCTGAACATGAAGTGCCAGGGTGAGGTTCAGCACATAACAGGTTTGTACTGTGTTTTGCTATCTCAGAAGGCTAAATATGACGGCAAATGAAGATATGGAGCAATCATTGCCTTGGGGAGTGTCAAGAGGGAAGGAAGAGGGGCTGAAGGAATAATTGGCATATTAGCCTAACCATAGTGTATCTGTGTCTCTCCCTCCCAGGAGTGATTCTGTACATATTACTAGTGGGGTACCCTCCCTTTTGGGATGAAGATCAGCACAAACTCTATCAGCAGATCAAAGCCGGAGCCTATGACGTAAGGGCACTTTTTTGCTGAGTACCTGCATGGGTGTAGAAGCCATCCAAAACATGGCACTATCTTACCTGGCGTCCAGCAGCAGGCCCCAAGCTTCTGTGCAAAGTGACGTTTGATGTGCTCATACACCTTGTTGTCTTCACTGCCTGGGATACAGTCCTGTCTGGGGCTACTGGAGGGATATGTGGAAAGCATCACAGTGGGCACTAGGACATTGACACTCGTTAGGGAAATGCAGAGGGTGGGAAATGGTGTCTTCTAGTAATTTACCACGAAGTGTTGCAGATTAGCCAATGCTAACGTTTTCAGTGGAGTAGAGGGAAGGTAGAATGAAGGAGCTTGTCTTTATCAAGGCCTAATAAAAAATATGGGGATGTATTCTGTAGACTAATAGCTTAAATTACGGTCTTTGGTCTCCTCTGTTCCATAGTCCATGGAAAGCATGGAACCCAGTGAGAAGACTGAATAGTGGGGGCCATTGGAGGGGTGGCTTTGTGGTGAGGATCAGCATGGTGGGTTGGAGGCTCTGGTAAAAAGCCAAGCAGTTCATGGAACGCTTCTGAGAGCATGGCCAAACTGAGGTGTAAAAAGTGCCTGAAAAAGGAACAGCAAGGAGGTTAGTACTGAAGGAAGCAAAGGTGGTATAAAATGTGGTTTGGCTACCACAGCTTTAATGTTTGACATAAATTCTTCCATGTAAGGAGAGACTTGAGTGGGAAGAAGGAACTCCTGAAAATCCTAGCTCGAAGCCTGTGGGCATGAATATCAAGAGGAAGTTGGGGAGTTCATTTTGTAGGCTGTCTTGTGGTTTGTATTAAACAAAACTAAAACCCCAAAAGGTGAGGGTTCTGCTGGACTCCTTCTACCGGTTACCTCCCAGCTTCTGTGCTTGAGACCATGAGAGCAGCTATACTGGTGAGAACAAAGGTCTGCCTGTGTCCTGGCTCAGTGGCTTCCTGAGTGAAAGCAAAGTGATGTCTTTGTACTTGATAGCCTTAAATGGACTTGTGTTCTTCTCTTGCCTTGCTGCCCCTCTAGTTTTTGTGTTGCTTGTTCTTATTTGAAGCATTTTTGCACTAATTATATCAATGGAGATTTTCAAAGCACTTCAGGGGTTAAATACCTCTTTCTGTAAGTCATGAAGAGTGAAATGCCTGGTCCCTCCTTATCTATCTATTGTTTTTGAATTCTTATCTATTTTGAACAAATTTCAGTAGATTCTTCCCTCATTTTGCCTGATAGAAAACTGCTCAAGTTTTACTGATGCACCTGCCCCTGGTGTCCTTACCCAGCACCGAGGGGCCTGTATGCCAGGACCAGTCTGTTGTTCTCCTTTGACCAGAGAGGAAGTGGCAACAGTAAATTTTTTTTTTTCACTTTGTGCTGTTGGGTAGGAGTTTTGCAAGACATTACCATGAATACTTCAGAGTTCAGGTGTGGGGAAAGTGTCCTGGCTTGAAACATCTGTATCATGATTTTTGAGTAGCCTCTTGCAAGTTTGCAGAACAAGTTGTGTAATGCCTTACCAATGCCTGCAAATGCAGAAATAAAATTATATGCAAATCAAATACAGCTGGTGTATTGTTACGACCCAACTGAGTAAAACTATGAAGAAGCAGGAAAAAAAAAATGGAATAAACTTTTTCTAAATAATGTAGTACTGTAAGGAAATGTTTTCAGGATAAATCTCTTTTTTTCTCCCACTTAAAGACAGGGAGCTTTACCCCAACAGCATATTTGTGTTCTGAAGTTCACCTGTATTTGTACAGTAGATTCATATGACTTAATCTCAGCATGCTGTCATCCATACCACATGCAAGCATCTGCAGGATGGTGTAAATATCTCATCTTTATCATTACTGGAATTACAGCAGAAAGCAGTTACCCCTCATGGATGATCAGCATCTGAAATACTTGAAATTCTTTTCTTTGTTTTCATGCTTCTGTATTCCCATCCACTGTTACATCTCTCTTGCTCCCCAGGTAATGATCTTGGTATGGTAGGTGGTTGGTAACAACTTGCTGGTGGGTTGCTACACCTAAGTGACTGGTATTGTTCCAGGATACTGTGTTTTGTGGTGGGAAAAGTGTACCTGCTGGGATGTTCTCTGTTAGTGGGTTTTGCTTTCATGCAGTTTTGCTGTAGTTAACTGTTTGTGATTTTCCATAAGCTATTACAGCTTTTAGCATGCTGGAGAAAGAGACAGGTGGGGTAAAAAAAGATAGTGCCTGTGTTTTTAATGTAAGAACTCAGTAAAAAAGATCTGTGACTTTACTTTTTTAACTGTTAAGTGTGAAAGAAATTCAAAGGTCTGAGTGATTTCTAAAAGGCTTTTAAACTCTTAATCTTCTTGCTTATATCTGGTGAATGGTAGATGTGTGTCCTGCTGTCTGGTACCATTCATTTGCTGGATTGTGGATGATTTTTGTTCAGTATGGGTTTTCACAAAAATCGGTGGTTTTAGCAAATGTGTTAGCCCTAATATCAAAGGGGCAAAGGCTGGACTTCAGCTGTGTGGCAGGGGAGAATGTCTTCTGCTAGTAGAAGATACTTCTATTCAGTTCATCATCTGTTCGTTCTTCCTCTTTTAGTTCCCATCACCTGAGTGGGACACTGTGACTCCTGAAGCCAAGAACTTGATCAACCAGATGCTGACGATAAACCCAGCAAAGCGCATCACAGCTGACCAGGCTCTCAAACACCCATGGGTTTGTGTAAGTGTTCTCCTTATTACAGATTGATTTGTGGTTTACCTTGAATGGACATGCCAGGAAGACTTGAAAAACCCAGAATATTTCAAATATTTCAAATTATTATTTTTTTGGATACTGACCTTCAACAAGCCAACTTTGTCATGCTGTGGTGCTTCTATTGACACAGAAGAAAAGAAAATCCCTTACTCTTTTGGAATTTTGTCAGTGTCCGTAGTTTCTGGTTTTTTCCCACATCTTTTCCAATCCATATCATCCTAAAATGTCAAATGGAGTTTGGCATCAGACAAAAATTTTAGGACCATTTTGTTCTTCATCTCTGTTTCAGTTTATGGCATAGCATCTTTGCAATATTTGGGACATTTCTGCTATGCTGCAGCTTAACTGGCTGTAAACTTGAAATCAGCAAAAAATCTTTTGCTGTTCTTTGTATGTAGTTTCTGCCTTGCCAGACCTCCCACATAAGTATTTTTCATCTTTTGCAAAGTTGACAAGGAAATCCCAGGATATAGCTGGGCATGGGCATAGGGGAGAGCAGCAATGATGCACTTTTATCTCTGCAGGATGAAATAGTTTCACCTAAGTCTAACCAGATGCTCTTGTAATACCACAGCATACTTCTGGGATGGGTCTAGTGTGTTCCTTTGCTCATTTGTTCTTGAGAAATTGTGGTGGTGATGGTGTCCTTCTACCACAAATCAACAGATGAGCAATTTAAACTTACTTACGTGAACGTCTGTCTAACAGGAGTGTCTGCTGTAAAATGATGCAAGTTCCTTGGAAGTCAAAACTTCACACTAGCTGAGACTGCATCTCTCTTTTTTTTTTCCTCCTTGCATGCTTGTAATCAATTGCAGTTTCTGTGTGTTTAGTTTTCCTCCCAGTGCCTGTAACCAAAGCTGTATTATGATAGCTCACTCCCTGTGGCAACTTTCCTTCTCTGAGCTAGGAGTTTGATTTCACTTCCCAGCCATGTCAGCCTCTCGCTGAAACTGCTTCCTGTTGAGTCTGTTGTTTCCCTTTGCTTTGCAGTCCCTGTGTGCACGACATGTTTCCTTACTGGAGATGTATGGCTCCTCTAAAGCAAATGTTGTAGGAAATCTTAAAAGTTTATCTGAGACACTGAGTTTCTTAGCATCACTGAACTTCTGAAGTATGTGTCCTGATTCTTGTAAGCTCACATTGAAAAACTGGACATCACTGTCTCTCCTGAGGAGGCTGGATGAACAGTGACCACCAGAGTTGTTTGAGGACACTTTGTCTACATTCTCCCCGTATGCTGCCATGGGTATTGCAGTGGGTGACCAGCTTTGACAATAGGATCAAAGCAGAGACTTCCCATAAACTAGCTGAATATAAGCATGGTTTACAGTTCTTTTGGGTATTGCAGAATTTTTTCCAAGCAAGAGAAAGTTAGTGGAGACTTTGTTCACACTTATCTGCCAGGTTAGAAATTCACCCACTATCCTTGTAAAGGGAATTCAGGCTTGTCGTTCTATGCAAGAGCAACACCTACTTTGGCATTAGTCACTGACTTCCTGATGTGCTCTAAATGCTTGGCAGTATCAGTCTCTGATTTCCTCATGTGGCCTTAATGACTGCAACAGTTCTGGGAAGTTGCCTTTTTGCAGCTGATGGCATCCCAGTCTGCTGTGACAGATGTGTATCACTGGATAGCAATTATGCTCATTTTTTTTGCATTGGTACAATAGAAATACATTATCTTTTCTCTTACATGCTGAGAATCTGTTTCTGCAATACTGATACAAAGATGCCAAGGCCTCTGCTAGTTAATCTCTTATATTCAGGGGGTTGCCATGCCCAGGAAGGCTCCTGGTCACAAGTATTCACTTAATGCTTGAAATTTCCCTTTCAAGCTGTAACTAATGCAGCCCAGGTCTTTTCTGTAGTGCCTCTAACTCAGTTCCCCATGGGTATGCTTGCTTCTTGGCTTTGTCTTCATACTATCTTAAATCTCGTGTGTGCCTGAAAGGCAGGGAGCGCTGATTCTCACCTGTACCTCAGTCGTAAATTTCTTGGGCACAGTCCTGTAATAGCCCACCTGGATTTAATGTGTCTTGATGGAAGTTCTCAAGTTATGAGCCAGTTGCAGTGTTTTGCAGCCATGCAGTGGTGAGAGGCTTGGCCCTGTCGGCTTGAATGTCTTGATTGATCAATGCAAGTGGAATAAACTTCCCTGGCTGATTTGGTATGGGCGTGCTCTTGATCTTCTGTTTCTGTTTTTCAGCAACGATCCACTGTCGCATCAATGATGCACAGGCAGGAGACTGTGGAATGCTTGAGAAAGTTCAATGCTAGAAGGAAGCTAAAGGTAAGTACATCTTAATTTGTCTTAAGTTTGTTTTTAGTTCTCTGAATTTGAGGTTAGTGCTTTCCTAGCAACAATACTTTTTTCCGTGACTAGCACAGTGTTAGAGAAGTACCTTATGTGATCCTCCAGTACAGAGTACTGAAGTAGTGTACTGAAGAGCTGAGTAGTTTCTTTCTCCAAGCTCTAAGCTTCCCATGCTTCTTCTGCTACATATTCACCCCTTTTACTTTCTGCTAGCAAGTTGAAATAGAGCAGCTAGTTCTGGGACTTTTAGTTCTGAACACTCTGCACCTTCCAGTACTAGTGTTACCAGTTGCCTGCAGCTGGGGCAAAGCCTCACGCCTGTGCACAAAGCAGCTGTCTGCTGTCTGAAAGCTAGGAAGCAGCTATGTGTTGAAGTGTAATTCTTAGTGCCATTTCGGATTTCCTAGGCTATCCTGCCTGGCATCCAGCTGCTGCTCTAGAAAGGCAGGACTGTGAGTGGTCCTGTGTCAGGCCCAACAGCCACACGTGGGAATCCTGGATACACTAGGGTTCTTCAGGGTAGCATTGCTTTACCTCTGCATTGGTAACTGATGCATTGTGTTCTCCATGGGTCAGCCCAGTCCCTTTCTCAAGTGGCACTTTCTGTTATCCCTGCTTTCTCTTTTCCACAGGGTGCAATCCTCACAACGATGCTTGTGTCTCGGAATTTTTCAGGTAAGTCCTCAATGTTCCCATCCCTTCCTTGGTTTTGCTTTGTGTGAGTGAGCTGGAGAATATTTTAACCTTTTTGGGGTCAAGTAGGAGGGGACGAAACATGCTTTCAATGCATCATGGTGTAATGGTGGTCACTTTGCCTTGGCTGGTGACCAGTGTGAAATAGGAAATGATTTGTTTGGAGAGGAACACATGGTATTGTAGTCTGGTACAAAACAGAAATGAAGTCAGCCTCCGTAATCATCTCATGATATTTTGTTAGCAAATTACTTGTGAGAAATTCTAGCTGGTATCATCAGCTTTCCCATCATAAACCAGGAGTCAAGAGCTCTTACTAGGTAGGAGTGTTTCCTTTAGACCTGAGGCAGGGACAGGGAAGTAATATTGGTGAGAACTGGGACAGAAGCTATTTGGGTATTGTATTACTTTGACTCATCAAAAATGGGTCTGAAGTGTCTAGCTATTAGTTTTCCTTCTTGTAGTCTCAGAAGTGGTTTTCATCTTTTTAAATTTAATAGCTGGTAGTCTGGCTCCCACCCAACTGCATTACGTAGTGCATTTACTGAAAATGCAAATCTCAACATGTAAATCCATGCTTTTTGGAAGATTATTATCTTGGCTCAGCACACCTAGGTGACGCAGTCTGATCTGTGTTCATTTCCATTTGGGTGGAAAACCTCTATTTGTAAGTGCTTTTGGTTTATGGGATTTTTTGTTTTCTTTACCCTCTCTGTAATTTTTTTTCTCTTTTAAGAGAGCAATCATTGAATGCATGAGTCAGATTTTTATTGCACCTGACTACAGCTGCTTTTAAGTGGAAGTCTGCTATACGGATTATGCGATGATGGACGTGTATTAATTTCATCTGGCCATTTACTAATGGTGGATACCAATAATTCTATTCTGGGTGTTGTTACAATAAACTTGTAGTTGGAATGAAAACCTCTGTGAAATTATCATCCCAGCATACAAAGTGCATGTTCATGCATACATTCTTCTGTGATTTCAAGGCAGCATTTTTAACCTTCTGTATGGTGATTTTAAAAAAAAATTATGTGAAACCATGCTACAGTTAAGGGACAACCCTCTGTAACCTCCAAACATTTTTTTTTCTTGGTTCTTGCTTTCAGGTAAACCTGTGCCAATGTGTCACAATTACTTCTGGCTACAGCAGTTTCTTTTTAGTGCATTTCTCATAGTTTGGCCTTAAAGGGATGGAGTGATTTTATCCATTTATCTGTCCTAGGATTGTGCTATTACAGGACTTAAAAATTCTATACTGTTTTCTGAGATTGATTCTGAAATAACTATTTAAGGAGCTATGGCACAATTACAGGACTTCCGCAAGGCCTATGCATAACTAAATGTTTTCTTGGGTCTTCTGCTTGTGTGAACTGTTTTTGTTCTATTTACACAGCTCATTTTTATTTCACTTAATTGATGATTCTGAAATAGACAGGGGTTTTATTCTTTTTTTTTATAAACAGAAGTTTTAGATTAATTTTTAGTCTGCAAATGTTGTCACTTCTAATGAAGCTGCAGAAGTGCTTGGGTAAGAAAATCTCCTATGGCTCAGATTTTGAGTACATGAAATGCCAGAGAGAAGGGTTCTCCTTAATGGTGTGTGACCTATACATCCACTTAATCCCTGAGCTAGTACCGAGGAGAAAAATCTTTCTCTACTCTTTCTTCTCTGCCTCAAGGGCTGAAGCTGCTGGATCCACTTCAGTTAACAACTGAAGAAAAGGAAATCCTTGGTGGCCCATAGTGAGTGCAGGGTTTGCAGTGTCACTGAGTTCTGCTTTAAATATAAGCTGTGATTCCAAGTATGAGACACTCAGAAAAACTGCCCAGAGAGAGATGTTGTGAATTTAGATGCAAAGTCTCTGTCAAGAGGAGGAATTCCTTACGTTTTTATGTGTTTTTAAAGGGGTGAGATCATCTACTCCTATTTTCTTTGCAGGACTGTGTGTAATATGAGCTTGACTTTTTAAAAAATTGTAATTATTTTTAAATTTACTTAGGTTTTCTGTTGCTGCAGTTGAAGTAGATACTTCTGCTAGAATGAAAGAATAAATACATGCTAACTGAAAGTATCAAGTTAAAAAGTTTGTGTGGGAACTTTGGGTAGAGCTCAGACTTTTCTTATCATGACAGGCATCTAACTGCCCTTGAAGAGTTCTGCAATAATACTTGTTTCTTTCCCTAAAGCCCTTTAGGGGTTTTTATTTTCTCTAATTGGGTGACACTATTTTGTGGGTTTTTAAAAGTCCCATTCCCAGCAGACGGGGAACTAGATTTACGAAGAGAGAAGTTTCTTCCTGCCTGGGGATGAGATCTCCTGAAAGTTTCTTTCACAGATGTTTTGAACAAAGAGGAACAAAAAGGCTCATGTGACCCCAGTATCAATTAATTAGGCACGACTGTACTATCTGCAGGAAATATGAGAAGACTCCTTTAATCTTGTTGTCATTACTATCTCCTGTGTCACATTTTGTAAGATGGCATTCCTTCACTGTGTAGGCCTGTGACAAATTGTATTCCTAAAGAATCTGTACTCTCTCTCTTTTTAGCCCATCAAAAATTCTTGCTTTTTACAAAGCCAAAAAAAAAAAGTTTCTGTTCTTTTGTGAGTAATTTGTTGCTTGCTATGTGCCCTTTGCCCCAGGCCAGTTAAGTTAAAGGATATCTGGTTCCTTTCTCCAGTTATGATATATTCAACCATTCAATACTGGCTGTTTGGGGTTCATTTTAGAAGATTGCATCTCAGGCCAGCTGTAGGCTATTTGTTAAGAGCAGGCAGGTACAGTTGCACTCCTTTCAGTATAAGTCAGGAAGTTGACACCTGGTTATAATAAGGGATCTGTAGCTTCTCTCCACACTCTGGTAGGTGTTAATTCAGCTGCAAGAGAGAACAATGCGATCTAAGTTTTGCTGTGGGATTGTTATGGTCACACCAGGGTATACGCAGGATTGCTTGGGTGTTTACCTGGGGCTTCTGATGTTCAAATGATCCAAGCAAACACTGATCTGATCTCTTTCCCTTACAGAACACAGAAGTGCAGTTGGGTAAATCAACTGATTAGATCATATGCAAGAAACTCCTAAATCATCTTCTGAGAAGTAAATGTAAATTTATTACTAGGAGAGAGTTGGCAAGGTTTTCAGAGATTCCTGCAATATTTAAGGGTGCCGGGACTCATTTATGTAGATAAAACTCTGTAAATAAGCTTGCTGTAAACTGAGTGAAAGTATGGAACAAAACTGGTTTTCATCTTAGGAGCAGCCATCTTCACAAAATGCTGAGAAGTGGCTTTTCTCCTTAAGTTGATTTTTATGCACAACTTACAAAAGGCCTATGTGAAATTCTTACTACTGTTTTCCTAAGTGGATTGCAACTGTTGATTTGGGGAGCTGTTCAAACCAGCTTTCACACTGGGAAATTCACTTCTATCACGTGGTTCAGCACAAGTCCTGTGTTCAAGATATATCCTAAGGCAGACATTGCAGGTAATGAAGCCTTATGCCTGAAACCTCTATTTTTACCTGATGTTGAGCTTTTTTCTGGATTATTGTCACTGCTTGCTCAAGTCAGTTTTGTGACGGAGCTATTAGGGCAGCGTGTGACAATAACTGGAATTCATTACATGTCCCTAGAGATCTTTATTAACTGATGTGCAGGTTTGGGTTTTTAACTAGGTAAGTGAGATTGAGAGAGGCTGGAGGCAGATTCCAGGAGCAGAGTTCTTTCTAACTAAGTAAAGAAGGCCTGAATATGCCTGTACATGTTTAGTGTAACCTGTACAGAGATGTTTTTAGCTGACTAAAGAGCAAGAAGGAGGAAATAATACAAATACTGAAATAATACAAATACTGAAATGGTACTGAAATATTTTGCCGTCTTGTTATACCTTCCTTCCAGAAGTGTGTATGAAACTGAATTTTTGCTGGTGTGTGTATGTACATATATATATATATATATATATATATATATACACACATATATATCTATATTTATACGCAGGTCGAAATTTGAGTTTTTTCCTTTAACTGAAATGAGTAATATATTTGAAGCTTCTACTATGTTGTGTCGGGTAGATATTGATTCAGGACCAGAAATTTGTAACTCCTGGTGTGAATCCATGGGGTGAAAATATGGAGGGGGAAAAAATTATTAAGGTATTTCCAGAGCTTTGACTAAATAAGTGTAACATCACTGGAAACCACATTTCCCAAGCAGAAGATTGTCACATTTAATGAAAAACTAAGTTGTTTTTAAGTGTTTTCTCTGTATCTACTAAATTTCTTAAGAAACAGTAAGGGATTTTAGTGAATGGTGCTCAACTACTACAGTGTGGACCTGCCGAAGTAGTGGATTTCAGTAAGTAACTTCATTTGCAACTTCCTAGAGTGATACGGATTTCATTACTGCATTTAAGTGTTTATCACTATAGTCAAAGAGTCTAATTCATCATCAAATTGGATGTAAATGATTATAATAATTTCTTCTGCTTCTACATTCCTCTCTCTAAAGTTCAGGAAAGCTCTGTGAATACTTTTTATTGTGGTGTTTGTCCTTAATAAATAGATATTCTTGAAGTTACACTGCATTCATGGGCATTGTTTGTGATGGTAGCCAGAAGTGCCTCTTGTGACTATACACTGACTGTTGGCTCCTTTGTGGTGACCCCAGAAGTGAAATCGAGTTGAGAAATAGTTAATATGACTTTCTTTGAACTGAGAATATGAAGATGACAAGCTGCAGTTCTATGTCATTGGGAAGTCTGTGTTGGTATGATACAATTTTTATTTTGTCAATTCTCAGTAAAGTCCAGAATTCTTCAGGTATAAATGCTTGTGTTTAGAAGGCAGAACTTGGCTTGTCTGTTAGACTAGCATGATAAAGACTTAATAAAAGCAACCTCGGTGTTCTTCCTGCATCCCAAAAAAAAACTCTCTGGAAGCTTAACTGAGGTGAGAAATGTAACTGAGTTTTGGCAGCTGAGGGCAGGGCAAACCCAAAGGCAGGCTGGATAAAGGGCTGCTGTCTCTGGAAGAGGAGGAGTAGGACTGGCAGTGGGGAAGGCACTATCTGTGGCTGTGTTTGGAATTGGTAGTTTAGTTCCTCTTCAGTCCCCCCTTGGCTCTGGTACATCCAGTGTCTGGTGCTTATTGCTGATGAGTTCAGCATTAGGGATTTGTGTTTCTGCCAGGAGCATGGTCCAGAGCCCAGGCTGTTTACTATGGAGGCCAAAACTGAGAAATGTGGGAAGAGGGAGGGGTATGTGCAGGAGAGGCCTTTTGTGTTTCTCTTTAGAGATTAACTGAAGAGTGTCTTGTTAAGCCAAGAACAGAATTGTGTTTTTAAGTTACTGGGTTAGCAGTGTGTGCTTTTGTGTTTCTGTATTCTAGGAGAACTCTTAACTCACTGAGAAGAGGGAATTTAATCCTTTTTAACATGTAGTGGAAGGATAGAAAAAATTAATACTAGTTTCTCATGCCTGGAAAATCGTAGAGCATTGGTACAAGACTATTTCAGGAACAGTAAAGAATCTGCCTGCATGTCTTTGGATTTTTCCCCTCCTGTTGTCTCTTTGCTAATCTGCCTGTCTTCTAAAATGATTATTGTTACAGAAAGTCTTGTTACTTGTCCAGAAATCCCCTTTGATTTCTGTCTTGTAACATGTACAGGTTGATCTGTGGGTAGACCTGCATGCTTCCCTTTTGTCTGAGGTGTCTGAGTCATCTTCATGTGTGAATGCATTCCATGGGCTCTCCAGCTGTCCCTATAAACCACAGTATGATGCAAGAACTAAATATACCACAGACCAAGTTTCTTTCTACAGCACTGGGATGGTGTCAGGCGTGTGGGAGAGCAGTGTGTGCCATGCAGAGGTGCAGTCAGGGAAGGAGGCTGGATGGGCACGTTGCACCAGGGGACATGGATCAACATTACATAGTGCTGGACTGCACAGAGGGACTCAGCTGAATTTGCTTTAACGTTGTAGAACATGATTTTAAGCTGTCTTCTGTCCACAAAGACAAATGTGAGGTTGTGGGAAAACTGCAGAAAGTATGAAAAATGTTGCTTCCCTGCAACATTGTCTCTGGGTCGTTCCCAGAACATATGGTGGTACTGTTTTGCTTCTCTGATGGTGGTTTTTTTTTTCCACTTCAAGGATGTCCCATTTGGCATATTTGTTAAGTTGCAGAGTCCTTTACTCCTTCTGAAGTGTTGTAAGGCCATAACAGTTTCTTGTTTTCAGCAGTTGTTGTGTGAGATGTCTTGATGCATGTGTGGTATGAACACTGGACCCCTTCTGACCCCACCTGTTCTCCTTCTCACTTGCATGTAGAATCAAGCTAGCCTTTGTCATGCCTTGAAGGTGGCAAGAACTTAGTTGTCTTGCAATGCTTTAATATGTTTACACTCAGCAAAGAGACTGTTGCAGAGCAGATGAGTTGCTTGGGTCACTTTGCCCACCTTCATGTGTGCAAATTGGAACACTGTGTTTTGACATATCACATTCAGAAAACCTCTGCATGAGGTTCTTCCAGTGTTCTTGGTTTCTGAGAACTGGAATGAAAACAAAATTGTAATCTAGCTTTATACTTGCATTAGAGAGTAGAATTAGGAAACCAATTCAAAGATTCTAGTAAGCTTATATGGGGTGCCACCTCTTTGTTGGGAGGAGATGCTGTAGTCATTTGCACCAACTCAACTACTATTGTGTAGTTAATCTGTGTCTGTAGGGTCTTGTAGGGAAGGCAGGATGGAAAATGTTGGCATAAAATTAGAACAGATGCTTAGGAATTGCAAAAAACTTCTTTGCCTGTAAAAAGTCTAGAAGTTACTGCTTCTAGAGAGACTGAGCACTCTATGCGAGTTGGTCAGCATGTCTTTGGGAATGGAACATTTCAACAGTCACGTGGGCATTGTCTTAGGACTTGCCTTTTCTCTAGGCCTCATCTTTGCTGCACCTAAAACCCAGGTGCCCAGACCCATAAGCTTCCCAGCAGCTGCTTAGGAGAGCCATAGCATGTGTTGGTACAGTACTTGTCTTTCATGCTGTTTACAGATGTTGAAACAACTGGATACATTCTTCCTAAGTAGACAAGCTATGTTTTATATCTGTTGAAGCTGTAGATGGAGTCTTACTGTTGACAATCATTGTCAATCCACCACTTTGCTGTAATAGATGGAGCATCTTCATCACTCCCAAGTGTGCCTTCTGCCAGGCATTTGTTGTGGGCTCTCTCTGTATACTTATCATTCTCTCAGTTTCATTGGTAGTGCCAGTTGTTCAAGTTGAGCACAGAAGAGCATCATTATCTTTCAGTGAAGAAATTCAGCCTAGTTCCTTGTTTCTTTTGCCATTCTCTTTTTTTAACAGTCGTCAGATGCTGTCTTTTGCACTTTTTCAGTCTCTTCCTTTTAGCTATCCAGCCATCCTCAGAGTAACTGTGAATAACAGTAATTAGAAGGCTTCTGTGTATATCAGTACCCCCTTGTCTGTTATGTGGATGGCTGCACTTACAGGTGCAGCCTTTATCCTGTTGCAAAAATCTGACAGATTTCTTAAGCTTTTCCCCCTGTAACTGCTGACACTTCTGGATGGGGTCACAGTGTGTGAGTGGAGGATTGACAGAGAAGCTCTAAATTACCATTTCAGACTTGGTCTTCTTGAGGTGGTAAAAGCGGTAGTAATTTTGCCTAAATAGGTGAACAATAGATAGGATAGATGACTCTCTGCTATCAGGATGGATTTGATGACTGACTTGTCCTGTTTTCCAGGTCTCTTGCTGCTAGAGGGGAATTAGCAGGATGGTTGTCCTTCTGAAGTTTTGTGCATTTTTGAGGGAAGTGGGGGCAGAGAGAGAGAATATAGTCTTGAAACCAAAATCTGACCTACTTCTGCTTCTCTCCACAGCTGCCAAAAGCCTGCTGAACAAGAAGTCAGATGGAGTGAAGGTAAGTTCTTTCTTTGCCACTTCACTGTCTCTCCCACCATCTGAACAGGAGGCAGGCACTCTCTCTGGTGCCCGTCCCCTTCCAGGGTAAAACCACAGCCCTGCCCTGTGGCTGGGATTGCTATAATTAGTGTCTTGTTATGGAACCCTGGGTGAGATCTTAGTGTTCCCTACATGCACAACTAGCTAAGTGCGCTGTTGTAGCAGCAGGAATTCCTTTTCCCTTTTCTGTGATGTATGGAGAAGTGGTCAGCACTGGATTAGAAAGACCAAGGCCATGCTCAGTTGTGACACATGCCTCTGACTAGTCTGTTTTGTTCAGTGCAGAGTGATGATATACCCAGCAGGCCCCATGGAAGTTTCTTTGTTTACTCCCTTGGACAGATGCTGAAGGTTGAGCTGGGAAGAAGGGTGGGGAAGGAGGAGCCTCCAAACATTCATGTTTGGACAGAACGGAAACTGAGTATTTTGTTAAGAGTTCGGTTCATGTGCCTGAAGTTGAGGCACTCTCCTGTTCCCTTCTAAAGGGAATTACTTTTTCCCCACTTCAATGTCCCTCTTTGTGTTGCATGGTCATCATTTAATTCTGGAGGTCACAGAGGCCCTTGCCAAGGCTCTGTTGTTGCAGGCAGCAGCCCTTCACCATCTGGTACTAGAGGAGAGACAATTACAGTCTAGAGCACGGTCGTCCCTTAACTGTTCCAAAGGATAATTGTCCTCCACATGGAAAAGAAAAGTTGGGTTTATTTGCTTGCATCTTTCTTTGAAGTCCAAACCTTTCTCCAGAGCTGTTAGTTGGAACAGTTCATCTCCTGGTTTAGCACTGTGGACAGTCTTCATTCTCCCCATGCTGGGAGGCTGACATTCACACTCCAGCACCAGCACACTTGTTCTCTCCTGCTCTCTGAGTCCTTTTCCATTTTAATGAGGCTTTGTTCCCAGAGGTCTCACAGTACAAGCAGGCTGCTGGAAAAAGAGGCATTTTCAGAAGAATTGGGGGGTTTTTTGGGAACTGCTCTAGTAAAACATGCATTCTTACAGTTCTACAGTATTCTGCCCTATTGACACCCAAGTTTTGGGGTTGGGTGTTTTTTATCAAGATGGTCTATGAAAATTATATTCTTGCCCTAGGATTCTTGTCTTTGAAATGTGCCTGCAAGAGTGAGCTTTTGGCCATTGCACCAGCCTGCCTCTTGTACAGACATGCACTGAACACATGCACACTAATACAGCAAGTGTGTTATAGTTGCTGCATCTGTTGATATTGAAAACATTCCAGTAGAATTCCAGTGGAATAAGAATTAATTATCCCAAATGTTGTGAACTGAGAACCAACAGGTGCTTGCTTCAAAATCCCAATGAGTCAGGGGAGAAGTAACTGGAAAAACAGCAGGTATCAACCCATCTACATAGTTTTGTTACCTATCTAGGGAAAAAAATGGCTTTCTTCTTAGGATTCTTGATTTCTAACAAGCTTTCAGAGAGTGTCACATCTTGGGTCAAAATATTCAAAAAATGGGCAGAGGATGTGCATGTAAATCTTGAGGCACAACTTCCTGATCGTGTAGTTACAAGGAGACCCTGTATGTTAGAATCTTCCAGCTCCATAGAAAGCTTGTGGTGGTTGGTTCACAGAGTACACCACGTCTTCCTCCATGAAAAGGATAATTCTGGATTTACTTTTCTTCAGCTCTTTGCAGTGTATGTTGTTCCTCGTATTTGAGTACTTGTGTAATTGAGTACTTGTGATAAAGTGGAAGGTATATTAGAGAGCATAGCATTCTGTGTTCATTGTGAATGAGATTTTCCTCTGAAAACCACTGCTTCTGCAGGACACTGGAGACCTGCAGTCAAGAGTCTACATGCAGCTTTCTCCCTCCAAACTGTTACAGCAGTCTGGCTTTGCAGTGTGAACCCCTGTGTTGTCCATGAGGTGCTTTGTTCATTTTCATCCTGGGCTGAGGGCCCCCAGAAGAGGAGTTTAAGCCTTCCATTTTCCCTAAATGGTGTTTATCTTCAGGTGTGGCTTTTGAGTCCTCATTTCTGTAAGTCTTAAAACTCAGAAATAATGATATATTTCTTATTAAAGCTCCTGTTTTGAGTTATTCTTCTGCTCAGTAATGCAGACTTTTAAAAGTACAAGTTGTTTTCCCCCAGTGCTAAGCTTGGACAAGATAGAGAGTGGGTAGTGGTCTGTGTGTGTTTGTAGGACATCCTTAACACTTCTGTGGTAGGATTTCTGCATCTACATGCTCATATCTTTCCTTGCCTGTCTGTAATGGGTGCTGCATCCCTTAGTCATCCCATGAAGTGTAGCCCTTTATCATGTCCATTTGCTCATTGGAGCAGTACTGGCCCACTGGCTGCTGGAGACAGTCTCTGCTGGTCACTGTCTGGTTGGTGGCCTCACCATTGGGACCAGCATACTTGTCATGTGTTGCTCCTTATGCAGGAAACTTGTCATTTTAGCTCCACTCACTTTCTCACCCTGTACATTTCTGACAAACATCTTGTGCCAGTGTCTGGTTGAGTTAAGAGCATCTGGTCTTAGCTGTGGCAAACGATTTTCTGCCCATTGCAGAAGTGCAGAGCACAAATACCGTGGCTTGAGCACCAACCAGATTTTCAGCTTTGTGGTATCCTTTTCACTCCCACTTCCTATATAAATTATTCTACATCAGATGTAGGTTTAGAACAAGTACTGCATGCTGTAGTTTTAACTGTAGTCTGCTGCTGATCATATGCCATCTGGTTAGGCTGTTTCTCATGTTTCTTCCAGATAAGCGGACTGGTTTGTTTGATGATGGAGTTTTCTGTTTGTCTGTCTCTTACAATCTTCTTGGAAATTAACTCTTTATGGAGATTTGAGAGAAAATATGTTCCAGTTTTTTCAGTGGTTTTATGTGATCCAGGGTGACTATGCGCTATGAGGCTGTTGTCGCAGATATCCACAAAGTACATAAGAATGGAAAGAGTATTTCTTCCACAAGTGGATTAGTACACTAGTGTAAAACTTAATGGCTTTAAAGACATTGAGAAAAAAGCACTGCCAGTTTGTATTAATTTACTTTCTGTTCAAGGTAACTTTCCCTATTTTTTGGGTGGCATTCAGAGCTGTCTGTGCTAGAATTCTGCATTGTTTGACAAGTATAGTAGGAATTTCTATTACATAGTATTACACAATACTATATAATTGTGAGACATATACATCTTTCTCACACTTTATTCCCAATAACTCCATGAAAATGTGTGTTGGTGAATGTCTGATGCAAGGTATAGCATATAGTTGCTGACTTAGCATAAATGAGAGAGGAATGATTTAATAGTCATACATGGTGATATGAGCATCTAGTGTGAGTTGTGTTGAGCTGATACATAAAAAAAAAGGCACAATTTTTATTTCTCTAGCAATAGGCTCAAATCCTTTGCTGAAGAAAGTTTAGCGCTAAAGCAATGAGGAAGCTTGCATTTTACTTGGATCAGACCATTTTGGAAGGGAGTGGGAGAAAGAAAAGAAAGAGGGAAACTTTTTTTTTAATTCCAGTACTACTGTGTCCACACTGGGGTTCTTTTGATAAATTTCCATGGATATGACCCTCTCCTCCAGCAAATTTCTTTTCAAAATCTATTTGAACCATTCCTGGTTTTCATTTTGCACTGTTGCTTCTATTTCAAGTACTAATTCTGCTAATTGGTAGATATTTCATCAGCTTGGCACTTGAGAACTTTTCCATTATCTTAAATAATGAATGATTTAAACTGCCTTGAATCTTAAGTTCTGCCTGCTCACCAAACCTTGATAGTGCTGCACTCACTTTCTTCAAGCAGAATTTGGATCCAAGCTGTTGGAGTAGCAGCAGGAAGGCCCAAGTTTTATCCTCAAGGAATATGCTTTCCTGCTTTCAAATCCAGAAAGTGAGGCTAGAAGATGCTGAGTGAAGAGTTGCAGAGCCATGTAACGTACCACGTCTTGTGGTCATCACTGTAGGTCTCAGGTATTTTTTTAAGATTCTAAATTTATGAGCAACATTGTGCAGCTACCATTTTAAAACTTACTTTAGATAGTTTCACATCAAATTTATTTGCTTTCTTGTTCCCCCTTCTGCCTGTAATCTGGACTTGCCATCTACTGCAAGGTGAGAGAGGGGTTAAGGAGTGGGCTGGGGCAAACACCTGGATGAAGATTAAGGACGCTTTATGCTGAGTGTCCTTCCTCTAAGCTTGTCAGGGTCTGGGCTCTCTGTAGTTAGTGTTACAGTCCTACTGCTGATTTTTTTTTGTCTCTGGGTAGCACTTCAAAGAGTTGTGTTCCCTTTTTTCCAAAGCGGTATTTCACTTCCTGCTGGTGTGAGAGGCTGTGTGTTTCCAGTTCTAGCAGGGGCCTGTCAGACCCACTTCTATAATCAAAATTTGTTAATACACAAAGTGTTACTTTTAGTTAAGCATGTAATTGTAATTATTTTTAATTTGGTCCTTCTCTAAGCTCTTCATCAGTTTCTCTTTTTCTTTCTTGTTTACTTCTGGCCACTTGGCTTTGTGACTAGGAGTTATAAAATTGTATCAGTAGTGTTCCTCAGGCCCATTGTAAGTCTATGTAGATAGTAAATTGTGGAGTATGCTGTGGGATGCAGGAAGTTTTAACAGCATTCACTTGCAATGCTCTGCGAAGTCTGTTGATTTTCTACCTTGTCTTTCTGCCACATGCACTCTGTTTTCTTTCCCAGTAAAAGCTGAATAGCACAGCTGAAAGAAGAACTCTACTGAAAGAGAAAAAAATCCATTTTTTGGTTTAACAAGGTTAATGTTTTAAAATCTGCCCTTTATATTACATAACTGCAAAGAGGCACCAAATACCATTTGTTCTGCTGTTTGTAAGGAATATTGCAGTAAGTGTACATTTTATGCCTGATGGGTACCAGCTTTCCCTGCCCTTTGCCCTGTAAAGAGTATGTGAGGAAGGAAGGATGCTCTGTCGACTGGCATGGCTGCAGGGAGAGCAGTTGGTGAAAGCATGCCTTAAACAGAGAAGGCACAGGAGCAAGGTGAAGCAACCTATAAAGTCTGCAAGGGTCAAGTAACATCCACACAGTGACCAACAGGAGTTAATGCTCCTATCTCTGTATCTGGACTTGTTATAATCTTAAAGCCATACTGTTTAAAGATTGTTTATGGTGAAGCTAAACAGGGAGAACCCAAGTTCATCTGAACAGCAGAGTTTTGTGCTGAACTGTTTTGTGCAAGACACCTGGGGAGTGCTTCAGATCTGTTTAAGTGCTGACATCCAGTAGCACATTATACCCACCTTTGATGCATTCAGTTTTTTCACTGCATTGTTGTAATGCCTAGAAACACCAACTGAGATCAAGGGTCCAGTGTGCTTAGCTAGTGGTGGCTAAGCAGAAAATCCCTGCCTCTTAGCTTACAATTTAAATAGACAAGCTGACAAAAGAGCAAGAGAGAAGATGGATTGACAAAGATTAAATTATTTGCTCAGCATCACACAAAAGGGCTAAAGAAGAAGTAGAAATAGGACCTCAAATTTGCTAGTTCAGGATGACTCTCACTCTGATGATCTGCTTTTAGTTGAACATTTTTTTCCTACCTTAAGTTCTGAAATGACTATACTCTCCATAGGAATATGAGTTGCTGCAAGCATGATATTTTAACATAAATACTGTCAGTATCAAACTGGAGGAGAACTGCGTGTAGAAGACAGAAACAGAAAAAGCTGTCATAAAAAAACCCAGCCATGTTAAGTTCCCAGGGCTGTGAATGGGACCTTGCTTGGAATCACTCTTCTTCTTATAATATGTTTTAGTATGTGTTGTGGAATGATTTACACTCACCATTTCTAGTATTGCTGCTATGCTGAAGAGACAGTGATTCTTTAGGTTGTCTTCTGTCGCCTGCTGACTTCTGTTTATTGTTACCTAAAGCAAGACTCTTCCTTAAGTTTCACTGTAGAGGATCTGCTCGTCTTTCGAGATGAACACCTAAAATTCACACACATAATAAAAATAGAACTGGAACAAACATTCATCCCTACGTTTGTTGTCTGTACTGCTTTGGGAGAATATTTTGTCACTCAGGTGTAGGGAAACCCTTAAAGTGGTCAGTGAGGTACTTTACCATGGGGTGTGTCTGCCTTTAACAATTTTATGCATTCCCTGGGACATCTATACACTGCCTAATAATTCTTAGACATGTATCTGTGTTATGGAAGGGAAAGAGAACTCTGTAACTAAACTTCTGTTCTCTTATTTACTTTGCTAAGTTGCAGTCACATTACAAGAAGAACAAAAAGCTTTGCTCACTCAGCTAGTCACCTTGGGAAGGTAACATAGATGGTTCTGATGCAGCTGTTAAGATGTATTGGGAGATTGATCTGGTTTTAGTAACTTCCTTGTATATGATTGGACTTAATAAGTTTTGATGCTTTAGCACTTATTGCCAGTGCCTCATGTTGGCATTATCTAACCTGTCTTGTGTTTTAGTAGTACTTTCATGCTCTGGTCATAACATGGACCTCACTCCCTGCCCTTTTCATACTGCCAACCTGGCTTTTCTTCCCCGTATTATTATAGTAGCCAGTAATACTGTGCTTTCTGGGACTTCTACACTACATCATGCCCTGTCATAGACTAACACTGTTTTAAATTTAGCTTGTACTCTAATTAAATTCTGATCTGCAGAGGGTTCTGTTTCCTCCTTTGTCAGTGTTACTTGTGCCTCTATAGGAGGGTGTTTGTTTTCTGCATGGCTTGGTTGACTCTTTTCATATTGAACCTTTTGCGTGTATCTTAACATTTTCTGCTCCTTTTTTACTTTTGTAACTTACTGGAAATCTGTATGAATTTCAAATGAGACTGTCTTTCTTAGAGACAGGTTTACCTCAGTATCTGTATAGTCTCTTTTTGTCTGCTGCAACTTATAGGATACATTAAAAGTAAAAAACTGAAGTTTTTCATCGGTGTGAATTTCCGTTTTTCCCAGTTAAAAATTCCCTGTTGTGATAGGGTACAAGGATTCCTCTGGGTTGTCGCCTGTCTAAACATTGTATTCATGCACTGGTAGTACATGCTATTTTGGTTCTAGCTTGAGGAAAAGCCTATGGAGAAGCTAAATTGTCCTGAAAGAATATGAGAGGAATCACTAATTTGTAAACCATGTAATGGCAAGCCTTATGTTGTGCCTCCATGAAGTGGAAGATTCGTGAGCCAAATGCTGAACAGATCAGAGTCTGTCTGTACTGGAGCTAAAGATCAGATAAGGCAGAAGCTTTGCTAGTTTGAGTCTGTTCATGCAGTGGCTATGTGACTGTGGACTGTATGGTGTGATTAGGAGTGTGGTTCTGGGTATGAGGTGAACATGGCCACTTCTGCTTTCAAAGACATGCCAGTCTCTGTGTGTGCTTGAGCTCTGGTGTGAAGATAGCAGGGATGAAGGCAATATTCAAGGTAAGAGCTGTGAAGGGTCAGTAAGTGTATGAAGTGGGGAGGAACAACTCCATGGCCTGTACTGTGTTCACAGGCTGCTCCGGGAGGGGGCTGTGGTAGTGTGCAGGAGTCCAGAGCTACAGAACTGAGCCCACGCCACTGTGGGTTTTGACTGGGGCGTGCTGTCCTACACTACTCTGTGGGCTAGACTGTAATAAGCAGTAGAGAAGTAGCCTAGATAGTACCAAAGGAGAAGAGCAGATGGAAAATGTACGTGGAGAAGCAGGGAGAAGGAGTAGCATTGTAATGCTGAAAGACCTGCCAGGCTCAGCTTGGACTGAATGACACTAAGAGTTTAGTGAAAGAGGAGGGAAGTGCATGCTGCGCCTCGTTTACTGGAGAGTGATATTTGATGTGAAGGTGTCTTTGAAGGTGACTGAAGAGGCCGTTGAACAAGAGTAGAGTCCAAAAAGTTGAATAGTGTTTGAACCTGTTTGCTGTTCTCCCAACATCTGAGAGTGCAAAGTGTTCTGGCTGTTAAGTGCTTCTGTCTTTCTTGTTTGAGCATTAGTGCACCTTACCTCTCCAATCAGCCCCAAATTCTATGCAAGTGAGCCTTTCTCCTCCCCATGCTATGTACAGAAGTTCCCTCTTCTTTCTTTAGCCCCTGTGTGCGCCTTTCTGTTGTGCCCTCCTCCCTACCCTGTAATTTGAGTTGCAAACACACCTCTGCATCCTCCAAATGTGAACACACAGGGGGTTTCTGCCTACCTCTTCAGTTTGGCTGGGGAAGCTGCCCCATTTTCTGAGGTGGGAGAGCACAGAGAGACTCCCCTTGTATCCCACATCTTGTGCATATATATTGCTCTCTCTTCTTCTCTCCTTATATCAGTGTGTGGGGCACCTATTCTGACCTCAATGTCCAAGGGGATGGGGGTCTTCAGCCCTGCCCTTTCCCCTGGTGTGTAGTTGCGTGCTTTGATGGTGACTTCTCTCTCTGCTCCTTTTTGCGTGTCTGTGCATTTCTGCTGCTGCTTATACCTGCCTCAGGGGAGCATTACTGGCAGGGGGGCCCTTGCTGGCACACTAATGTGTGAATAGTTTCTGTGCTTTTCTTCTCATCTCCTCTCTTCCCTTCTCTTTCCCTCTCTCAATGATGTGTCCAGAAAAGGAAGTCGAGCTCCAGTGTGCATTTGATGGTGAGCACCTCCCGTAAGCTGCCTGCGATTCGTGCCTCCGCCATTTTCCATGCCATGCACGCTTGGCTTGTGCTCATCACCCTACATAGCATGTCCGTGCAGGGGGGTGGCAGGGGGGATCAGTGTGCACTGAAGGGTCCATGTCCTCAGGAAAAGGGCTCTGTGATCCTCTGGCCACATAGAGCTCCCATTTTGTGCAGAAAATCCAACTGCTGGCAACACAGTTTGACTTTGCCTGCTCTGAGTGTGTAACAAAAAAAGACAGTGGTTCTCCTGGGCTCAGCAGAGCAGGTGTACGCCTTGCCTGGACACGAGGCTTTGTCATTCTGTTGCAGAGGTGCCAAAAAAGAGGAACAGGTGCTTTGCCTGGTGTTGGTGCTGTCGTCCTTGATAGGAGCCTTGCAGTCTAGAACAAACTGGGAGTCACTCTAAATGTGGCAGAGACTGATGGGGCTCCACTGTTCAGATGAAATGTGTGGGCACAGCACCACTGGGCAGCTCAGAGTTGCCGGTCACTTCTTTTTTTAGCATACTTACTGAAAAGGTTTGTCAGAGCCTTTATAATCCAAAATTTCCTTTTGTCCTGATCTTGTTTATGTATCCCAGCATGACCAAATACCCAGTAACTGTGTCCCCTGTCCTGTTCATTTCCTTTTTCATCCATCAAGGTGTTTGACATCTATAGAATTTGTCAAAAAAGTAGTCAAATCCACTCTCAAGAGTCCAAAGAGGAAATTGGCCAGTGTCATATTGTCAGGAGTCACACATAGCCCAATGACACACTTTGACACCAAGATATGAACAGTAACTAAAGTACAAAAATCA
The DNA here is from genome assembly GCA_013397775.1 of Eulacestoma nigropectus. NCBI lineage: Eukaryota > Metazoa > Chordata > Aves > Passeriformes > Eulacestoma > Eulacestoma nigropectus. The sequence continues at coordinate 1,163,704 of VZTE01000104.1, forward strand.
GTTATTGTATTATCTCCTTTGCACAGAAAAATAATGGGAAAGATTTCTCCCCTGTTTCCCAGAAGTGAGAATGTTACAGTACAGAGAAAGCATTTGTTTTTGCATTACTACCTAGAAGATACTTCTCCTCTTCCTCCTTCAATGACGTCTTAAAACTATGTAAAAAACCACACAAAAAAAATAATCCCAAAGTACTGCTTTGAAAACCTGATGCGAGTGACTAACTTTTCACCAGCTCTGCCTTTATGTGGGGCAGAAGTTCACTGTGCCTTTCTTGCCTTTCTTGCCCTTCTTTTTTGCCCACTGCCAGCAATACTTAAATTCCCTTTTCATGTTGTTTTAAAGCAGCTGGGATATGTAAACCATGTAAGCATCAGCATCTGAAAACATGGAAGCAGTGAAAGTGGCTGAACAACCACAGACAGCCCATGTGTTGGTAGTTACTTTCTTTTAGTTGGCTACATGCGTGTGTCCCCTACGATATGAGCACTGGTCTGTTTTCTTTCTCTTGCACCCTCTGTGTTGTTTGTGCCTGTCTGTCTCTTGTCAAGCTCAGGAAATGTTGCCAACTGCTGTGCCAATATTAATCGTGTTACTGACCTTAAGAGGGGCCTAGCACCTTTTTAGGTGAATTGGCCTCTTTTAACTTGAGTTGTACAGAATTACCAAGGATTGCACCCTGGCCAGTGACTGATGTTGGCTGGCAGCAGCGAGGGAGGGGTAGGAGTTGGCTGTGCTGCAGCGCCTCTGGGAAAGGAAGGCTGGCTTTTTCCAGGGAAGGGCAGCTGGTTAGATGGCCACAGGACATGAGTGTGTGCAGGAAGCTCAATATGTCAGATACCTTCCTTCACCTGAGAAAGAGCTGTGAAAAATGCATAGGCTAAGCTGCCTCTAATTTCATTGAGACTCTATCCTGTAGTAAAATGCTATCCAATTCTGGACTAGCAAGCATGATACTTGGTCTACTTCAGCCCACTGGCTGGGGAAGAATGTGATGGGTGAACTGTGTGCTCAGTGCAGCCTGGAGGGTAGGCTCTGTGCTTTGAGTGTGTGGGGATTTGCACTTTATAAGGCAACATAACACACCTAACAGGCTGTTGTCAACTTTTTTCGGAACAGTGGTTTCCTGGATGTTTGGTTAGGTTTTGTTTGGGGGCTTTTTTTCTCATTTGGCCTTAGTTGTAAAGCCTTCCAAAACATTGGAATTATTTTTGTATAGCTTCTTTCATGCTAATTTTATCTTCTTATCCCAGTGGACTAAGAAAAATGGGTTACATTCCTCTCACTGGAAGAGGTTTGGAAGATAGATCTCTGCAGTAGGATCACTGTTTCTGAAGTACAGGAGCCTCAGTGCTGTGTGGAGAGGTGGACCATTGTCAGAAGTTTGATTGTGTTTATGCCACAAAATAGCTTTTTTCAGGTTGATCTGTTCCTGTTTGACATTTACAGTGACCTGTCATCTCTTCTGCCATCAGGCTGGAAGTACATGCATAAAACAAAACTCTTGGAAGGCCAGAGTCTCAGAACAATGCAGGGATGTATATAAAGAGGCAGCAAATAGTAATTTCTGTAATATTTCTCCTTTCTTAGCTTGGAGTTTGAGTGTATATGTTCTTTTCTTTCCCATGGACTTCTGAAGAATTCATTCCTGCCTCTCTCTCTTCTACTTCCTCCCCTCTCCACCTGCCCCATGTTCCTCTTTTGTTTCTCCCCTCTCCCTCTCCACAAGGGATAGTTAAGCCAAGACATGTTGCTTGTGAAGAAAAATTGAATTATTAGTAGGTGTTCGTCAAGTCTCAGACTTATGAGATCTGTCACTGGTTGACATAATTATACCTTTGGCAGATGTTTTCCAGCTCAGCATTTGACTTCTGCATTCTTTGTGGTGTTTGTGGTGTGGTGATGAGGGCGTGATACTTTGCAGTGTGAGTTTGCACTCCCTGAGCACAGTGGGATAGAGAGCCACTGCAATGAGGCCACACTACTGTGAGCTCCCATTGGGTGCCCCGATCTGTAAACTAAGAAGTTTGAGTGAGGCTCCTGCAGTGCCAATTTTGACCTTGTTGCTGGTGTCTAGCAGCAAAAGAGACATAGCCTGGTGTGGGGGTCACATGTGGGCTGGATTTGTGGGCTAGGAACTCCATAATTATGGACACAGGTTTGGCTTCCTACAAACATAGACTTGGCTCATTCCTGACATACATGACTCAGTGGGATGATTCTTTTCAGCAAGCTGGTGATGGCCTCACTGTTGTGCTATATGAGTGCAGAAAACGGAGATTTTATTCTTAGACCACAGCTACAAGAAAGACTGAAGAGGAGAAAGATGAAAAGCTGCTGGGCACCATCCAGAGAACTTCCTACTTGTAGAACTACATGGCCATTTCCTTATGTCCCAAAACCATTCCTTTCCGTATTTTGGTCCTGAAGTCTCTTTGTTCAGGTCACAGCAGGGATACAACACATCATACATTACCTTTTCTCTACTTTTTCTAGGGCTGACTGCACTTCTACTTGGATCAATAGATTCTCTGGAACCCTCAGCATTATCAAATGCCTAGAACTGTTTCTGTACACTTTGGGACACCACAGGCTTGACTCCCATTTGTGCCCTGTTTGAGACTATAACTACTGTGTGTCTCTCACTTCTGTAGTCTCTTTCTCTCAGGACAGCTGCCATCTCTCATTTTCCTACACCAGATATTTTTGTTAGTGCTCATTGCAGGATTCTCCCCACCCCTTTGGGCTGCTGCCTTTTTCCCTTCTGTTCTCCTTCCTTATAGCTCTAGCAGTCCATTCACATTTGGATTTTGGTACATCCCTTACAACTTCTCTTGCCTCTGGGGGAAGGATGATGTCCAGCAACCCGGGCAGCACTCCTCCTTCCTCCCTCTTCTTGGTGATTGAGCCTGTGGGGAGGGGAGGGCCTGAGGAGATGGTTGGGGTTGGAAGCAATACTGTCATTTTCTTGCTGCCTCTGCTGTCCAGCAGGGGAACTAAAACCATGTTTTTCTGTCTCAGCCACAGAGCAACAACAAAACCAGTATAGTAAGCACTGCAAAAGAAACACCCCCAGTGCAGACGTCCATGGTATCTTCCCCAACCACTTTTTTTTTTCCTGTTTGGTTTAATTTTGATTCTGTCCTCTCCCCTTCTCCCCCCCAAACCCCTTCCTGAGTGCTGCTTGTGCCGCTCTGTTTCAGCTTATGTTTTGGCTTCGTTCTGTCTGTATCCCTGTGCTGCTGTGGGGCCTGATCACAGCCTCACAGGCTTTGGGATGGGGGTGCTGAGCAGAGCTGTGGTTGGATGTGGGGATCGCAGCTTGCCTGGACTTCCCCGTGTGCCACCCCTGTATAGTTCTGTGTGTCCCGTTCAACTGTTCCTGCTGGCTTTGGGGAGGATAGTTTCGAAGAAGAGAATGTCAAGCTCCATTCACTCTCCCAACACTCAGGAAATGGAGGATGGACTTCAGGACACCAGGGAAGAAAGGGCAGACAAAAGGTTTTTAGGAGAATCTTTTGCTGGCCTATTTGGCCTGCTCAGTTGAGTGGCTGATCTCCTGCAGCTCACTGACTTGCTGGGCTGGCATCTTCTGTGGGCTGTGTGCGGGCTCTACAGTGCCCAGTGCCAAGTACATTGAACGGCACAGCTGGGGTGTGTGGCCTGCCTCAGTACCCGTGGAAGATCGGGCAGCAGTGCAGCGGGTGGCAGAGGCAGATGGGTGAGTGTACAGCACTGCCCAGCACTGTCCCTGATGCCCTCGCTGAGCCACCCAGCAAGAATGACAGGAGTGGGAGGAGATGGTGCAGGATCCTGAAGTATTGTCCTGGTAATGAAGGGATGAGTGCAGGAGCTAGTTAGCATCCATAGGCCTGGTAGCTGCTTTTTGTTGTCTGTCTCTGGAGAGTTGGATTTGGCATTTTTGCAGGGTGGGAGGGTGGGATTTGGTGTTGGGGTTTTTGTTGTAGGATGAAGGATTCCTGGGACACTTCATAATTTTCCGCTTTCCTCTCACTGCCTTTGTTCATGATGGTTTTGGTAATTGAGAGAGCCTTTCTAAATTATTAAATATGGTTATTACTGAAATTGGAGCTCATTTCAGAGACTTTTAGAAAAATGTGCCTTTTTTAACAGTTCCTTAGCAACTCCTCTCTTGAGAGGCATTGAGGTGGTCTGGCTCATGCTTTTCTTACTATGGAAATTATGAATGTCCCTTTATTAGGGTAAAATACCCAGCAACCTTTCAAAAAAACTGGGAGACAAAGGCCCCAGGCCAGTATTATCCTTTCTGCCCTCTCTCCCTCTTCTGAAGCATTTTCCAGTGAGGACACTGCTGTGGGGTCATTACTTCATGAACAGCTACAGAGGGTGCAGACTGGCTCCTTGGTTGCCCTCTGGTGTCTGTGCCAGCCTGGTTCACTGGAAGCGAATTGGGAATTAGGGGAAATTGCAGGGAAGCTGGGGGCTTTGTCTCCTTGTGACTGTGGCTTTTAGTGCAGCCTCCCTCTTAATGAAACCTGTGTAGGAAGTGTGTGCGCACGCACGCAGGCACATGTGTGCTGTTTGGAGTTTGTGATTTGATTTTATTTTTTTAATGTCAGTCACCTTTTCTCCACTTGCTGGGGAGTGAAAGTAAATGAGAGAATGCTTTGGAACTGGAGTTTAATGACTCTTCCATCCTTTCCTAGGAGCCTCAAACAACTGTTGTCCATAATGCTACAGATGGCATAAAGGTAAGGGATGGGAGTGTTGCCAGAGAAACCTCTGCTTCTCTCTTGTTCTTGTCTTCACGTGTCTGAATTCAGTTTCTACCTTTCCAATGTCTGGTTTGTAGCATGCTCCTGAGTACTGCAGGCAGTAGACTAGGAGGGTTGTGTTATATGCCTGTGGATATCTGGAAGAGGCTGAGTAAAGACAACTGTTCAGATATTAACATCTCTTTCCTATTGTGGTGTATAACCACCACTCTTTCGTATGTGGGATGGAAGAGAAGATATAGGCATTTACGCACTTTTTTTTTCTTCTGCAAATGGACACTTCCTCTGAGAAAGCCTGTGAGCCCTTCTTTAGCTTCTTATGGCTATTCTTCCAAACAGAAGCAACTCGCATTTCATTTGACAGGGTTTGGTAACTTCCATCCTTGTAAAAGTTCTGGGTTAACAGCTTGAACATGAGAAAGCTGAGCAGAGATGGTGTTACGTTTTGCTTTGTATTTGGCCTGCTTTCATTCAAATCTTCCTTGTATCATCCTCTCCCTGCCATCCCTGCCAACGTTTTTGTGCTCTTCCCCATCTTTCTTCACAAAGAAATCAAACTATTTGCTCATGCTCCCGACTGCTGATGCCTGGTAATGCTCTGTTCTGCCGTGCAGGGTTCCACAGAGAGCTGTAACACCACGACTGAAGATGAGGATCTGAAAGGTAGGTATTTTGCCTGTAATTTCTAGTACAGTTAAGTGTAGGCAGGGGATTCTAGAGATTCAACGATTGCCTTGAACTAGCTTCCCAGATTTCTGTGTCTGACTCAGTTCATAAATTTGCCATGACGCTGTCATTCCTGTCACAGTGGGACTGTGCATTGGGGAACCAGCTGACTTGGCCTCTGTGGTATATAAACACTTTTTGCCCTGAGTTAATTTGTTTTTGTCTCAGAGTTGGAATTCTTTTCTTGCATATATCATGATCTGTTCATCTCCAGTCCATTTCTAGGTGTGGAAAATCCCTACCAGTCCCTTGAGGTTTGGACACTGCTTGTGTTTTTGTGCTTCCCTGTAGATTACAGGGAGTTGAAGCCTCTCTGTTACTGATCAGTCTCCCTTTTCACCCCTTTCTGGGAATCTCTTTTGTGACATGCACAGAATTCCCTTGTTATTTTTTCTCTTTGGGTCTGTTTCTGTTTCTAAGATGAAGATCATTCTCAGCCTGTTGTCCTTGACTGAGATATCAGTAGAGGGAGAGGCTGAGAAGAGATTTAATGCCTTTCAGTGACCATATCATAAATATTCTGTGCTTGTAAAACTCTTTAAATGAAGGAGCTCCAAGTTCCATATCTGCTCGTGTTGTTTAAGCAGCTGTCTTTTGCCTGGCCTCCCTAATGAAGGACGAGCAGACATTTTCCTGAATAAACAAGTTTGGGATGGGTGAATGTAGTTTGCATTCTGAGGCAAATGTGTTAGTAGCTTGCATTTTGAGGCAGAGGTATCCTCGTTCTCCCTGTAGTTCATCTGAGTTACATATCCAGGGAAAAATCAGTGCTGATCCTGTGATGTAGCAGCAATGTCACCTCTGTCAGCTGGGCTAGTTCCTGATGCTTTTCCCATGGCTTGTCACAAGCTGCTGGCTCCTCTTCTGAGGAATCACAGGAAGGAGAAACACATGCCAGTGAGTGAATGAGCTCTGCAATACAGATTGTTTCAGATAAGGCCTGGCTTCATTACAAGACAGTATTCTAGCTGCCACCTTTTTGCCAAAGAGTAATCTGTGGTTTAAGAACCTAGCTTTGAGGGACAGGAACTGGATGGGTTTCATAGTGCGGTAATGAATTTGATTTATCTAATCTCTGCTGGATAGCCATCCAGAAACAGGTATTTGTCCAGAACCTTGTCTCCTGTGGCACTTTTTATTCTGAAGAGGTCCCATGGTTGAGCCAGCTGAGCCAATGGTTGTTGTAAGTCAGGAATACAAATACTGCAAGGAAAAGAAGGCTAGGACTGGAACAGAACATGGAGAGGAAGGAAGGCAGCTGGTCAGTGTATGGAGTTGTATAGGGCTACATTGCTACAGATCAAAACTGTGTTTTGGGGTTTTTGGCAGAGGTTAGAAAATTTTGTTATGATTTTAATAGAAGGGGAGCATTTGAATGGTGATATGGAGGGAAAGAGTTTGCACAGTAGTGGTTTGTGCTGTGGCCAGCTCTTGTAATTTTAGTCCTTCAGTTTTAATTGTAGCAGTGTTCACCAGTGTTTCTTTTCCATTCCTGCCCTTCCACATTTTAAAATAAGCAAGCACTTGAGCAAAACTAAGTAGGACCAAAAGGTTTGGGAGTGTTGGAGTTCTCAGTGTTCTGCATAGCCATGACTCTCAGAAAAGGGAAGTGCTTGTGCAGTTCCTCTGCCAACTTCTTATTTTAAATAGATACCAGGCTACGCAGATCAGTTCTGCTGTGCTGTAGGAGACATTGTCTTGATCCATCAGTGACAGCTGCCTCAGGGATGTGCTGTTTCCACTGTGGTGGGGCTAAAGGCAGTGTGTGTCGTCGTTCTTCCCCCACCCCCCTGCCCTTGTGTCATTCTAAATTGCACAGCAGGTTCATGTTGTAGAGCTGTCTACTTGGCTTTGCCCTGGAGGATACTCCTGCATGTTTTGTGCCCAGCATTGTGGTTTCTTTAATGTTCTCCTATTTCCTTTCTCTTTTTTTATTTACTGAACTTGCGTGTTTTGTTTGTGTTTGTGTTTTAATTCCCTGCCATGCTAGCTCCCCCTCTCTCCACCGGGGACGGCAGCTCAGTGCTTGAAGGACGGAGGCACAGTGAGAGCAAAACACAGACTGAGTCCATGCAGTCCCAGCTTTCTCTCTGTTTCTCAGCCAGTAAGTCCAGGGGTGCAGTGCTTCAAAGCATCTTTTTCCCACCCCTTCCTCCACCCTTCCCATTTCTCCTTACCTAAGATTTTTCCTTTCCTCAACTTCCTTCCAGAATGTTGATTTTTCATTTCCAGTACTCCAGAATAAAAAGAAATCATCTCCCTTCCTGCAAAATACCCTCCTTTGCACACTGAAATTTCCAAACATTTCCTTTCCTTTCTGAAAGAAAACCCCCAGAACCTCATCCTAGCTAATTTCATTCCCTTGCTTTCATCTGGGTGAGACATGGAGTTCTCTGCAGAGACACTGCCTTTTGGGATTTCCTTGGGCAAGTCACTGCATCTCTTAGTTCTCCTTGTGGTAAATGGGGTCAGTGGTGCAGGTCTGCTTATGGAGGGTATGCACAAGAATTCAGTCTCACTTGTCAGAACTTCTGAGGACCCCAGACATGGAGGGTCCTCAGAAGTACCAAAGGAACGAAACACAGTTTTTTCAGACTACTTTAAGGTGCTTTGAAAGGGAGGGTGTGGCCCCTGAAAGACCCCATAGCATTTTTGAATCCATTGTCAGGTGCTTTGAGTGAAAATCCTGGGGTAATGTTGGCTCTGAAGAGCATTTGTCTGTGTGAGCTTTACCTTGTGTGTCTGTCTTGCTAGCTCAGTTAGCTGGTACCATGGTTAGTCTATGAGTTATGATATGTTCTGCCTGATATCTCCTGAATTGGCTACCTCTGTAGAGGAGGCTGTGGCTGAAAAACTCTGAAAATGCATGTAAAAGAAGCTAGTAGGTTGGAGAAAATCTAGGTGGAATTCACAGCATTTCCTCTACACAGATATACTGTACTAGCTGCCTGACTATTTAAAGCTGTAGTAGAAGGATCCTTAGTGTGAGCTGGGAACATCTGGAGTATCTGATTCTGTTCAGGTCAGTCTAGGAAGGAAGGAACAGGCATGCCCTCTTCTGTCTCTTCCTGTCATATTTTCCTGGTTTCCTACACACAGCACCAGTATCTCATATGATGCAGCAGTTGGAGCATCTTTGTTACTTATTTTTGAAGTAGCTCTAAGGATGTCAGACTGCTGGTTTGTAAGGTGCAATGGGAAAGGTGTTTTGCCTAGCCAGAATGGAAGGGAAATGATCTCTTCTGAAGTCCTTTTTGCTGTGAGCTGTCCATCACTGCTCTCTTATTAATTCCTTCCTCTTGCTCATAGCAAGGCCCTGCTTGGTACACTGAGGAGTGCCGAATCACTTCTCTGCCAAGTGGGTCAGTGTTCTCCCACTTTGCTTCCCTCCAAGTTGAGACTTGCAGTGATTTGGATGTCCCTACTTTCTTAATCCCATTTTGTACTTGCCCTTGTGCTGCTCTGTCACTACTCCGACCACTGTTTTAGGTCGCTCTCAAACTTCCTCCAGCATTAGTGTAATTCCTGCTGTGCTTTTTGCACCAGAGCCCAGGTGGCCCCTGCCAAGCAGTGCCTGGCCCAAGTGATGTGACAGAGGCAGGAGAGCAGGTAGAAGTTACTGGGATGTGGATGTGTCTGTGTGCCGACCGGGGCTGGGGCTGTGTGTGTCTGTACTTCTTTGTTGGTTTTTATTTTACTTTCTACTTTTTATTTGTTTATCATTTTAACGCTTACATTTGTTTTGCAGCTACACAGTCTTGTGAAGAGAAGCTCCATGCCTGGGACAGCCCAGGGCAGACATTGGAGTTAGAGCATGCTCGGTCGGAGCCTTTGCTAACTCCAGTAGTTCCCTTTGTACTTAACCGAGCACCGTGTAAGTTAGCACTGGGTAGCAGTAGTGGCGTAGTGCAACTCATGCTAGTTACCCTAGATATAAAGCTCCCTGGTTTCTCCTCCCCTGCCCCTCACCCCGTCCGCCCGAGCCGGGCCGGGGCTGAGCGCCCGGAGCTGGCGCGATCGGTGCCGGCGGGAGGCGCGGCCGCAGGAGCCGGGTGCGAGGAGCGGCGGTGGCCGCCGGGGGGCGCCACGCGCAGGCGGCGGGAGCGGGGCCGCCCTCAGCCCGTCCCGCCCGCGGCCGCCGCCCCGCCCCGTCCCACACTAGGCCGCGGCTGTGAACAGTGCCCGCTAAACGCTCTCGCAGGGCTCCGCGGCCGGCGGCGTGGCTGCTGTGGCAGGGCTGTCTCCTGGGCCTGCACAAAGCAGGGGGGAACAGCCGCGGGCCATACTCGATGTCCGTGCTGGTGCATATTGCCTCCCGCTTGTGCCTCTGCCGTGCTATTTTGGAGGCCTCGCGGATTCATCGGGAGCGGCAGGCGCGAATGCCGTCCCCCTGACATCCCGAGGCTCTCTGTCCTTCGGACAGAGTGGTCACCTCCCGTGTGCCGGTTCTAGCTCGGGACATGTAGTGAAAGCCAGGAGACGAGCACAATCTGATGCATGGACTGGTGTTGAAGCACAGGCCTGATGGCACTGCATCAAGGCACTTTGGAAGGGGGTGCAAATTTCCTTGAGATGAGCCAGCACACCGTGACTGTGGTCTGCTGACTCCCTCACCCACCCCAGATGGAGCCTTTCCCATGGACTCCGTCTTCTGGACATTGGTGGTGCATGGTTTGGAGGTCCAACAAGTAGCCCTTCTTTATGTGGAAGTAATCCCAGACAACTTGCTTGTAAGGACATTTTTCACAACAGACATAGCCCACTATGTCATTTTGACCCATTCCCTGTGTACATCTTTTCACATGTGGAAATATATACAGCCTGCATAGCAAAACCAGCCCCCTTATTTTTATGAGCCAGATGTCCCCTCTCTGAGGGGTTTCTGAGGCTGGCTCAGTATTAAAATTCTTTTAACTGATTTCCAGAGTGAGTACAGACATCTTTCATTGCCAGTGAGATTATCATCTTGTTGCTCTTCAGCTGCACTTATCAATGGTGGGATGAGGTGCACATGTGGATGAAAGCTTATGGGCAAGGGGGAGAGCAGTTCAGAGTAGCATCTTCTGGCATTTAGAGTGGAATTCAGCTTCCCTAACTTGAATAGCTAAAGATGGTAGGTTGGATTTAAACACCATCCCCCTAATGACAGGCACCTAAGATGCTCACAGGAGACTTCCAGAAGTCCCAATTTCTTTCAGGGCCTAAAGGAGGAACAATCAGGGGTCTGGTTCTGTTTCAGACACCTGCATTTTAGATGCTGAAGGGGGCACATGGATGGCACTTCTGGTGGTAGGAATTGTATATTATCTGATAATATTGAAGAGAATGCTAGAGGACCTCCTAAATGCCTGCGTAATGTGCAGAAGAGTCTACCTACAGGTTTGGGGAAGGCTGAAGAGATGTGAGGTTCTGCATATAGGTTCAGGCTTAGGTATGGTGCACATATAGTTGTAGAACTAGAATTGTATTATTTAACAGACCTGATTCAAACTTTGTAAATGTTAAGAACTCTTGAGACCAGTGTGGATGATGGAACACTGCAGAGGGGATGGGGCCTGGGCATTCTGGAAGAGAGCACAGAGGTGCTGGCTAGATGGGGGCCAAATAATGGTAGACGCAGCCCTTGTCTTCATTCATCTTGGAAGTCCAGTGTGCTAGGCTGGGTTAATGGCAATGCTGTCAGAGTGCTGCAAAGAATTGTGCCATAGGGATTGGCAGAAGGTAACTGAGGAACAGAGTGCACACTCAGACACAGCTAGGACCTGCTCATCCGACCCATCCACCCTGCTGGCATTGTCTTTCTAGCTTGCAGAAGCCATCCCCACATGTCCCAGTTGCTTGTTTGCAGCATTCACAATAGCTGAGATATTGGTGATGGTGATAGGCAAGTTGTTGAGAGACTCTTTCCAATTGCCTTGATCTGTGTGGTGGCCATTTGTATATGGCTACTGTGGTGAAGGTTTTCCACATCTTAAGCTGCCAAACAAGTACTTCACATGGGCAAGGTCACTTGCATTCATTGGTCATAGTCCCCAGAAGCAGCTCTGGCTGTCATTCAGGAGACACCTCTGGTGCCTTAGACCTTTCTAGAAGAAAAAAATTGAATATGATCTCTTTATTTCCTTTCTCCCAGCATTATGGGATCACCATTTCCCTTTCATACCACTGCCCCCCTACTCTCATGTAGATGACTGTCTTTACTGCATATCTCCAGAATGCGGGGAGCAGCATCCTATGAGATCTAGACTAATGGTGCTCTACAAATTGCTTGTAGGAGGCACCCACTAGCCTCATATTTCTACTGAACTCTTCAGCATAGTTAAATTGCTCTTTCTTCTTGTTCACAGTGCGTAAGCAAGAGATCATTAAGATAACAGAGCAGCTGATAGAGGCCATCAACAATGGAGATTTTGAGGCTTATACGTAAGTAGAGATGCTTTCTGACAGGTTGTTTATCAGCTTGTGTGCAAGTGATGCTCTGGCTCCTGGGTATGAGGAGCTGTCATGCAGCCAGGGATGGTAAAAGGTTTTATCCTTCTTAGCCTACATCAGTTAGGAGTAAGGGATGGAGTAGTAGATCTCTAAATGAATATCAAGTCAGGTATCAAACAGCAACAGGAGCAACAAAAGGAAAATGTCCTGGGTTTGTAAGAAAAGTACAGGGGAGGGCAATGAGAAGAGCTGAGAAGAGCAGAAGGAACATAAAAGTCAGAAATCTAGAGGTTTATTTCATGTGAAATGCCATCTAGTTGGCTCCATGAGTTACAGTAGGGCTGAGTCTTCAGGAACTTACTTCTTGGAGTGGGAAGATGTAGTTAGGTGGACACAGTGTGTGAGTCAAATGGCATACCAGCACTTCGCTGTGTGAATAGCACTTGGGCTCAAATGCAATCTGTAAGCCTGTGCTGCTTTTCTTTGCAGAAAAATCTGTGATCCTGGCTTGACCTCATTTGAACCTGAAGCACTGGGGAACCTAGTTGAAGGAATGGATTTCCATAAGTTTTACTTTGAAAACTGTGAGTGGGTAGATTTGGTAACTCCAACACCTTTCTCTCTACTCTTTCTTTATGTCACATTTTGGGGGGAAAATTGGCCTTGTTTTTACTGGTTATCAGAATCAGCAAGAACTTGATTGTGGCTTGGGTTGTGATGCATTCATAAAAGCCAGCAGCCTTTCTCTCAAAAAGCCTGTTCAGCAGCAATTTCAATTCTAGCCCCCACATCCCTTCACTCTAGGCATACAATCTGCCAGGTGGAAATGTTTTGTACCTGACAGGGACTGCAGGAGCTTTAAAAGTTTGAGGCACTAGACTTCTTACTGATACGAAAATGGAAAAAATTATCAGATTTTGATGGAATCAACATGTGTGTTTGGGGTAGACATACTGAATGGTCAGGCATAAAGATGATTTTGCTTTGAGTTTCCCCTGGATGGTTTCAGATCTCTTAAAACCTAATGAACCTTTTACATAGATGTAAGGGTCACCTTGTCAGCCTGGGGCAGGAAAGAGTTGTGAGAAATCCTATCATTTATACTAGTGGATTTTTCTCCCTTCATGGATGTCTCCACAAGATGAGATAATTGAAATTTAAGTCCTGAGCTGTTCACTCTGTTTTATTTCGGGGGTTAGGTCAAGGTCCTTAGTATGGGCAATCTGTAGTTCTCTAAGTATGCAGAGACTTTGTCTCTCTCAACAGCTTATTATGGAGTGATTTTAACACTTCTCCGAGGTTTGTTCATATTTAATGCTGTCCTAGCTTAAAGATCTCCTGATTATTGACTCCTTTGCAACAATATTCTGTAAGTGAAAGATCTTTTCCTATAACTGAAGACACAGTAACATTGATGTTGAAAAAGTGGCGAGTATGCTTTACAGAGGAAGTGGGGGCAAAGCAGCCAGGGGATTCTAGGCAGTAAGTGTGCAGTTCCTAAGGAGAACAATAGGTGATAGGGGAAAGAATTGCTAGGATTTTGCCTGAAAAATTGCAAGAGCAGTTTTTGTGGTATTCCAGAATCCAGTGGAAGGTGAGTAGAATATAGAAGAGGTTGGAGAATGTGGGACGCTGTTCCTTCTTAGTAGTAAAGTGAATCTGATGGTTTTGCATGTCCTGCCAGTACTGTCAAAGAACAGCAAGCCAATCCACACGACCATCCTGAACCCTCATGTCCACGTCATCGGGGAGGACGCCGCCTGCATCGCGTACATCCGCCTGACGCAGTACATCGATGGCCAAGGCCGGCCCCGCACCACGCAGTCAGAGGAGACCCGTGTCTGGCACCGCCGAGATGGCAAGTGGCTCAATGTCCACTACCACTGCTCTGGAGCTCCTGCAGCACCTCTCCAGTGAGGATCAAATTACGGGTATGGACTGTCAGGGAAGGAGTACATCACACACACGGCTAAGGCTGCTGTATGTGGGAATTCAGCATTCAAGGCTGTTTAGGTGGCTGTGAGAGAACCGTATTTAGTTGTCTGTAGGCCGAAAACTTCAGCTTGTAGATGTGTTCTTTTAAGTCCTGTCCTCTGGACTCGGTAGGGTTATCTGCCACTCCTGGCAGATGGGAGTCATATGCCAGGCAGTTGTTCCTGGGTGTAGGTACCCTTGTAGGAGCTGTGCTTCCTCCCAGATGCTCAAGTCTGTGCTTGGACAAATGGCTAATCCGGAGCAGAGAGGAAGAGTATCTCATGCTGTGCACAGGTTGGCCATTTCACATCTACATTTACATTTTGGGGGTGATTTCAGAGAACTTTTTTGATGAGTGTGTCATATTCTAGAAAGGATATTGTAGAATCCATACAGAATTTCTATGCCATAAGGGGTAAAGGTTTATTGATATAAATTTTACTACTGATTTTCTGATAAGCAAAAGCTATTTAATGTACCATGTTGAGAAAACTCAGAGGGGAAAAAAATCTAAACAAATAATAATATCAGAGGATTTAAAATATCCCCCAATTAACTTGCCACAATTCAGCATTAGAAGAAACTTTGATTCTAAAATTTGTCATGAAGAAATGATTATTGCTTACTCCTGAAGGACATTAGATCCATTTACTTCTTCAGCATTGAGGCATTCTGGTCTATTGCCTTATTGGCTTCTTTTAGTTAGATGTACGAAGTCTTTCTGCGTCCTTTTGTTTTATGCTGAAATATATGTCACGTTCATTTATAGACCTAAGTTTCCTAATCTTAGGGCCTTTTTACTAAAGATTTTCTATTTAAGGGCAGACACAACAAACATCTACAACTGGGAGGCAAGTTTTTTTTAATGTGGTCATTTAAGGATGAACCACTCAAGTTTAGTTGCTACTTGAGTCCTAGTTCTGTGAACGACTTGGGACTAAACCAAGAGCAGTTTGTATTCATATGTGTTGTGAGGTATTCAACCCTACTGAAGGCAGTGGAAAGGAATGTGAACTATCACAAGCAAGCTGCAGAGGTCACAGATGGAATTTGAAAAGCAAAAGCCAGTTGGGGGCACCAGAAGCAGAGAAGCTTTCAAGAGAGCCAGAAAATCAGCTGAATTTCCAGGGAGTAAGGCAGTGAGAAGGATAAAGCCTTTGCAGGAAAACAAAAAAAACTTGCATCAGATTTCATCACAGAAATGTTGAGGGAGATGTCTGTCCTGGATTTAGTCCAAAAAAAGATGCAGAAGAAATTATTAAATTAAAGGTTGGTGTGGCTCACTGGCTATGCCCAGGAGTTCTGAGGAAGTTTAGGAATGGAAAGTCTGCTGCAGAAGAGGTATGTTTCTTGGCTGTGGAAATGCTGAAGCCCTCCAAAAGTATGTGCTGGAGGGTTTCTGAAAACTGCAGAGCAGAAGCTATTTCCAAACCACAAAATGTTGGTTAAAACAATATTTAAAAATACCCTGTAAACTAATAGAAGTTGAAGTATTTGCTTGCATTACAAATGGAGTCAGTGTGGGCAGCCCCCATCTGAATGCACTGAATCATTTTGGAGCAGTGTTATCCCATGTGCAGTGAAAGCTGAGGATGAGGAATGAACGAGGTGACTAAGAATGCTTAAATAGAAATTAGTGGTTTCTTCTCACCTGGAAGGCAGAGTTCAGTTCTGGGTAAATCATCTCAAAAGGAAACTGCAGCCAGAAAAGAAGTTTGATGTTAATCAGAGGACTTCTGTGTAAGGAGAGAGTGGGAACCAAGAAGGGAGAAGACTAATAAGGGAGATTCTACAAAGATTTGCAAACTAAGAAATGGTAGAAGGAAGGTTTTGGCTATACTTTCATGACAGGATAATGCTAAACAGACATGAAAAAAACCCAGACTTAAAACTGATCAAAATAAATCCAGTAATTTGGCACATGAAGATTAACTAGGAAGAGCCTTTGCTAAAAGCAGTCACTAGGGCTACAATTTCACAAAACTGCTGAAAAGCTCATACAGTTGTTTAAATATTAAGGAAGTTCAGAGACAAAATTACTGAAGATTTAAAAAATAAAAACCCTAAGAAAAATACAATTATCTTTCGGTTCACGGCAAAAACCAATGAAAAGTGAGGCAGAAACTATTCCTTAGGAAACTTCTTCAACTTCTAGGTCATCAGTATGAGACAGTGGGCCCTGGGCTGCTCCAAAGCAGCACGTAATACATTTTAGCAATTAGTTCGTTTTCATTGGCACACACAGCCACCTGGAAGGGGAGGTGAGTGGCTCTTGTCTTCAGAGCTCTCCTCATGAGCCCCAATTTGTCTTGTGTTAGGGGTTTCTACCTACACCAAATAATTAGCTTGTAGAAAACTTGGGTTTTTTAATTGTGTACCGCTAATGTTTGGCTTTATTTCCTTCTATCTTCCATCCTGTTCTCCCCTCTCCTTTCTGGGTGGACACTACCTCTTCCTGACTGCAGCAACTTGTGGAGATACTCAGCTGGAGGGCATTATCTTCTTAGCAAGCAGCTCTGGAGTGCCTGAGTGACAGCAACGGTCATGTCTGTTTTGACGTTAAAAAAATAAATACAAATTACAAACAGGCAGCAGCCAAATGCACGAAACCCTGCATGCATCTGATGCTCCGGGCGCTGCCTTTCTGTTGTTTTCCATGGATCCATCGTGTCTGTTTCTGCTGTACGAAGGTGTTTTTAAATCTAAAAAAAAAAAAGACATGTTGTTTGTATAAAATAATAAAACACAGGAATAATGCTAAATAAATGACAGATTATTCAACATGCCCCCTCCCCCAGGGCTAAGAAAGTGGCAGCAGCCGGAACATCTTTCAGAAATGAAGTGAGGGGGAAAGCAAAAGTGAAGGAGAGAAAGAGAGAGGGAGAGCAAGAAAGGAGGCGGCTTGAACAGCGGATGGCTGAACTGTGCTCCGCAAAGCGATGGTGGAAGTTAATAGCGCATTCGGGCTGTGCTGCAACTACAGTCAGTGAGAGGTGGCGAGGAGACCCCAGAGGAGCCAGTGTGAAGACTGGGGTTCAAGAGAGAGGAGGTGCTTCTCTTCCTGTTACCCAGCAGTCTGACTTCAGCCTGTTTCTTCTTTGATTTCTGCACAGCAAGAACGCTATGGAAACTTGGTTGCTTGGCTGCTGGATCCCAAAACAGACTTTACTTTTCTTTTTTTTCCTTTTTTTTTCTTTTTTTTCTTTTCTTTTCTTTTTTTTTTTAAGAAATAAAACAAAATGGGATGTTGATTTAAAACTAAAGATGGAAATAGGGATTAAAAATGGGTTTAAGTGAATATAACTTGAATAGAAGCTCGCTCTTTAGTGATACTGGTTTTAGAAACAGCCACTACCTGGACAAACATGGAGTTTTGAAGCCAGCGTATTTAATTTAACAAAACAAAAAAAAAATTGCATTAAGAGCAAAGATTTTAGAGGAAGAGGGTATATGTATGGGATTTTCTATTTTTTTTCCTTTTTAGTAGCGTAGTTGGGATCCACAGTGCTGCAGAACACGTGTTCCTTAGGAAGCAGACAAAAAACTTAGTGTTATGTTCTTCATGAAAACTTGCACATACACTCCTATATGAGGCATAAATAGCGTGTGTTTTTTATACTGAAATATATGCACCCGTAGAATTAAAGGGGTTACCTGGCCTCCTGTTTGATTTGTTGGTCTCCAGTAAAATAGCAGTGGGAGCCAGCAGCCCCAGCCAGGTGCTTCTCCCGACCACTAACCCATCTGATGTTTGTAAGTGTCATGTTTCCTAGTGTTTATTTGGGTAATTTTTCTATTTTTTACAGTGATGTTGTAACACAGAAAAGTATCAGATCAGAACCTCAAAAGCTGTAGCTGAAGGAATCCAGGCCACCCCCCCGTGTTGCCTCTGGGTGTTAGAGGATACCTCATGAAGCAGAGGGGAAAGGGAATAAGCAGTGATCTGATGTTTGTCCTTTGGGCCGACTCACCTTCCTTTCTTTGCTGCAAAAGGAGTTCAGTTCCTTTATTCATTGGGTGGGGAATGTGGAAGTGTTTTGTTGACCTTTCCAAGGAGGGAGCCTAGCCCCAAGAAGAAAATGGCCTTTCTGGCAGACCTGATGGGATTTGTCTTGACCAAGGGAAGGCATCACGTGCAGAAGTTGGGATGGGCTTTTACCTGAATTTACCTACCCCTAATGATTTTTTGGGTCTCTAGAGGGAGTTAAAATGATTGCCTTGGCAGTGTACTAAGTGTGTGGCAATCTTTTTGCCGACTATAGAAGAGAAGAAAGATAATTTGGAATTTTAATCCTTATTCAATTAAATGCAGAAAATAAAAGCTATTGCACAAAGTGGAGCTGTCACTTTGCAGCAGATAGCGCTCTGCTCCCTTTGTTAGGTGCTATCCCACACCAGGATTAGATCAGCTAACCCCTGATGAAGGAAAAAACCATCCACACTTGCCAGGTTTGTTTGAGCAAACACCCTTTTCTTCCTCCCTCCACTATCCCAGGGGAGGAGTGAGGGGATTGAACCCATCGGGGGCAAACACTAGATTTTATTATTTCAAAACATTTTTAAGACAGCACTAAGCCAGTGAGTGAAGTGGAAAAGTAAAAAGCCTTGATATTTCATTCAAAAAATTTTTTAAGCCACAGAGAGCAAACATATTACAATTATGCCATTTAAAAAAGATAAATACAAAACATTATGCATGCCTTCTTTCGGTCTGATCTTCCTTGTCTCTTTACCTGATGATTATTAATAGCTAAAAAAGAGAACCCTCTGTATTAAGTATATGCATCCTTCAGAGAAAATTTTAAAAGAACAGAACTGTTGGGTTTTTGTTTTTGCACAGTCTTGGAGACAAATTATTTTGGAATTTTTTTGTTTGTTTTGTTTCCTTTTAAGTTAATGAGAACCTTAGCTTGGTATGGCCATTATCAAACACAGCTGTACACCTTTAGCATTCTTAATGTTCTCTTACGGGGCTAATGTAAGCATCTATATAATATATATTATAAATATCACATTTTAAACAGGAAATGGAAGGCATTTGATGCAGAATTTTTGCATGATATAGAAATAATTAAAGTTAGCTAGTGTTTGTTTGTTTGGTCTGAATGTTGGTAGAACCTTCATAGCTTTGTTACAATGAAACCTTGAACTGAAGATATTTAATAAAATAACATTTAAACAGTGTAAAGTTTGGAGTGTGACATTATTCTCCTAAACCATGGAACAATATGAAATCGGTACTTCTGGGATAAGAATCAATTGACAGAGGAGTTTTTTTTCCTGTATCATTTAAAAATGTAATGTTTAAAAAGTTAAGTCGTACCATACCTAAAAGGGAGAAGGGGAGAATGCTGGCATTAAAAACAAAGGGATGACAGAACCTGTTAAAATGACCTTTATGGTATTTCCCTGACAGAGCAGGGATAATAGGGAAATTCTGCTTTTGTTCCAAATAGCCTGATCCTTGGCAAATCTATGCTGTTACTTCCCTTCCTGGTCTTTGTTTTCCTCACCAATATTTAAGACTCCTTGTGGGAGAAGCCATCTTGCTGTTGGGTTTGCCTGATGTAAACATGCTGATCTCAAGTTGTGTGGCTTAGCTATTTGTCAACTAGTGTATTTTGTGTCCTAGCTGGGATGCTCCTGCAGAAGCACAGAACTTGTCAGGTCTAGCAGTGTAAGCATAATTTCTTAAGAAGTTAAAAGCTGGTTGGATTTAGCTTGTTTTGTTTCTATACTGCCTCTTGTTAGCATTTCATGTCTTGTTATTAGCATTTCATGTATGCCCCATTAAGTAGGCTTTGTTCCACTCAGGCCTTTGCTGCTTTGCCATTTCTCTGTTATTTCCCACCTTGCAGATCTCAAGCTGCTCGTGAGGGCAGGTGGCTGAGCCGTGAGGCTGCAGCAGGTGCTGCCCTCACCCTCTGCTGAGCCCCTGTCCAGCGCAGCTGTGTGGGACTGAGACGCTCAGGGGCTTCTCTGCTACCACTGGCCTGTATCTGGCACAGTCAATGCTGTGACTGCATGGGGGACACACATCCCGTTTTGGCACTGGCTGCAGCTAAGGCTGAGAGGCTCTAGCCAGCATGTGGCCCCCCTTTGGCAGGCCTGGCTGGCCTCCGCTCTCCGTACCTCGTCCCAGGTGTGTCTGGGATGGGTAGCAAACGGGGGGAGGTGGCTTTGCCTTATCACTGAAAGCGAGTCCATTCTGCTTAATCCCCTTTAACTGCAGCAATTAAGTAGTAAACTAGTAAATAATTGTCAGCTGTTGCTGCCTAAAGAGATGATTACTTTTGCTGCGTGATGAAACAGGAGGAAAATTGTCCTTAGTGTTTAAAGGGAGAAGAGTTTTACAGTCCATTTCACTGGGACTGAAGACGATCTGTTCGTGCCCAGAAGAAAAGGTTCCTGCTATTTCAGGAGCAAAAAGACGTTCTGCTCTCATTTCTGACATACAAGGCAGGAGTATTCATCAGGTAAGGTTTCTCCTGAAGCAGTTAATCCTGTCTTAATGATCTTTGAAGAAACGTTGCAGTATGATCTGATAAGCACTAGGAAGGTACTCATAAAATTAGTGATGATCTCCCATGTTCTTACTAGCTCTTTAAACCACGATAAGAGTAATTTAAACACTTACTGGAAGCATAATAGTCAGACTAACACTCATGTCAAGAATATTTATGTAGCATATATATGGGGCCTGTTTTATGTCTTACGTTTTAGCTGGCAGCAGGGATTGGGAATGGTACTTCCCTGCGTTGTCATAGCTCCACTACTGAGCTATCAAACAAGGATATTCCCAGAACCTTACTTCCTAGTATGCTATAGTTAGTCAAAATCTGTTCATCCTATTAGATGAAGTTTTGCCATCTTCCTACCAAAACAAATGTCTGAGCATGGTTTTTAAAGTTCCTTCTCTCCCAACTTGTGCATGTGCCTGCTTGTATACATAGGTGGATTACTCTGTGGGAGACCTGTAATTGATGGTAGCTTTTATTTATGCCCAAATAGATTTCCTTTTAAACTAGGATTGCTCTGCTCTCACTTGCTGGGCTAGTGGCACAAAGGCTTGGCAGGATGCTTTTATGCTATAGTATCTATGAGATGTGGGGAGAAGCATGAGCAGAACCAGACCCTGAATGTCAATATCCTTTCCGTTTTATTATGAAAATTGTTACCTCTTACTTATGTGTAATTGATAATGTAGAAAAACAGAGCATTTGACTAATGATTGGATTTGTGATCTGGTTTTGGGTTTGCTATGGCTTTGCAGGGTGACTGCAGCTAAACCACTTGTGTGCTCTTGTGTTCAGCTTTCCCATTTGTCCATGCAGATGATAAGCCTGACCTCTGTAGAAACCACTGTAAGAGAGTGATGAACAGTGCTGCAGAGCAACTGGGTGGTATTGCTGCTGCACATCACAGATGATTTTTTTTTGCCTGAAAATTTGTAAGGTTTGGGACTGCAGACTAATGCACCTGGAATGGTTGATTATTTGGGTTTGGTATACATCTATTTTAGAGTAGAGAAAGGTGATCCTCTGGGGGCACTTAAAGCAGCTTGAGTGGAGGATTATGAATTTTTCCCTTGAGATCCTTAGTGCCTGAGAACTCCTCACCTGCCAGAATGTCCTCTTTGCCTGCTGGGAAGGAATAGGAATTTACTGGTTGGTGTGTAGTACTCTGAAGAATTTTAAGCCAATTTCTTATGTACTTAACAAGTATTAGAAAACAAAAATGCATATGCTCATGGATTTTAAGACAGATTGGCCAAGGAAGGGATGCATATAATTAAGTTAATAAAATCTCATTCTTAAAATTTCTTGTGCTACAGGAGGGTCCTCTAAAGCACTGGTGGATGGGGGAGAGGGAAAGGTGATTGTGCCTTATCTGTGGCAATTTATATAATTTTACCGTAGTTATCCATGAATGGATGGGCAGGATGACATTTATTCACAGGAAACAGTTTTGTTAATGCATCATATGACTGCATGTTGGCAGAGCTGGGATTTGGCCAGTTCTTGCAAAGAAGTACTGTCTCATCATGGTTTATTTCTCCTTCACGCTTCTGTGGGAAAGAGTAGTGCTCATACCGACAGAGGACAGCCTGCAAAAATGGCACCAGGGCTGTGCTTCAGAGGCTTGTTTACATTGGAACATCCTATAGGTTACATCAGTCGTCATAGCAGTGCTACTGCCGTATGGTTGTTCCTGTTCCAGAAAGCGTTTGTTTGTTTGTTTCTTACTACTTGTCTAGAAGTTCAAAATAAACTGAAAAAATTACTTATACAAAAAAGATATGTTCTACTAATGTGACATTTGAAATTCATTGCTTTAGATTTAGCATATTTTTCTCGTATTAAAAAAGGCCCAAACTTGGCATAGATTGTCTTAAATGTTTTTAAGAATTGTAAAGAGATTTCAGTCTTGTTCATTCCAAAACAGTACTAATGCTGAAATTGTTTTATATATGGTAAGTTAGCAAGTTTTAACACCTAATCTGTTACAATATCAGTAAAAATATTCCATACGTATTACAAAGACTGTATTGAGCCTCAACAGAAACAGTAAGACATTTAATCTTTGACTTTCCCTTTTGGAAGAAACAGGCCTGAGCCAGTAAATTGAATATCCAGGGGAAAATGGTTTATGTAACCTTAAGAAAAAGAAATTGCTTCAGAGAAGTGCAGTGTTACCAGGGATAGCACATGCTAAGTGAGGTAGGCACAGAGCAATATAACCTGGAAGATGGGAGTCATAAAGCCAAGCACTCAGAGTGGTTTGGAGTGTGAGGATGCTGGTGTGGGGAAGAGAGCGGAGACGCAAGATGGAGTTGAAGGTGTCTTGCAAGTGAGTCGAGGCAGTTACATATGAGGTAGCTAGAAAGGCAGTGAGGACAGTGGGATAGCGTTGTTTTATGGTGAAACGAGAAGGAAAGCAGGTGAATTCTGTGCTGGTGGTTTGAGGAGGGACGAGGTATTGGGAGAGACGGGCCATATTTTGGGGTAGTTTCTTCCATGGCACATTTAAATTGAATTGTAAGCTGATACTCTTGCACCTGTATAGTGCAAACTGTAGTGTACAACATGCTCTCCTGTCACTGATTTCCCTCCCTCACTGTAACTGAGGTAGGTTGGACCAAGGAAGAGATGGAAACTACCAAAAGATACTCTTTTTTTTTTACCAGAAAATCAAATCATACTTCGAAATGGTAAATCCCATTTCACAGAATGTAGTACTGGATGATAAATGCTACAAGCACATGACATGAAGTGCTGAGCTGACACATATTCCCTCTGTTGGCTCAGATTTGATCAGCTGTGTTGGAAAGTGCAAGGTCTGTGGTAGACTGGGCGTCACCTGTTGCTGCCATGCTAGGTTTCGGATGGCTGCAGGCAGGGGGACGATATTAATCTGATGTGAGCACTGTGGCACGTGTTTGGCTTAACTCAACAGAAATGCAATCACGTGTTAAAATATGTGCTGCTGGGTATTTTGGCAGCACAGACCTGTGCGATGAGACTGCAGGTGGTGGGAGCAGCTGCCTCATCAACCTCTGCTGAGGTGGGGGTGCTGTCAGCCAGAGGCAGAACAGGCTTTTGAAGCACACTAAGATATGATTGCTCATAGCTTTGTCTGCTTTTCTTCAGTTATTTAAGTCACCTGCTAACATGGGCTTAACAGGCTTGCAGAAGCATGGTCAGTGCTTCATGTGCAAACTGATTAGCTGAAGATGAAAAGCCCTCTGTAAATGTGTCCTAAAACCGTGACTTTCGAGCTTTTTAAACTTTTCAATACAGGAGCAGGTTCTTGTATAGCAAATCTACATATTGTGTTGCCTTTTTGGGGGTTTTCTGAGACTTATTCACTGGGTGCCAGCATTCCTCCGACAGCAGGATGGGAAGCAATACTTTGCCAACGTGAGGCCTTACTCCCTGAGCACCTGCTTTCCCTTTGCTTGCTCCTCTTCTGTTGCTTTGACTGTGCCAGGTCCCAGTCGTGCTAACTTGTCCCAAATGTTCGCTTTCTGCAGCACTGTGGGTTCTTTCTCCACGGCAGATCCAAAAGCAGGACTGTGTAACAGAACTTCCAAACCACTGTCCACTCCTCCAGCCTCCACCGAGAATAAATGTTTCTGTGATGTGGCTTCACATCCCATTCTGGCTTACTACTACAATTTTCTCCACCTTTCTAACGTAGCAAATTGCACCGTGCGTGTTTGTGTTTCTCGGGAGGCTGCTGCCGGCGATGTCACAGCAGTGTCAATCTCTACCTACTGCTTTCCTTGGCATCCCACGCCTTCCGCGCTGCCGGGAGCGCGGCGGCCGCGACCGTGCCGGGCAGCACCGGGCCGCGGCGGCGCT
>VZTE01000104.1:1188490-1289489 GCA_013397775.1 Eulacestoma nigropectus
TCTGTGAGGGGCGGCTGGGGCGTGGGAGGAGGCAGGGGGGCCGAGCCGGGGCAGGCGGTGCGGAGGGCGCTGCCCCCCACCCCGGAGCCACCTGTGCGGCCGGGGGTCCCCGCCGGGAGCCCACTCCGGGGGGCCCGTGCCCCAGCACGGTGCTCCGTTGCCGGCCGTGCTCGGGGCCGAAGGTTTCGCAGCCCTGCCCGGCTGCTTTTGGCGGGCGCCGGGCCCCCGACACGCGGCTGGGAGCAGTAGCTCCTGCCCCATCGCGGCTGCCGCCCCTCAGAGCCCGTTGTGCTCCGGCCGCCGGCGGGGAGCGGGGTCCTGGGCCAGAGCTGCCCTCCCGGCCTCACTCCAGCTTTGTTTACCCCACGGCGCCGTGTTGCGGACGGCGAGGTTGCTTGAGTACGGCGGGACCGGCGCCGAAGTAGTTGGCGTGCACCGGGGCAAGGGATGCTCCTGTCCCCGTGGTGAGGCTGCGGCTGCACTGCCCGTGCTGCACACGCTGCTGTCTGGGGACTGCGCTCAGAGCAGGCCAGCCGCGGGTACAGTTGTGGTACCATAAAGACACAACAAAAAATAGGTAGGGAAAGCTGATGGAAGGTGAGGAATCCTTCTTGTAGTATTTCTCATCGTATTTTAGTTGTTAAAACATTTTTGTAGAAGTAAAGTAATATATAAAAGCACGAGACATCCCTGTTTGCTTATGCAACGGTGAGTAAACTGTGTTGCCTGAATTAAAATTGAGCAAATGTCACACATTTGAATTCAGCCACAAGTTAGTGCTACTCCACACTGGGATTCTTTGTGACCAGTTTTTCCAAAGAAGTATTCAGAGTTGTTAATTGTATGTGCATTTCTCATTAGGAAGTGTAACTTTGTCCTTTGTGGCAGAGGTAAACTAGAAACTTCTGATTAATTTTTCAGGTTATGTGCCACCAGTTATCTGTGGTAATTGGGCTGAGAAATTTTGGATGATGGCAGTATGGAGGGACACGTCATGTTCAAAAACACCCGAAGAGCCAGAAAAAATTAGAAGCTTAGCATCAGCCCCAAGAGTTTATTGGCCCCGGTGCCCACGCATGCTGACACTGCCTGTGTGAGCTGGCTCTGCACCCACACAGTGATCCCAGAGCAGAGCCCTGTAGAGCTGCTGCACAAAGACACCTGAGGTGCTCCATCCATTGTGGGTTTGTGCAGCATTTCTGCATTGGGCTTCTCAGTGCAGCTGCTTTCGTGGCACTGAGATCATTGATCTGCTGACAGAATGGACATATAAAGGCATTTTAGTTTGTTCTTCACCCTGCACAAAAGTGATTGTGGTGTGTTGAGATTGTTGGTTCCAAAAACAGCCTAACTCCGGTAGACTAGTTTTGGGCCAGTGGAGAATCTCTGTGCTTAAATCTGGCAACCAGCATAAAATGGTCTAAAAACTTTCTGCTGTCAGCAGCTGTGACCGAGTACGTATCTCTTACAGTTATTACTTTGTCCGGTTGCTGCTTTCTTCTTAAATTTTTCTCCTTGTCCCAAATTCCTCTTTTTGTTTGTTCTTCTGTTTTGGTTTTTGTTCTCCCCTAAGCACATGGTAATTTCCTTGTTGCTTCTTGAGCATGGTTTCCTAATGGGTCTTTTCTTCCTCTGTTTCAGTATTTCTTCAGCCTTTGTAAAACTGTTTTTTTGCTTGTATATGTGAACTATGAAGAACCGGAATTTTCAAAAAAAGATGCAGCTCAGGATGAGCTGAGAGCAAGGACATGAAGCAGGAGTATTGGTACATCTATCCATGTGAAATTTTTTGCTCCAGTTGCAGAAATGACTTTTGCTCGTGGGTATGGGTTCTCAGACTGGGTGTCAGAATGGAGAGTGGGGGCCAATCTGGCAGCAAAATGGGATTGTGATACAGAAAAATTGAGAGTCAGTGTTTTGAGGTGTGGCATAATATGTGCGATTGTTTATCAGGACATGAGCGTGTGCCTGGGCAAGCTGTGTGTCTCCCAGTAATATCTAGTAGTGCAGTGATGGTGGGATCTGCTGCATGGGTTTTGCATAAGGCATGTTGTACTGTTGTGATGCCTAACCTTCAGTCTGATCTGCATCAGAATTCATGTAGGGGCCTGGTAAAAATAGCTTGAGCCTAGTGTTGTATTTACATTTATAATTCCTTTTTTTTTTTTTTTTTNCATAAAATGCTAAAAGTTCAGATGTAAGAAATATCATCAGGGTTGGGGTTTTTTTTGTTTTTTTTTTTTTTTTTTTTTTTTTTTAAATGGGGAAGGGGAAATAACCAAATGCAGCTGAGCTTTCAATGTATCCTGAACCACAGTCTATCCCCCCATCACTGAGCCTTGTTTCAGAGGATTGAATGACTGTCTCAGATCTCTCTGTGGTATATCTGGAATATGTGGTGATTCTCTGAGCAGAGCTGCACAGATAAGATAATCCATTTCATTTTAATTGGCAGAGTTGTTTACACATGATCTCTTGCTCATTTTCCTCTTTTAAAGGAATGCATATCTATCCCTGATTACAGCTCAGGTCAAAATCCCTCAGCACTTGTAGCAAATCTCCTTTAATTGGTCTCATTTAGCTCTCATAAGGTTGTGTTTTAATTCTCACTCTTCCGAATCCTTTTCCCCACTCTGTAATGTAATTTATTACAGAATATTTTATAGACAAGGGAGCAGCCTCTGGCTGTCAGCAACCTTTGCAGTGTATCAGATTTCCAGCTCAACAGGCAGCTGCAGTGGAGTTTGTGGGTGTAAGGCAGGGATGCTGCAGCAGCAGCACACAGGCAGTCAGTGGTGGCGGCACTGGGCACGAGTGCTGGGTCTGTCCTGGGTTCTGGAGATAATTGAGGTGAATGCTGCTGTTGGCTGTCTCTGCTTCTCTAGTCTTACTGTTGCTTTGCTGATGCAGGGATCTTTGAATTCAATTTTTTCCTTTCTAGCTGTCTTTCCAATCTGTGTGTTTCAAGGCAAATACATCCAAGCTACTGCTGTTGTCTGATGGCAGGTTTTGGGCAGCACAGGAGTGGTGGAAGGCTAGTACTGGGAGCGTATTTTTAGAAGGCTCAAAGCAATATTAGCTGTCTTTAGAAAATGCCCCGTGACTTTGCTGAACACAGTTGCTTTGGTTAATTGAATGTAATGCAAAGAGGTGAAGCTTTGCATTTCATTATGCCTGCACTGAGGCGCTTCACCTCTGGCCTGTAACAGCACAGTCTGCAGGCACCGTGCGCTGGTTCAGCTCCTGCCTGATCTCCGGGTGTTTTGGCATCAGCTCTGAAAGTCTCAAAGTCTGGGTTTTGTTTTTATTTTTTTTGAGCTGTGCTCCCTGCCCTTACACTGTCAGTTTTCCCACTACAGCAAAATCAGAAGGGACTATGTGCCTCTGCTTCAGCCACTGGAGATGGCAGGCTGTGTGGTGCAGCAGTGAAGGTACAGACAAGATCTTTGCTTTGCTGATCCTGCTCCGGAAACAGGAATCTCCAGTAGAGCTGTAGAGCCCAGTTATGTCTTAAATCACCACTGAAAGATTTACTGGAGTGTACAGATGAGAGCCCTACCTGTTCTTCCTGCATAGTGATATTTGAAGGTCTTTGTCCTCTGGCAGTTGCTGTTTGGGGACTGTTTTTCAATACAGACCCATATCCTGAAAGGAAATTATATAGATCACTAGACTCAACCCATATGTGCTCTGTTAAAAATGCAGTGAGACTCTCTAGACATGAGTGATGAATTAATCTTCTGCACGAGGAAGATACCCTCCGTCACGTTCTTGCCTGCTCTAATATTTTTAGTAAGCTAACTGATTTAGCAGTGGATGTGAGGGTTTTTATAAGATTGTAAGTGCAGTTTGGACCTTCTCAAAATATTTGTGGCTTACACTGGGCAGTGTCACAAGATCTGTTTTCACAGAAGGGGGATTTGCTGTTTGCTTGTTTATTAAAGCTGCCCAAACTCTTCAAACAAGGAGAGGGATGGGCACATGCTCTCCCTCTCTCTATCGGCTCAGCCTGCATTTAAATTTGTCAAGCAGAATAAGAAAGGACAGCTTCATGCAGCACTTGCTTGTGTACTAGCAACACCAAGAAGGTGTTCGGAAATACTTGTCTCCTTCAAGTGTGTTTGTAGCTGTATTTAACCACAGTTGTTCTTCTTGCTGGGGTTGCAGATATGGAGTGTCAACAGTGCTTGCAGCTCTTCTCAGGCTGAAATGCTACCACCTTAACTTAGCCTATAATAGTGCCCTCTTCCTTTCCATTAAGTGAATTTAATATTTGTCATTAAATACAAATTATGAAGTTATGCATTAAAAGTAACAGCGATCAGATACCAACGTTGGTTCATATTTTTTCCCTAGAATCAAAGGAGGTTGAAAAAGGAGAGATACATTTTGTCCTTTGCTCAGTGTACAGGGCTTGTGCAGGTCCTAGTGCTGGTCCCTGTGTTCTGGGTGTCACAGCTCTGGTCACACTGCACTTAACATCTGCAGCATTTTCTCACGTGTTTTGAGTGTGGAATGGAAATGAGGGAGTGTGGTCTAGAGTTTGGTGGGCTGCAGTTGTACTGCACCACTAGCCTGATCTGCTCTCTCTCAACACTGCAGTGCATTATTTTGAATTTTTTTTTTTCCCCCTTTAGAAATATCTCCATTAGTAGAAAAGATTGTCCAGGGCATTCTCTGTAAAGGAAGAGACAGCAGAAACTGTCCCCTCCTCTTCTACCTTCCCATCCCAGTACAGTAACTCACAAGAGGAGGCTTGCCTAGAGCAGCTTGCCTCCTCAGGGAGGGTTTCTACAATGGGGGAGAGAGTAGGTCATAAAGCTGCATGTGTTAGATGGCACACCTACAAGTCATAGCCCCCTCCAGAGTCAGGGATCACTGCTGCTTTTATTTATTGATGTATATTTTTTCTCTGTATTCAGTTGTTGGGTTGGGAGCTGGGTTGGCGTAACTGATGCAAGAGGGAAGGAGGAAAGAGGGACAGCAAAATGACAATTTTATCCCTTCTTAATCTCTTTTTGCAGTTCTGCTCTGCCATCTGGTCAGTCTCTTTGAAAGCATTCAACCCCAGCACCCTGCCCTTTCTCTTTGTTTCTTCAGTCTCCTACATCCTTACGTTCTGTTTTAGGAATTCTCCAAGAATATTACACTCCTCTGAGTGGTTTGTGTTGGGAGGCTCCCATGTCAGGTCCATTAGATTATGTGACGGAGCAACTTGTCTTCCTTTGATCGCGTTTAGTTTTACGGTTCCAGATGATTCCATTAGCCTAATATTTTATTGGTCTTTAAGCTTGTCTCTAATTAATGCTAATTTGCTTGGCAGTACTTCTGAAGTAAAATCAAAGCTTACATGTGGGTTTTTGGAGCTCTTCAACAGATCTTAACTCTTACATTTTCAATCGCTTTTGTATTAATTCCTCAAAGGAAATGGTGTAATGCTAGGCCTTAGCTGTGCTACATTGTGAGTAGTAGAGCTCAATTTAGAAAAGCAGAGAAGCTTGAGATTTACTTCAGAAAGGTTAGAAGAACCACAGAACATTTACAAATGTCTATTTTTATTTTAAGAACCTCTTACTGAATGACTTTGCATTAGCTCTCTAGCCCTTACTGGTGCTTTAGAGTGAATGGAAAATTTTGGATCATAAAGGGCTTTTAAAACAGTCTGTTCTGGCTTCTCTTGGATGATAAGAGTTGGACTCATCTGATTACATGATTTACATGTGTGTAAATACAGCTGAAATGTCCGCATCTGAGCCGGGCACTGTAAGTTCCCTTTATGTTAAGGATATGTTAGGGCACTGTTCATTTCTAAATCTACCCTAAAGGAGATGCCCACATTTGTTGAGGTGAATCACTTGCTGGAAGTTTCTTTTTTGTTTTTCCACTGAATATATTAAAAACTGAGAATGTCGCTCCAGATGTAGAGAATGTCAGAGGGATACATAAGGTTCAACTTACCGATCTGAGCAGAAGGTAAGTTGAACGCCTTCCAGAGTGACAACTAACTTGCTCCTAATCTTGGACTGCTTTTCAGCGTAGCATTTTTAATATCTTCACTATTAATTACGTAAATTTGTCTCTTCTGATCTTAACTACCTTTCCCATATTTAGAACATTTTTTCTGTACGTTTTTCTTCTTAAGCTGATGCTGATGTAGGGATTCTGTGCCGCTCACACTTTATTCTGAAAGCTTTTGGAAGTGCTGACTGTTACGACGTGTTCTGCAACTGTTGATTGTCTTTGCCCTTGCCTCTGCAGTTAAGTTGTTCGACAGCCGGGGTTCCATTCTAAGTGGTAATCAGGACCTTACTGTGGTCCTGGACAGCCATGCCTGTCCCAGAGAAGTCAGACCAAATAATGGGTGAGTCTTTGTTCCATCCAAAACCTAGCTGCAGAGATTGTAGATGACTCTGTAAGCAAGGAGAATGTCAAAATGTCAGGTACTAAGCTATGATTTTTTTCTGTAAAGAGACAGGCTTCTCTCCTGCACAGTCAGGGTTTTGCACTGCTGGAAGCTTAACTTTGAACAAATGGTGAGGTCAGGTTTGGAGTGGCCCAACACAGTGGCACATTGCATGATTGAGATGAATAATGTAATTTCACAGCAAGTTGAATACCTCTTAATTTTTAGCAGCTCAAGATGAACAAGGAGCACAGCAAGACTGGGAACTCCTGTGCAATCTAATAAAATGCAGAAATTTTCAGTGGAGAAAAGTTTGATGTTTTGCCTGACCCCTTAAAATGTCATCCTCTTGAATCTGTCATCATCCATTCTGGACATCACCTGTGTCTGTTTCAAGTATAGAGATGTCTTTGAAGTGGCATCCTTTGTCTCAGCAATGGAGCTACAGAACTGAAATCATCATCACCTAACTGTTGGAAAACTGCCTGTCCTTCCAGTTATTGAGGGCTGCAGAGGTATTAAAAAGAGCAGACAGAAACTAGTGTAGACATTGCATTGATCAGCACAGAGTGTCTGTGCGTGAGGACAGCTGCAGCTCCCTGTTTCATCAACTGTGTGAATCCACTTTCAGGAGAATGATGTGAGCTATTGCAGTGTTAAACCTGCTTTTTCAGTGGGATAAAGTGGGATCCTGGCCCAGTCCAGCAGCTGTGAAGAGGCAGATTCATTTCAGCATTGAAGCCTGGCATAACTTGCTAGTCTCCATGTCTGATCTGTTTGCAGAACACCTCCGAAACATCAAGCTTTCCCCTGGCCCCCATTTTTGGTTACAAATAATGTATTTAATTTATTACTTGTAGTTTAATTGTTTTTATTTTTAATTGAATGTTCTGGATTTACTCAGTGATACTGAAGCTCAAAATGCATGTTATGTTTACTTATGGCTGAGTCATAATCATCTTCCTCATAAGCAGAGATCGGTCACTGTCCCCTGATTTAGTTTTGTCTGGAGACTTCCATCCATATCCTTCCTTTATATTCCTTTTTCTGATCTGGTCACTTGTATCCAAGCATGATGTGAATAAGCCTATTTTCCTGAGTCAAGGCTACCATGAAAACATGGTGTTATCATGTGTTCGCATCTATATTTTAGTATCCTGTAGCTGTGCATGGAACAGGGTGTGTTTCCATGGTCCAAGCCCACATAAACATACAAACACAAAACTTTCTGCAGGAAAACTTGCTTTGCCTCAAACAAAATATTGATGTTTGCCTTTCCCAGCATTACTTATAAATACAAATTCCTCACTAACCACACACGATGCTGCAGTGCCTGTGGTAGCAGGCAGAGCTCCAAAGTTCTTTTTGGTCTTGCGTTGTGTATGTGGGCAGGTTAAGAGCAAACTGGTGTTCAGGGATTGTCATAATTGCAGTTGGTGTTGAATGTCATGTTTCTCTGAGGTTGTTAACTCTCTTGAATGTTGTAGAGCTATGGTATAATTATTTTTGTTAGTCCTAGCATTTTCCCATTGCTGAATGAAAACAGGGTGAAGATGCCCTTTGAACACACTCCTCTTGGTTTGCATTTAAACTGATACTACCACGGAGGAAAGCAATCCAGTCCTATAGTGACTCTTCTCAGTGTTGGCACAAGAACTCAGCAAGGAGGATCAGGAAACTGAAGTGGAAATTAAAATAACAGAACAAAACAAACCTCCTTTTTTGCTATGTTACCATTCTCCAGAAGGGAAAATCTTACTTATCAGTCAGGCTCAAATATTGTATTGCTCTTGTATTGGCACATCAGAGTGTCTTGAGGATGGGATGAATTGATGGCATGCAAATCATCTTTGGAGGAGAGGAGTGACCACCTAAAGACATTCCAGATGGTCACCTAAGTACAGTTTCACACGGTGTAAGCTGAGCAGGGGTCTCGTGCTGCTTCTGTCTGCATCAGTCTTGCAAAGTTTTTAAGTCTAGGTTAGCCTTAACTAACAGTGGTCATGAGAAACTCAGAAACAATGCTGGAAACAAGCAGCATGATGAGAGCCAAGCTGCATGCCCAGCAGACAGAGCCAGTAACTGCAGTCCTTCGTTGCTGCCTGTTCTTTTCCACTTCTAATTGACACTGGATTAATTTTTGTATCGCTGATTTCTTGTAAGGGGAAAGATTGAAGAAGTAATAGCAGTAGTAGTTTCTGAAGAAAATGGGTCCAGGGGAAGAGTGAAGTAGTCATTTTCATCAAGGTGCAGACCAGCCCTGGGGTCACAGGTTCTGCACTTTATTTTTTTTTATGTCTATGCTGACTTCCAAGCTTCTCTGATGAGCAATGCTGCATTATCTTTATGGTCTTGTGCAATTTACCAGAAAGGCATGACACTTTGTGTCAGAAAACTAGTTACGTTTCTATGGAATGGTTCTTGGGCTTGTTTTTTTTCATGTCTTGTTAAAAAAACCCAAACAAACCCAAACAAAGAAAAACCAACCAGACAAAAGCAATGTTTTTGTGTTTTCCTCAACAGATTTTCCTAGCACCCTTGCAGGGACAGTCTGTCCCATGATACTGTTCTGGACAGATCTTTGAGGACTGACATTGTTGGGAGTGCTCAGGCCCCTTCCACTTCCTGCAATTATATCTTCCTGAAATGCATCCTGTGCAAGGGTGAAGATCAGCTACAGGCAGTGCTGAGAAATGGATGCAGTGTCTGCACTGGAAGCAGGGCTGTTCTTGAAGGGTATGTCTGTAAACACTTTGGTCTTAAAGTATACTGAGTACTTTTAAGAATGAGCCAACTTAAGACAAAATAAAAATACAGCCAAACATGTTTTCATACAGCTCTAGGGTGTAAACCACTAATGCAAGATTCTGGTTTTCCCTGTCATTACACTTTATCTGGAGAAAGCATTTAGTGCGGATACAGCTGTTGTTTGCTCTTCATGGGTTAGTGATTTAGAAACCTCGTGCGTGATCTACCAGGATGGGACTGATAACACCAAGCTTGAAAACGAGTGTTGAGAGCGCTGCTCATTTTGTCCTGTCTTCCGTCTCCGCAACTCTTTCACACTGGTGTTACATGGTCTCTGCTACCAGCTCTCTGTTGGGCTACTGCCCCCTCTCCTGGGGCTGTATAGAGTTCCATCCTCATTTGCAGTCATGACCTTTTACCACGGGTGTCTTCCAGTGTAGCTATGAAACTGCTGACAGAGCTGGGGAAGTGGTTGCAGGGCTTGTGAGCACAAATGGCAGGACTTTCATGATAGCCGGAATAACAAGAGTGAGCTCTCAGCCAGATGAAATGGGAATGACCTTGTATGCACAGACATTAGGATATAACACTTAAGTTTTAAAATTTAAATTTCCTAAAATTAATTATCCTTAGGTAATACTTTGTAGAAAATCTTGTCTAGCTTGATTCCATCTGTCTTGAAGGCA
Organism: Eulacestoma nigropectus; assembly: GCA_013397775.1. Lineage (NCBI taxonomy): Eukaryota > Metazoa > Chordata > Aves > Passeriformes > Eulacestoma > Eulacestoma nigropectus. The sequence goes on from VZTE01000104.1 coordinate 1,198,328, forward strand.
AAGGAAGGAGATGCAGGAAGAAATGTGGGGTGGGGTTTTTTTCATGTAAAGTTATGGGAACAAGCTGGCGACTGCAGTGAAATCCATCCTGTGAATGTGAGGAAACTTCTTATACCTTTTTTCTGCTTGGAAGGTTGGCTTCACTGAGACTGAGAAAGCAGTGTGGAGTACAAGAAAAAAAGTAGAAATGGGTTTTGACTAATACTGATCTGAAACTAGCTTTGAGTTGGTAATACTGGTGCAGATTATTTGTCCTATCACTGTCACTCAAGATCATCTTAAGGAGTGATGAGGAAGCGTTACACAGAAATGTTGGTTAAGTTTTATTGGGTTTGGAAATGACAAATTCTAAGAAGCAGTACTTGAGAGCAGTGAGTGCAATACTTTTTCCCCTGTTACAGTTGCTCAGATATGCTGTCTCTCTCCTGGGAAGGAAGTCATACAATGCATTTTTTTGGCTTGGGAAGCTTCTTGCACGAGATCAGCATTGCCATTACACTGCTAGCACAGCATAGTCATGCTTTAAATGTACTAGCTGCAGAGGCTGTACATGACTACTGACTTCTTTGAGTGCTACAATATTCAGCTTGAGGCCTTTTATTAAAGGGGCCTCATTGGCAGTGCCAAGTGCTTTAAAAATTCTGTGCCTATTGTAGCTCATATTGGGCATAACTAATCACTGCTAGGGCTTAAAACCTTTCGTGTATAGTGCATCTGGGCGCAGGTAGCTATAAGACTGGGCAGAGGAACCCCCTTTCTTTTCTTTCTTCAGTAAAAGCTCTTTCTTAATATAAAGGCCCAGTTTCTGCTGTTTCTTGTATAGTGTGCAAAGCACATCAGTATATGGGCAGCAAACTAATGCAGTGTTCTCCTGTCTAGTGTTTCATTGTTCTTTCTGCCTGAGGCTTTGCAACCTTGGTCTTTTTTAGTTAAAATCTTTAAACAATGGATTATCTGTTTTCAAAGGCTTTAGAAGATTTGAAATAGCAGTCACCCTTAGGCATTTGGCTCAAGATTACAGCAATAAATACATTCATCAGAGCCCCCTGGCCCTTCCAAGAGCCAGGCAGTCTTAAGATTACCTCTACCATATTTGTCTTCTTCTAACTCCAGTGGAGTGTGTCACCCTGTTAAGAATTCGAGGTAAGCCCTGTTCTTCCTGAGCATTTGCACTCAGATGGTTTGTGAGAAAAGGGAGGAGGCTGTGTATGGTGAGGTTGAGAGCACCTGCAATAGGCAGACTTCGTTCTTGCTGTGATGTTGGCTTTTACAGCATTACCAATTTGTATTTTCCAGGAGATCAGAAACCTTTTTGGAAAGCCAGCTTTGCTTTTTTCCCCCCCAAGGTCCAGCAGTCTGAAAATTTCATATGGCTTTAAAATGTTGACATTGGAATGTAATTTTAATCAATATTGACATTTCTGATCTTTGTGTGCCAGCTGCTATTTTTCTGAATGATGTTTCTGGGACTGGAAGGCCCCATGCCAGAGATTACAAACCAGTTGCCACCCAGTTGTGATATCTGACATGGCAATTTCTGTAAGAGTGCTTCCTGATTGCACTGTTTAAAGAGTCAAGTGTAATGTTTTTCTTCTGTTACTATGAAATCTAAAGTAGTTTACAGATATCAGACATTCTGCTGTGTTGCTTTGGGGAAAGATGTCAGCTGTCAGAAGGAGACTTAAAAGTCAGTTCCAGTAAAAAACTACATTTTCTAAAGCATTTTATTTCTGGGTAGAAGAGCAGTTTGTTGTGTGACTTTACATTGGCTGTGGTTTGCACAGTGGTGCTTACTTCTCGTAAAGAGAAGCTGTATCTCAGGAAAGTTCATTGCATAGAGAGATCTGTGATGTTTGTATATCTGTGAAGATTCTGCTCTTAACAGCTTCTATTGATTTTCACCAAGTGCTATTTCCCAGCCTTCTGAGCAGTTGTTATCACACCACATCACATTGCTCATCACAATTAAGTAACTTGTGCTGGTCGGCCACTGGCTTTATCAAAAGACTCTCCCAACGCAGGTACGCAAATTGGAAAAAGAGAAAATGAGATTCTCTTTGTCTTTTGTACTTTGCTTTGTTTTATTTTTTCTTTCCAGCACGCAAGTAATGATAAACACTTATTAAACTATACTGTCTGTTTTCAAAGTATATAGCACACATTACCTTTGCCTTAGGAAACTTTTTATCAAAAGATGGTGGAAGCATAGAGTCTTTGGGGGGGGGGGGCGCTAGTACATGCAATGTGTGCAGCATTTCTTTACTGTAGTTTTAGTCTTTACCACCATTCCTTAGTTCCCTTTCCAGGGAAAAAGTAGTCTCCCTTTGTTTTTTTTTTTAGTAGGTGGATAGGAATTGGTAACTTAACTGAGCAGTGTAGCAGGTTTGTCGTTGCTCTAGAGAATTTTGGTATGGAGGCTGGGGTGTTTTTTTAATATAAATAGTGAACATAAACTATAGTGAACATGATTATCTGTTACTATAGCTTTGACTATCAAAAAGAATAGAAGTGTTTATACAAAATATATGTAATATGTGGTTACTGATATTGGCATTACACCTAGAATACTTTTTTGTGCTCCTATGAGAATTAACTGAGAGATACAATGTCAAGGCAGTAGCTGTATCTTTAGCATGCTTAAGGCTTTTTAGGGCTGGTTAGAAATGCTGAACATGCCAGCACCACTGGGCATGTGTGAGCCTGGGCCCGAGCCTGATGTCTCCCCTGGATTGCCGATCCATGCCTGTTGGATATGCTCCAGCACTGGAGCTGCACCAGAACTGAGAAGCTGTCTTGTAGCCTGGACTCTGCAGTTTCTGTATAGAGGGGAGAGGAGGGAGCTCCTGTGCTGGGACATCCCAGTGTTATGAGCTGGAGCAGGCCAGCGTACAGACTGATGGTTAAAGGAGATGGAAGCTGAAGCTTCTAAGTTGTGGGAGCTATGGCTGTTGAAAAAAGATTGCAGAACCACAAAATACTCTGAGTTGGAAGGGACCCGCAAGGATCATTGTGTCCAACTCTTAAGTGAATGGCCCATACGGGGATCACAGCCTTGTTCTTAGCGCCATGCTCCAACCAACTGAGCTAATCTCAGGCTGATTTGAGGATGTTGCTGGGCTTCATAGAAATGGTGGATGTGCTGAGGTGCTACTAGGTTTTTGGGTGCTAATGAAATGGAAAATACTGTGTCAGGAGGGTACTGCATCTGTCAGCTCATGTTGCCGAAAGAGAAACGTTAGACAGGGAATTGACAGGTGACCAGCGGGGACGGGCAAGTGTGGCGTGAGGAACATGAGAAGGTCAGATGGGAAAGACGGGTTTTGGAGGAGAAAGGAAGATGAAATAGCTAAGCTGCAGACAGTAGAAGTAGATACAAAGCTTTGTAGCATCTTCCTGTGGCTTGGATGGAATCTAGGTCTCTGAATCTGAAGACCTGGCTGTCAGAAAATATCTAAAACCTTTTGGCAATGCTGCTTCAGTTCCATAGTTCTTCCACCCTGAGAACAACCACCTGTAGTTTCTATAACTTACAGTGAGCTCAAGATGCCCCTGTGGCTTATCAGATGATTGCTCAGCCCATGTGATACCAGTGGGATGCTTGTGTAGTTGAGTTTGTCATTTAAGATTTTGCTTTAACATTGGAACTGTAGAGAGGAGAAGAGACACGCAGGGAGGTGTGTGTATGGATGTACACCACCACATTCAGAAGGTTGTGAGGACAGACACTCATAACATAGAACATATCAGAATTAATTTTGTTTGAGCAACTTTCATATGTCCCTCTTAAATAATACAAGTTCTAACTTGCACGAATCATAAAAATACAGGGTAAAATTTAATTTTTCAGACCTTTAATTCTACCATCTATACATGCTTTATTGTAATTGCTGTAAGGAAGAAAGCATGCTACAGATTGAGGGTTATTTTCTATCTCCTGGTATTAACTGACTTTTTGGAAACCGACAGTGTGAGTAAGCATTGTTTATGTATTACTTCTTGCTGGTGTTTAAGAGTGGTATGTGCAGTTTGCAGCTTTAAAATACTCAATCTTGGGAGCTGAGCTTGCTCAGACTTTTTTCTATGTCTTTGGGAAATAACGAGTTGGAAAAAAAAAGTTGTACCTTGAATTACTTCCAGTATTTTGTCCTTTGGTCTTCTCTTCTGTGACAACAGCATTAGCATTTTGGCCTAAATGATAGTGAGGCTTTGCTAGCATGTAGGGAGAAAAATAAAGTGAGCACTTTTAGGGAGAAAGGAGGTGGAGAGGTTGAGGGTGGGTGATTCTGTGATGCACTTAATGTAGAGCTGTGAGTCAGCAATTTCCTTTTCCAGTCATTTTGTCTAGATGGGGTATTTTCTTTTACCTTATCAAGCCAGCCTCTTTTTCTATCCTGTTTCTTTAGGAAAAAACGCCTGCAAGAATATCATGCAGTGGCACAGATGGTTTTTTTAGGTCATAGAGCAAGGTGACAGGCAAGAATCCACTGTGGGAGAGCAGATCCCACAAATTGAAAGAATAAGTGATGGTTGGATCCCTCTCCTAATCCATCTCCATTTCCTAAGAGCCCAAATCACTGAGCACCTTGCATTTGTGTTGCCTTTGAAGAAGTGTGCAACTCCAAAATATATTCTAACATTATAACTAATATGCAAAGTCTTTAGATAAAACAAGTTATTGTGAGTGAATGAGAGGAAATCCTTTTAGACTCAAGACTGAAGCAATAATTCAGAGAAGTATGGCTCCCATTTCATCCCAGTGGTATATTATCAGAAAGTTATTTCACTAGTACAATCTTTAAAGTTTTCTTTAGAGGGAAAAAGACTACCACTGTGTTATTGTTTTCTACATCAAGAATTTAACGTTATTTTCCAGGAGAATTGCTTCATTTGTAATTTGTGTATGTAGATATTTAAATCTGGGGGCTCTTAGTGAAGTTGCTGTGTTTTCTGTAGACCTGAGTATCTTTTGTTACATTAGTCCCATTTGTTTTGCAGTTGATGATGTAGCTGAGCAGTCCTGTGGTCTGGTATTTCATTCTTAAGCAGTTCTGAACAAAAATATCTGTGTGATCAGTGGTTCTAGGTACTTTAACTAAAGCAGACCCATTTTTCCATATTAGCTAGTTAAAATCCATGTCTTCGCATTGAAGAGACTAGAGAAGTTAACAGTAAGTTGATCACTATGTTAAAACAAAAAAATGCTTCACCTCTGCGCTGTTACAAGGCCACCTCATCGTGACACTGCTGCTGACAACCTGCATGCAAATTTTAAGGTGTGCGCCTCTTCGGTAACTTGGTTGAAATTCTTTATTCAGAGTAGTCAGCATACAGATTGAGCAAGAAGTATAGGATGCAGCAAACGCTGGTGTTACTGCCTGCTGACCTGTGGCTGGTGTGGGCTTCATTTCTGAGGGCTCTGCAGGGCTGGTTGTGAGCCACTTGCCCTTAGGGCTGGAAGGAGGGCTGGTGATGGAGTGGGCATTAGATCTCCCAGAGAGGAAAGCTGGGGCAGGAGACAGTCGCAGACTTTGCTGATGGTTTAAAAGAACAAACAGCAAGTCAGTCACCTTCCTCTATCTCTTCAGCAGCACTCAAAATGAAAAAGTTGCTGCCTACATTTTTCTATATTAAAGGACAAACTTACCGTGCAAAATGTTGAGGATTGGAAGAGAAACTTAGGCAAAAGAGGGAAAATAAACGCAGAAAAGTCCTTTTAAAAATGTTTTTAAAAGGAGATCTTGATTTGTGATTGACCTTTTCATATTGCACCCAATGTTGAATTCAGCTGTTTTGAAGCTCCAGGTAGTTTGTCTGTGCTAGAAGTAATTATTTCGGATCAAATGAAAAATGACATTTGCTTAAGGACTTTTTGTGAAGTGCTCTTGCCTTTTATTTCATCTGCATAACATACATCGGTGGAAGGTGCCTGTGGTATCTACTATAACCCTGCTCCTTGATCCTTTATTTGTAAGAAAGTATTTTTGTTTATTTGTCAGTACTATGTCAGGGAAAGGTAAAAACAGGTGAATTCAGTAGAGCACAGATTACTCTGGAAATAGTTAAACTGAGTTTGCCATGATGGAAAGAGAGAAACAGGAGAGCAGTAGCTTATCTGCACAACAGGTCTTTGTCCTTTCAGTGTTTGTGGGTAGATCACATATTGTTTGTTTTTTCACAGGACTTGCTAAAATGCTGGTTCCCCAAGTAGGTGTCTCTGAACTGTGTCACACATTCACTGGAAGCATGTGTGCAGTGAAAGGGGTAGCAGCAGATGTCGTGTCTGTGTCTGCTGCGTCAGAACAGGAATAGAGTCAGGCAAGTGAGACCATCTTCACTTACAGCCTGTGTTGACAAGGAGGAGCTCAGTGAATATCTATCACATTTAACTTCTTAGCATTAGGTGAACATGCCAAAACTCTTGAAAAATGCTATTTCATTGACATTTTGTTGTATGAACACTTTGAATGTCTCTGGCTCATCCGGACTGAACACTCTTTGTCATAACCTCTCTCTAAAGTGCCAAAAGACCTTTTTTTGTACATCTGAAAAGCACAGTATCGTCTCTACTTGGTTACTGCCAGCATCAAATGACTCAAAACCATTGCATGAGCTTTTGTCATTTCAGAATTAGTGGTGATCTCATCATTAGACCTATCAGAGACATCCTTTAATATTTTTAAAACTGTTGAATCATCTGGAATTGTCCTTCTAATAAATGGAGAGATTATTTGACCCAAGTAGAACCCTTATGGCTAACATCAGGGAGATAATACTAGATCTCTTTAGCAGCACTTAGATATCCATCCATGTTTTCCAATTGTCAATAGAAGAAAAGCTGAAATCAAGTAACAGTACCTCTGAAGATGGATAGCAAGATAGTTAATCTATTTCAGGGACACCATTAATTGCAAGAGATGAATTAATGGCTGTGTGAGGCTTTCTAACAGGGGAGAGGGTCACACAGTTCCTCTCCAGGTTTTCGATGATGGATAGGAAGCTGGCCAGCACACTGATGGGGTTTGGCTTTTGCTGCTCTAAGTAGTTCTGGCCAGATCAGGACAGAAGATCCAGTTCATGACAGTGAAAAGTAAAAGGAAATGCTTTACTCAGCTACTCTAACAGTTTGTGGTGGCCGAAGAGACCAGATTATCATATTGGAATCTCAAGTGGGTTGTTCATTGTATTTCTTTCTTTCTGTCAATTAGTTGAGTAATCTCAGTAATCTTTACGTATTGTTTGGCTGGTTTTTATACGTGCTACCTCAGATTTCTGTAAAACGGCGTCATGAGGACACCAGCTGCTTCAAACTTGACATTCTGCAGGTAGGAATCCCATATAAAGGCAAGTTCAAAAGAACAGTACTCCAGTGAATGGCTAATTCATACGGCTGTTCCAATTGTCAAGGGAGGTGTGAATCTTCCTGGTATACCACAGTTGTGCTGACATGCTCAGAAAACTTTGTATTTATCATCATTCCTCGTGGCGATGGTATTGCTGGTCCTGTTGTTCCTAGGCCTGGATGTTGAGCTGTGGGGAAGGTGCTCTTAGCTCTGCCCTTCAAGCCTTAGTGCAGGGGCACATAAGGGGTAATCCTGCTGTTAAGAAATATAATCTCAGGCAGAGAATGTGCAGTGCATGCATTGTCAGTATCTTCCACACTGATTGCAGCATCTTTCCAAATTACTGTGATTGCAGAGTCATTGCTATTTGTGAAATTGTTCCTCTGTAAAAAAATCTTGTAAAAGGGATATTGGCGGTTTTTTGTTTGAAGTAGTGATTTAGTTAGAGATACCTTGCTGTCATCAGGAAGGGAAACTGCCAATAATACTGGAAAGTAACAAATTCCGTTCTGGCAAAGGAATTACGTTTAACTCAGTACACAAATTAGTGTGTGGAACGTATTGCTACAGTCCATCATTGAGGGTAAAAGTGTATAGGGTCAAAAGTAATCTGATGTTTATGTGTCAGTTATATAGACTAGTCCTGCAAATGCAAACAAACTTTTTAAGGTCTTCTGGACAGCTTCCTTGAGCTCAAGGTATTCATAAGTGTAAACAATAGTAAGAAGGACTATTTTTCCTTATTCCTATTTTGCAAATTTGTCTTCAAGGCTTTCTTCTGCTACCTAGAGCTGGACAGTACAGATGGTAGGAACTGATGTGAATGAGTTCTAGGCCAAATTCAGAATGAGTTTCTTATGTCCTGTATAATTTTGAAGTGTTTTAAATAACTATGATTCTTGTCAGATCACAAAGCAATTACAAATATCTCATTAAAAACAAGGTGTTAAATTCAGTTTATTACACTGGTGATAAAATATTTGGTAGAAATGTGTTCTGCATTGCAGATAAACACTAAAAATCAGAGTTTTGACAGGACTGAGGAAAAATGTAGTTCGGGGGGGTTTTGTCCCCCTTTTTTTGTGGTATGCTCAAGAACTGTAACAGAGAGTAGACCTAGTTGTTACTTGGATGGATCAGGCAATGGCACATCTTCAACTTCTTCTCAAATCATGTTCAATTTAAATAAAGTCCAGTGTTACCTCATTTTGGACAGAAGTCTATGTGCTGTTGTGTTTGCCTTTGTCCTTGTTGAGAAACTGAGGAGAGGTTACAGGCCTGTGCCAGTGCTCAACACTTGCCCCACAGGAGTGTGACTCGTAAGTGGGCAGTTTCTGTGCTGATCACAAACACAAAAGTATTTACAAAGCAGTTGCTACCTCTCCTAGATGATTAGGCTTCTCTTTGGGGTTTTTTTGGGCAAAAAGGTAATATTCAAATCGTTACTGGTTCTGTTAGTCACAGTTCTTAAAACATTCACTTGCTTCATGTATTTGGAAACTGCAGTTTATGAACTGAAGGTCACATCTGTAGCTGAAGGTCAAATTACTGATACTGTATTAGGGAGTTATTGTTTGTTGTCCATTCAATCATCAAGTGCCAGTAAATTAATTATAGCAGTGTATCACTGTTATAGCATGTTATCTTTTGGCTGTATAAAAACAGGAAGACTTGTCAGCAATAGAAGATCTGAAAAGAAACTGTTTAAACAATACAAGCATTATAATTTTGGGCATCTTTTTGCATTTATGTGTCTGGCTTATGCTTTTTCACGTGTATGCTGGAGTTTCTTGTCCTGAGCTCTGTGCCCTTTTTTGTTGTGGTGTCAGATACTGGCCTCTCAGACAGGCATGACTGACCTGATGTGGTATCACTGTTTATAAATAGCCCTAGAAAATTAGGGTGTCCTTGCAGTTAGGGCTGAGCTCTGTGTGTTGGAATTGCAGTGGTGGACCAGGACTGGCATGGTAAGGGATGCTGCTGCCAGGACCTGAGGTGAGTTGGGAGGGGTTCATGGTCTCAGGCTTGGAATAGTACAGGAGGGAATGGGAAAGAAGAAAATGGGATGAGTGTATTTTAACTGATGTTTTCTGGTTTTTAGTTTTCCTCATTTACAAATTCGCTCAGTATATGTTGATTAGTTTAGATTCTTTGCTACCGCCTTGACTTGTATTATTTTGAAGTCCCAGTGGTTTGACATGTTAAAAGATTTTTGCGTACAGGCTGCTGGAAGTACACAGTGCAAACGAGGAAAAGAGAACCTTTTTCATAAAAGGGTCCAAACAGAATACAATTAGATGCCAAAGGCACCTTTGTGTAACAGCTGTTACTTAAGAATGACGTTTTTTATTATAATCCACTGGAGAGAAACTAATGCTATTGAAAAGTTACTATTTTATATAGATATGTTATATTTTTATATCTGTCCTCTTTTAGCATATGGTCATTGTGCACAGTGCTTTATTGCCATCTATGTCTTCTTGTCCCACCGTTTTCCTTCATATCCTGTTTTTCCTTCTCAATGCTGAAGTCAAAATATATGCTGCTAAAACTAGGGATTCTCTTTTTTTCTATCTTGGAGAATAAATTTGTGGTTGGAATTGTTTTCATCCAAGCTAAAATTCTTTCTGCTTTCCTGCCTTTTCTTGGATACTACAATTGAAAGGATATTGGCCATGTATTAGTGCATATGTGGCTGAAAAGGATATGTGGAAGTGGAAGTCAGAAGCTGGTATTTTCTTTCCTTCTGTTTTTTAAGACAGAAACTAAATATAGTGAATGTTAAACAGATGGCTGTGTTGTTGCATAATAAATATTTGAAGAAAATTAAATTATGTCCTGCATGTTCGCTGATGACAGTTCCAGCCCCCATAGTAACAGCAGTAATAATAATAGGAGGATTTACAGTGTATTTATTTTTTAATTCTCAAAGTGAGCTACCTAGCAGGGTCGTTTAAGGAGAGATTTTTTAATGTGGGAAAGATAAGTGATGTACTTGAGGTCATCCAGCACGTCAGAGAGTCTCTTGAAGAGCATGCAGGGTCCCCTTGACTTCCAGACAGTATGTTTCCATTTTAAACCATGCTGACTTGCAAATACTTACTTGATTACTTCCTACAGAACTTTGGTTTATGATGTGGTTTTTTTTACTTAATTCCAACCTAATTGTTCATAGATATAAAATTGCCAAGAGGAGATAATAAAACCAGACTTGCATTCCTGCGCAGTGTACTTGAGCAAAAAACCCCTGCACTGCAGGTCCTCCTGAGAGTTTTCTTGTGAAGCGACAGTGGTGGATGCCAGAGAGGTGATGAAGACTTAGCTGAAATGAGGGGTTTTATTTATACAGCTGAGTTTCATCTTGTGCTATTAATAGCATACAGTAATTTCTTTTGGATAAAGGGGGTGGATACTGTATTTAGCAGAGGTCAGTGTGCTACTCTTTCTGCCATGAGCCAGAAAATCCCATTGCCTTTAACTGTTCGCATGCATTACCTATCTTTACTGGGGGGAGTCTTCTGTAAATCATTCTGCTGTTGCAAGTTTGAAAGCTCAGTAGGAAATACAGGATGAGGACAAGAACTGCAATATTTTACTTAAAGATGAGAAGGCTGGACAGCAGATCAGGTTCATCGCAGCAACAAAGTTCGTCTGGCCCATGGTCCTCTCCCTTTTCTCAGGATTCTGCAGGTGTGCTGGAAGGCAGGTTGAGGAGTTTATGAATTGTCTCAATTACCCATTTCCTGCTAACTTTTACTGATGCTTTTCCATCCTCTGCAAGTAATTATATCACATAATAGAAGTGGAACTGGTGCTTATCGCATGATAATTTGATGGGATAATTTGATATGATAATTTGCATGATGGGAGTAGTTGGCTGCTGTATTGCAGCAGAGCATATAATCTGGGGGGTGAGTGGGATGGTTTTTGGATTTGTGGGGGGTTTTTTCTAGTTGGTGAGGAAATAAGGCCTGGAATTCTTCACTGCCTCTGTATAAATTTGTCATCTGTCCCAGCTTAAAGATATATTAATAGTATCCTGATCTCTTACATGCATGGTTGGTCCTGTTGCCTGGATAAAAACATAAAGTGGTTAGAAAGATATCATTAATATAAAGTGAACAAAATAGGTCATAAAAGTACCCAGTTAGATGTTTTTCTTGTGTGCCCACCATGAATGTTGGTACTTGACTCTTTTGCTTGCTTGTTGCAGATTGTGCTTTGCTGTAATGCTGCATTAGGCTTTTCACTAAGCTGCAAGTGTAACCTGTGTGATATTTTCTACCAGCTCTTTCTGTGATTTCTTCACTGTTCTTTGAAATATACCCTTATCAGTGTTTCTCACATCATTTGTATGCTTCTGTGGTCTGTTACCTATGTGTGTCTTTAATCAAATGCTGTTGTGTCTCCCGAACTTTTCAGTATGCAATTGTATTTTTAGTTTCTGCACACTGCATTACTCGTCTCAGTAAATATATGCACTGTCACATAAAGGACTGTTAAAAACGCTACAAAAGTCCTTTGTTTTTTAACATCTCCCTAGAGTCTTGTGATGGATTTGTTAGAGCTCTGGGGAGATGTCCCTTTCTAACCTAGCTTCTGGTTTAGCTGTTCACTTTCAGTCATTTCCTGCAGCATTTCCTATTTTCTTCATAAAAACATATACTCACTTCTAATACCACTCTTAGCTGTTTTTGCGTGCTTTTTTTCAAGTGTACATGAAAATGTCTGTGACTGGCTTGCTTTTTTTTCAGTTACTCCTTTATTTCTTAAAGTCTGCACTCTAAGGTGTGATTTTTCTCTTTCCAGCTGTTCTGGTGTAGCACTCCATCATACTGTAGTTTTAAGAGTGAAGTAACTAAAGTAATTTTTTAGTTTTCCTGATTTAACAACCAGCTGCTGGAAGTGACAGAGTTCCTAGTTTGCTTCAGTTGTGAAATAAGTTGTTCACTTAAACCCTGCTTGTGTAGGCCTTTGGTATGAACTTATGAGAAGGGAAGAATGAAAATAGTGATATTGGCTTCTTAAATCCAGGATGGTAAAGAAAGATAAGATTTCCTGGTTTCTTTTGGAGAATTGTTGCATGTTGTTCAACCAGCAGTATTACTGTGAATGAACGTTAGGCACAGGTGTCATACATGTGTGTTATTTGTAGTTATTGAGCTGTAACTGCGAATAGAAAATTTGACCTAGGCTGCTTGCTCTGCTTTTCATGTGAACTTTGGTCGTTCACTTCATTGCTGTCTCAGTTCTGTTTGTGTAAAATTACGATAATACTTCTGTTCTACTTGTGTGCTATATCAGTTTCTTTTGAATAGTATGTGGTAACAGCATCTGTCTTTTGTTAGGCATACAGAAATCTGATTACATATACAGATACAGTTGGAATCCTAGACTGGTTTTGGTTGGAAGAGACCTTAAAAATCATCTAGTTACTAGCCCTCCTGCCGTGACCAGGGACACCTTTCTGCTAGCCCAGGTTGCTCAAAGCCAATCCAGCCTGGCTTGAACACTTCCAGGATGGGGCATCTGCAGCTTCTCTGGATGATATGTTGCTGTGCCTCACTACCCTCATAGTAAAGAATTTCCTCCTAACATCTAAACGAAACCTGCCCTCTTTCAGCTTAAAGCCATTCTCCTAAGTCCTATTAATGCATGCCCTTGTGAAAAGGGCAGCTGTGTCTTTGGGTAGATACGTAATATGCAACAATCCTAACCTCGGCTGAAGTCTTTTGATGTGTGCTGTAATGTAAATAGAAGTGAGAATGTAGTTGAAACAAATGGTATGAAATTTTCGCAATGATTTGCTTACAAAATACAGTTTCCTGTTTTTAACAGTAGGTGACATTTTTAAGTGTTGTCATAATTACTGTGTGGTGGCTTTCAGATGTAGTATGTCCATGCACAAATACATTAAAGAAAGGTTGCTGTCTGTCATTTCATTACTTTGTTTCTTTGATATCATTATCATTTTATTATAACAGCCAGTCTCCTTTTTGGTTTACTTTGAGGCACAGAATGCACGGATGAAAAACAGAAAAGGAGGAGAGAATGCTGTATCCAGTCAGAGAAGTGATATGTGTCATACAGTGTTCTGTTCTTAGTACCTAATCAGTTGTTTTGGAGAAAGTGATGGAATAGTCACTCTTTGTATTACGGAAGATTGATCATTGGAAGAAACCAGCCTGGATTGCTCTAGTCTGAACTCAGATTATGTAGGACTGTTGTAGTCTTTCTCTCTCCTGTGTTCTGGAACAGTGGACTGCTGCAGATGTTTTTGCACACTATATTTGAGGAAAGATGAGGACCAAGTGGAAGTAGCTCAGGAGAAGGCAGTAGCAAAGAAAACATGACTTACAAGGAGAGAATGCAACAATCAGGATTATTCAGGCTAGAGAAGTTACAATAATTTAAAAATTTTTAAGTGTGCTGCAAAGAGAAAAAAAATTCTCATTTATGTTCACACAGCCCGGAAGTAAAGGGCTTAAATTGTATAATTAGAATTCAGGAAAAGCTTTGCAACAGCACAAGCAGTTAAGCAATAGACTGGATTGCCTAGAAACCTCCTGGATACGCTGTCCTGGAGGATACTAGCAGAGATAACAGGCAAATGTGTTGATAATGCTTTAGGTATCACTGATCACACCTGAAAGAATTTTCTTCCAACCCTGTTGTCTGTGGTTTCAAGGGTACTGAAATAGTTTCCATATAGTTTCCCTTCAATTTTAGAATTTTAGTCGTATTCTTTGCCCTGATAATTTTCATTGAATTTTCTTGAGGATTTTTCTTTCTGGTAAATATTGCTTCAGTCAAGCTGGACTTAAACACATTAAAGGTGAAGATAGAGGTTTAGAAAGTGTATGTTAGAGAATGCTAATATATATAATTTTTTTTTTTTTTTTTTCCCCTAAACATCTTATTTACTTTTTTTACAGTGCTGATCAAATTACTGTTTCCACTGACAGACAACATAAATTCTTACAGAATAACTACAGGAAATTTATAGATCATAATTAAAGACCTCTCTTTCTTTCTTTCTCTTTTTTTATTTTTCTCATTTTCTTTGTTGTTGTGGCCCCAGACTGCCCAAGAGTTCTCTCTGTTAGAATTTCCTAAAATAATACCCATTATTCTGTGTATTCAACCCACCTCACTCAAAGTTGTGTCCAGTTGAAATTTTATTTCAGTTTTTGCTTTCTTTTGCAACTATTTAATAACAGCCTGAAAGAAAATAGATGGTAATCTTTGAGAGCCCCCTAAATACCCTTCTTCCACGCTCAAAACTGATCAGTGATTCTTGTTTCATTTCTTTTTGCCAGTTTCCCGCTTGTGACAGTACTTTGTTCTTCTTGCCTGCACAGTGACTTGAGTAGCCCTTTGTGAAGGACTCGACCAAATCTTTTGAGAAAGTTCCAATAAACAATGTGTTCTTGTATTCCTTTACTCCATCGAGTTTTTTTCTAATCCTTGAAAGAATTCAGCTCCTTAATAGATCTACCTTGTGTTCAATTCATCTTGTCCTCTCAACTATGCAGAAATCTTCAGTGTTCACATGCTCTTAAGGATTCTCCTTCTGTCTGTTCCTGAGAAGTCTTTGGGTTTTTGCAGACTTCCCAGTTAGAGGATTTCAGGCTTACTTTCTGATGCTAAGGTGATGCTTACAAGTGGGAATTCAGTGCAGGATCCCATGGATATTTTTCAGCAGTGTAAGTTCTCACACAGTCCCACTCTTCTGTCCCTGCATAATCTGTGCAGAGTGCCATTAAAAGTATTTGTGCAGATTCACAGTGCACTGAATCTAAAATTGAAAAATAACCCGGCTCACCACAGGGCATTGGCAGCACGACAAAGGCAATGTGCAGCTGGTTAATGTGTGGGGAAGGGAAGGGAGACAGCTGCTGCCTTCTAACACTACCACTGGCTTAACTGTGTATCATACCTGGCTTAAGAGACATCAGATTGTGTGTTTTGGTCTTTTTCTTTTGCATTAGAAAATTTAGGCTGAGAGTAGGAAATTCTCAACAGGAAGTCACAGAAATGTAAATGTAGTAGTGCTGAAAAAACCTGTATTTAGCCATGTGGAGTCCTCGTATTGTTGTATCTTACTGAAAAATATATGGTTTTACACCTTTGTTACAGGCTGGGGTCTTTCTAGACTTGTAAGATGCCGAATGTTAGAAGTGAATTAGAGGTAGATGAAGACACCAACAGAGGACCTAGAGATAGTAGAACTAATCAGAGAATATCAAAATAAAGTACTTCCATTTGTGGGGAGGCGCTGGGGAGAATTCAGTCAAAAAAGTTTAACCAGAAATGGGTTTGTGTGTGCTCCAGGGAAGGAGTGAAACTGGAAAAGCGCTAGTGTTTTCAAGCACCAGAAACCTTTGGAGTGAGTAGCTGCACAGCAGATAAATCAGTTTACAGATGTGTCATGGTAGCAAGAGGTAAATTAATGTGGTTTTGGGTTATAAAAATTTAAGAGAAGTTCGTTCTTGAGCAACTGTGAGAGTTAACTAGCCAGTTGTACAGGCCCAAACTTCTTGTTTCTAGACAGATATAAATGAACTGAAGAGAGTGGAGGGACAAATGACAAAGGAGTACAGACTGAGGGACCCACAGGCACACATGCCTGCTTGGGCTATATGATAACCAGAAGTGTAGCTGAGAGATGTGATAAGAGTCTACAAATATTTGAAAGGCACATACTTGGAAGATAGAAACTAATTAAATGAGTAAAGTGAGAAGGGGCATAACTAGAAACAAGGGAATGAGATTATAAAATATATTAAAGTATGGAATAGTCTGCCCAGTGGAAAGATTGGAAGAACAAATATATAAAAACAAATATGTAATACAGAAGACTGGTAGAAAGATTCAGGAAATAATCTAACATCAAAGAGTCAGTTTTCTAATGAAAATAGATTGAATAATTTGGAAATCTCTTTTACCCATTTAATTTATGTTTGCTTTTGAGGTATTATGGCAAGTTGGCAGCCTCTCTTAACTCTTTAATATTGCCTCCCTAATGCTTCCTGCTGATTCAAATCTACATTATTGCATACCAGTCTTAGATGCTGCCTTTCTTTAGGGAAGAAAATGTTTGAAAAAGGAACAGTTGGGCAAACAGTGTGAAAAGGTGTAAGGGAAGAAGAAAAGTGAGTAAGTTTCAGGAATGACTTTTCGAGAATGGTGTCTTGCTACATTCTGCTTAAAAGCTGTAGCTGCAGATAAATGGGAGCAAACTAATGCCGCACATTGAGGTCCAGATGCACTGGTTTGTTTCTGTTTGCATCTAGGTGGGTGAAGGTTAAGGGAGCTCCCAGACTGTGGGTTACTCTTTGTGTTGTATGTGGCCAGCCTGCACATGGTGGGATGGCATGGACAGGATTGGAACCTTTTTAATGTAGAGGAAGGCAGCAGAGAATTTTTCCTTTATGAAATAAAATGCATCTTAAAATTCCATTTAGAAAGTCAGTTTGGCTGCATCTGAATGGATGGGGAGCAGCCCTAAGCTGCTGTTTGGCTGTGGCGATAGGGTAAATAGTAAAATGTGTTCAGGTTCACTGGTCCCCTCAGTGGCCTCTTATCTGGGTAGGTGCCAGCTGCCTGCTGGGCTGTGGTGTGGTGGAAGTGGACAGTGAGGAGTCATCACATGGAGCTGCTGCCCAAGACCCTGACTTATGGGAGAAAGGACTTGCCTATGCTTGGCATTTGCTGGGTGATTCCTGTAGGCTGGAAGGCAACCCTGGAATTAATTTGAGATTATTTAAAGAATTTGGAAAGTGTACCAGTCTGGGGATTTCCCTTTGCAAAGCAAAAAAAACCGCTGAATCTTTGTTTTCAAACAGAACTATGAGACAGCAATTTATGTTGTTCGATTTAATTTCTGTATGTGGTCTCTACGTATCCCCAAGATCAGCTCAGTTGGTCAGAGCATGGTGCTGATAACACCAAGGCTGTGAGTTTGATCCCTGTACGGGCCATTCAAGCTGGACTCGACCATCCTTGTAGATCTCTTCCAACTCAGAATATTCTGTGATTCTGCTGTTACGCAGTCTGCACAAGAATTTCACTTGCTGTCTGAGCTCTGGTATTGAGGACTTCCTATGGGGGCATGTTTTAACTTTCTCATTATGTATTTATGTGAAATTTAAAGCCAAGTTCTCTGTCAGTTATAGTCATGGAAATTAGAACTCTCTTGCCTGGTGGACTGTCAACTCCTAAAATAAAGCGGGGGTTCTTAGCATATTCTCTCCCTTCCTGCTTTTCCTTTTATATACTTGGGGATTGATTTCAGTGATTGAGAAATACTGCCTTTGCTTTCACTTGACCTGTTTTAGGGAGACACGATAGTGTGTGCACCTGGTTGTTGAGTATTTTCTGTTTAGAACAAAGCAGTTGGTTGCACAGCCCTTGTGCAATGCTCTTCATATGTGTATAAAATAAAGTACTCTTTGATCTTTCTTTCCTGTGTATCTCTAATCTAGACCCATTCTGGTTTTTTTTTTTCCCAGCTGGAGGGTGTGCTTGTGAGCCAGACATTGTTGACTTTGCTCTGTGTGTTGGCTTCTGAACAAAGGCATTGCTGAAAAGGTGAGTGCTTAACTTCCATCCTCTTTGATACAGGTCTATGTTCAGAGGAACTGATAAATTCACTTGCCAAACCTGTCACCTTAAACTGTATCTAGGTTTGCAATGGAGAAAGTCTAATCTACCAGCTCATAAAATTGTGAGTGTCAGCCATCAAAGCACTGAGACTCTTGTTCAGTGTAAATTGTGTGGCATTCTGCAGCATTGGAGACCAGAGAAGCTGAAAGGTAGGCATATTTCATCTCTTGAACAGATCTGAATTTAGACCTAGCGAAATCTCTGAGACCCTGAAAATAAACAGTGATAAAAATACAATACCCACCCTATAATCTACATGGGAAGGGATTGCTGAGAGGCATGCATGGCTACCTGTTTCCTACACAGTTGTGTGAATTTTTCATCAAGTTTTATGTTTACCACATCCACTGTCTTCTGAAGGTAGCTGAGATACCTGAGCATTAACTGAACAGCCTTTTATCAAATTGTAAGACTATTTGTAAGATGGGGAATAAGTTTAATGGCATTGATCTGCTGTGAGTACTTACCAGGCGTTTTTCAAAACCTTCCCCTGCAGTCAGTGAAATACTGAGTGTGCCAGGCATGCAAAAGTGCAGTGACTAAGGGGAGGGTCAAACTTAGTTTATAGGAAATAAACAAAACCTTGTTTATAGGAAGTTATTAGTACTCTAAAGAAGGGTAGATGAAAGTAAATATGTGATATTGTAATGCCTATATTCGTCTCTTTTCCATGAGACTGTATTAACCATCAACCTGCTAAACTTCAGGGGATGTCTTTGAAACCGTGAAAGGCAAGGCAAGATTCTTCTCCTCGTTTTGTGTATAGATAAATTTGTCTGGTAAAGCAAGGTCTTGTTCTGTGATTCTCTTGCTCTGTGATTGCAATGAGAAAAACCTGTCTGACTAAGGACTCTTACAGTCTCCTAACTAAAATCAGTAGTCTACTGCATACAGCTCCAGAAGTAGTTCTGTGTGTCAGAAATGTGTCCCTGGCTGACATTTGACACAAAAGTATGCATTAAGATTACAGTTAGGTTTGGCATGTTTCCTCTATCCGGAAGTGGTGAGGAGCAATCCTGAGGAATACAATATGAAGAAGGATTTGTTAAGCAAGGAATAATTTTAATTTAAGAGGTGGCAGGTAGATGTAAGGATCTGTCCTGGAAGAAGTTACAGTTAGGAAGTTGTAATTTTATTAAATAATCATAAAGAATAATTCTCTGTACCTGGGGGGTTGTAGAGAATAATCATTTCTAATAAGGTTGAGTTCAGCAATTACCGTGGTACTCTTGAGGCTAAGGATTTTTGGTCTTTCTACCATTAGTGGCTAAGTCATGTGAGACTTAGTGGTACAAGTGAGCTAAGTTGGACATGCCATTTTGGGGTTTTTCTTCTAAAGTTTGCTGTTGTAAACAAGGCCCTAAAAGCAAGCAAATGTTATGTGTTGAAAACTGTAAGGGCAGTTACAGATGATACATGTGTTTTTGTGCTTGTCCTCTAGAAAACATGGATTACTTAAAAAGAAGCAACCCTCCCCCCATCCCAAGCAAACTCTCTTAACTTTATTACCCAATGTGATGCTTTTATAAAATATGTAGTTTAAGGAATCTGCATCAAGTTGCTTCTTTGCTCTTGTCATTTCTCTCACCCTTCTAAATGAGTTACTGTGTGCCCTCTGCCATGTCCATGTAACTGGCTGAACTGTAGATGTGCAGTGACTTTGTGCAGCTACAAAAGCAGTATATAATGCACAAGTCAGATTTTTTAATCAGGCAGCCTGATGGGACCAGAGACACAAGTATCACTGGATTTAGCAATGTAGTTGTAGGTATCGAAAGAGGCTGATTGCTCATCCTTCCTGTTCAATGGTATCTGTTTCTTTGTGCTTTGATTTGTGATGCAGGAAGGCTTAAATATCTTTCTTGATACACGTAGAATCTGTAGAGGGATCTTTGGAGTCCTTAATTAGCATACTGCCTTTTCGCTTCCTTTTCCGTACCAAGAGAACTGATGATTTGGAAGTGATTGTAAGTACATAGGTTTACTGCAGGAAAACTTTCTAAGACCCCTTTTGAGATCCCCACTCACACCAGAAATTTAGGTGCAAGATAAAGTTTTGGACCTCTATGTTGGAAACACCAGATTTGAACGAGGAGTTCTGTTCTGCTGAGAGCTCTGGACATGTAGGGGCTGTATTATCAGCGACTGCCTGAAGCGGGGCCTTCCTGCTGAGGAATCTTTTTCAAGACATCTCCCTCTCCAGTAAGCAGTAGTATCCTTGTGATTCCTTTCAGATGCACTGGCTGTTGCGGACTAGAGCGTATGAGGGTGGATATTGCACTGAATTTGTTGTCTCTCCCAAGCTGGCAGGATTGTTCCTAGCTGTCAGTGACTCACAGTAGCCGAGTTGCTGTCTCAGAGTTCAAGTTAATGGAATTTGCAGTTCAGTTTCCCTTGATTTGTTTGGCAGAGATGAAATTTCCCATGAACTAGCAAGAGCCAGGAGGGAGATTCCGCAAAGTAGTAGCTTTGAATGTGTGTTGGGTCTGAAAAATTGCTGAGGTGCTGTCCGTATTTCCTCAGCTCTTCCTTGGGAATAACTCCTTGCCAACAGTTACGTTTTCAGGTGTTTCCTTTTGTTTTGTCTAGCTTCTTACACTGTGCTTATTGCTGACAATCTCCGGTTTCCAGAATTGCATTAAATATGTGATAAATGTGTGCCATGTGATTGTCATCTTGCTCTTTCTCTGAATGGATGGCAAACTTCATTTGGATTTAGAGGTTCTGTTTTCTCAGCAGGGGTAACTACTTTATTTATGCCAAAGAAAAAGGGCACAAATGTCATCAAAGCAATTCATTCATAGAATTAATTTATTTACTGAGTGATAAATTGCATTCTATCTTGTCTTTTTTGCCACTCGATGTTTTTACCAAACAGGTTGTCTTATGGTAATATGAAGGGATATTTGAAATAACTGGGGTGTACCATGTACAATAGGGACGTGGTTTTATGTGTTGATTTTGACAGTTGTTCTGGTAGTGTGTGATTCCTCTAGAGAGCCTGCTGGACTCCTGTGTTTGGATGTAGGCATGACACTACACATGAACTGGCTCCTGAACAGCACTGATTCCTCCAGAATCAGTAGGAACTTTTGAATTTTGTTTATTTTCTTTGAAGACAACTATTGAGTGACTGAGAATCACTATCAGTTTCCAAAATAAATAGGTCTTATGAAGCTTATTTGCCTTCTTGTTGCTCTGTTACAGAGTATCAGAATATTGGAAGCAAGGTCAGTCTGAACACTTGTGGCTCGATTATACTGCATGTGAACCTTGGGCATGTCTATGAAGAGTATTTTCTAGTTCAGGGTGCTGTTAGGAAATGCATGGAAGTCCAAGAAAATAGCAAATGTTTGCTATTCAGTGTTGTGGCTTTTCTATTGTCATTAATCTATTAAAATGAAGCTCCAAGAACCCAGAGTAAGAAGATGGTATTCAGTTCACTAATTAATAAGCAAAGAAAGGAAGAAGTAATAGATAAAATTTTATTTTCTGGTTATACTAAGCAAGAGCAGCCCAAGAAGATTAAATGTGTATGTGTTTCAGACTTCAGGTGCATTTTTCCATTAAACAGGATTGCCCTCTCCTCTGCAGTTCTGTATTAGCTTCCTTTGTGTACCATTATATAAACAAGACCCGTAATCCTTTCTTTTTCAGTGGAATCACAGATAGTGCAACTCTTCTGTTTCTACGTAGCACAGGTTTGCCACGTCGAGTTTACAGGGCATTTAGTGAGGTTAAGGACCCTTTTGGGGTACTTTTCTCCATTAATAAAAAGTACTTGTTTTACCGTCTGGTAAAATCAGTTTTTATTTTTGTTACGTCCACCATCACAAGGAAATATTCAAATAGTTTTCCTGCCCCCGACTTTTTCTCAAGGCATGTGGAGGGCAAGAGTTTCACTTGTTGGCTGCTGAAAACTTGTTTACATGAATGTATTGAGAAAAGGTAAAATCAACTTTTTACAGCTAGGAAGTCAGTATGTAGTAAGCTCAATTGCCTTAAATCATGGTGTAGACTTCTTATTCAGAAAAAGGTTTACCGGAGTTTGCTATGTCTTCGGCTTTCTTTCTAAATGCCTGAAGAATAAAAGCTTCTTCTATGTATGTCAAGGGAATTTGTAATGATCTCCCCTACTGATCTCAGTGACATAGTCAGTTCTGGAGAAGTCATACAGTACATGCAAAAATTCTTTATCACTTGGTTTTTTTCACCTTGGTGTTGTGGCACTGACTTTGGTTGTTCAGAGTCCTGAGAGCAGTCTTGTCTAGAAGACACGTTGTAATTCGTATCAGGCTGATTGGAGTAACCTACTTATGGTCTTAGAAATGTACTAGAAATTGTGCTTAGAAATGTACAATAGGTGATAATACTGAAAATATTATGTAGATACTGTTTGTTACCTGGACTTCAATGTGTAGTATCTTGTAGTCTTTAAAGGCCAGGAAAGGATACAAGAGAAGAAGGGGCAGAGAGCTACAGACACAAGTGAGAAGTACCACAGTACCAGATAAATATGATTCTAACTTTAAAAACATATTGAATACTTTAGCACAGGTAATTTAAAACCTATCAGGCATGCATGACTGATAGAAAAGAGGAATAACAAGAGCCAGATAGAAAACAGCTATAAACTCACACAGTACAATGTGTGAGTTGATTTCTAAAAAATGTTTATTTCTATGAATATTTGAATTTAGCTTTTATTGAAACTTTTCAAAAGAGGTGGAATGGCTTATTTCAAATTGTCCAATATTTGACCAACATAAACTCCAGCTCTGAATTGTCCTCTATACTGTCATAGAGTTTCCTGATCTTGTGAATTAATATAATGAACTACAGGGAAATAGTGCATCAAAATTCACTGTTTCTAGAAGAAGCTTTTTGTGGAAGGGGATCTCCCACAGAAGACTTACTAAATTCATCTGACTTTGTCCTCTGCTCTACCTTTTCACTCAGTTCTGTAATTTATAACTTTTGTTCTTCTTTGCCCTCTTGATAGTTCAGAATTCCAAATCATTCTATCCTTGTAGCTGCTGTCTGAATTCATTCCATCTGACTTCTGCAGTCTAATAGAGGAAATATCAGACAAAGCATGTAAGCTCATGTTTTTGAAATTAGAAATCAAAAACGTATGTTTCAAGTGAGGAAGGAGCTATTTCCATCTTGGAGTACCTGAACTGCTGCCCTAAGTGCCTGATCCTATGTCAAAAAGTGAATAATCTGATAAATTTCCAACTGTCATCAAGATAGCCAGTCCAAAACAGAGCTTTAAAGACAAGAGTACTCTACACTATTTCTTCTCCTGAGCCACTTGAGGGACTCTTGATTGTAAGGGAATTTGCTCTATGTGCATTTAGCATCAAAGGCAGTAAATGTGCAGAAGTCCTTCAGCCAAGTCCTAAAGGCAGCAAGCAGTCTCATGGTCAGCTGTGCAGTGCTGAGGAGTTGGCAAATTGTCTTCCCAACCTGGAATGGCACCTGGGGCTTACTGTTTGCCATATAGTTTTTAAGAAAAGTATACATTTGTCTTTTTGGTTCCATAATGTTTTAAAAGTGGTTTACAGCTGCATGTCTGTTCCTCTCTTCTCCTAGTGCTCTGTGACTCTAACTTGTGTTTGAGCTGTTCTCTTGCTCTTTTTTCTTGAGCTGAAATGTTTTATCTTGTCATAAGAAGAGGTCCCTCTTGCTTTTGTTGTCTGTATTGTAACCTCAGTAGCTGAATTTGAGGTATACTAGTTGCTTACTTACCAAGACAGTAGAGGTGAGGAAAAGCAGCAGCATGAAGCGGATAGGTACATCAGTGTAACATATGAGAGAATAGTGTGGTGATAAAAGGCAATGAGCTTCTAAATAAGCATGGGGAGAATATGTGTGTGTGGTAGAGAGGGAGGTGTCTCAAAAAACTGTGTTTGTTCTCTTGAGGCTCCCAAGTGCTATAATTGAGTCAACATGTCAAAGTGAAGTATGTGCTGAGCTTTGGGAGCAGGGGAAAGCTGCATCTTCTGCACATACGGGGTTTGGATGAGCCCCATCTTACAGCGATAATAAGCACTCTGCTTTTGCACTGCTGAAACTACAGCTCAACAGAATAGCTGTCCAACCAAGCTCCATAACTGATGTTTCTCTAAGAATTGCTTTAAATCTTTGTTTGGTTGGGAAGCTGCGAGTAATTGGCTTTGCCTTTGCTCCTGATGCCGATGTGAACAAAGATGATTGAATGGAGGGGAAGATGACTGAATACACTATTGAGATACAGGCAAAACAAACTGAAATGGTCTTCCTTAATTTATTTCTGAGTCTCAGAGAAGCAAATACCTGTATGTCTTGCCATATTTCTTATGTCGGCATAATGTTTTGGGGATATACTGGCTTTTCTTTACTGTCGGATTTTTGTGTTTTAAATGGATGGAAAAGGGTTGATTACAACCCTTTGTCCTGGCAGTTTGTTGCAGCCTTTGGCTGTGTGACTTCACACATGATGCTGCATTGGCAGCTCTCTCCTTGGCCGTAGCTCACTGCAGCATTGCCCTAGGAATTCATATGGAATTGAAAGTCCTTTAAAGCCAGTGTTTCCTTGCTAACATGCTAATTTTGTCTTGATTGGGTTTTATGTAGAATATCTACCTTTGGTGCTTTCGTATTTTATAAATCATGCTTACTGACATATCTGATGTTCTGATTGTTTCCATAGTGACAGCAATGGCAGAAACCTGAAAAAGGAAGGTGACAGCATTGTATTTTTAAGATGAACTGTTTTACAGAGGAATGATTTGAGGGGGTGGGAATACAGTCGATTTTTTTGCAAGCGGTAGCAGAATATATTTTTTCAAGCAGTAGTACTTACTTGGAGGTCAGAGAAGAAAGATTTGGTTTGATATTTTGGCATTTATTTGTATGGGGATGCAGTGAGCACAAGGTTAATCTAGATAATATGAGATGTTTTCAGCAACGTCTCCTTTCTTGCTGCTCCAAAAGATGATAAAATCTTAAAATGCAGAAAACTGAAATGTGCAGATTATCTTCACAGGAAAGCTAGAAGTCAACATGCCTGTGAGAAAATGTATAATGTACTTTTGTTTCATAATTTCTCCCTTCCAAATTAATAAACTAAGTGTGGGAAGCTTTTAGCATTAAAAATCAGACACAAAGCCATTAGTGAGAGCTTCAGGCTTCTTTTCTCCTTTGGTAAAATCAGTCAGTTGTCTTACTTTATTTTCTGGAAACAAGGCTTTATTCCCTTTCATTACGCATCATATTATTTGCATTTGAAAGTAAGATACCTTGAGAGAATATAGGCATTTGTTTAGAGTCCATGCTGCAACAGAGAGGGATTTTTTTAAAGCATTTTGTAGGAGTCACAAGCTTCCCTAACGTTCCCTTTTGTAGCTGGTGCTTCTTCCTGTGGTGCAGCCACTTGAAGCAGTTGCCTGAGATATTTATGCCCACTGTTCTTATATCAGCACAGACAAGTGAGAGGAGGTAATGTGAGAGATGCTTGTAAATTATGTCAAATATTTTCATTCAGAGACTTTTTTCTGTGAAGCATTGGTTAGCATTCTGGTTGAGTCACCATACCTGGAGGTATTTAAATGATGGGTAGATATGGCGTTTAGGGAGACACTTAGGGACTGCCAAGTGTATCACTTGGTTTGATTTAGGAGTACCTGACAATGCCAGGTTAATGGTTGGACTGCATCTTAAAGGTCTTTTCCAGCCGAACAATTCTGTGGTTCAAAGCATGCTTTTCCTGCCCACCCTATCACAGTGCCTGGGATCTGCAGTCAGGTTTGGGACCTTGCGCCCGGGTAGTTCTAGAAAGAGCCTGGAAAGAATAAGTCAGGCTGTGCTGCCCATCTCCAGGTGGCAGACACATCCTCCAGCCCTGGGGAAATGAAGCAGGCTGGTAGTAAGACACAGGTGCTACACTCCAATTTAACACATTGTTAAATTCATATCTCTTATGCCTTCCAGCCAAAATATGGCATCATACTGTAAACTGAATATGTGTTACATCTTACTACACTGGGGAAGAGAAGCCGGCAGCTGGGAGTTTGTGTTGCTTTTTAAGTTGCACAAGTTAGTTGGTTATCTGTGCCTGAGGCCTCTTTGATCACATCTGCATTAGTATCTCAGCTGATTCTTCTATCATTGTGGTGTCTTGGGAGTGGGGTGAATAAAAATATGAAATTTATGATTCTTTATGTTTTATCTGCAGTGTTCTAGTCCGCTTGTTGGAAACGGTTTGATTCTGGTTTTCTGTTCACCTGAAGGAAGGGGAAGTTTCCCAGTTTTTTACCAGCTGGGATCACTGTGTAAGACAGGGAAGCGATTTAGAAATCTTGGGAGCAGTTAGTTGGAGCAGAAAGGCTGAAGAAAATTGTGTTATTTGTTCTAATTAATGTCATCTTATTTGCAGAATTGTACAAATTTAAATCAGTTTCTTCTTAAGAGACAGGTTAATTTATAGATACTTAAGTTGTTGAAATGCTGGCTTAGTGGAAAAAAAGTTTGGTTAGTTGGTATTATCTCCACTCCCCCACTGCTCCCCACCCAAAAAAATCCCCAACCCATTGTTTTTGTATTATTTAGACTGATGGGGTTTTAAGGCATTGCGTAGTGCTTTGCCTTAAGTAGTGTCCTGTGTCCCAAGGATATGTTGAACATCACAGGTATTTCAGTAGCATTATGAAATGTAGAGAGAAATAGGCATTTAGACATGCCTCTGTCATGTGAAATGTATTTAATTTCTTCATCTGTAGAACTTACAGGTTAAATTCACAGCTTCTTCTGATCCCCTTGGAATGAAGGGGTAGCGTTTTTCTTTTTTGCACTGCTAGTGATAGCAGTTAGTGCTGATTCATTGCTGTTGACCCCTCTGCTGCTTGTTAAAAGATGCCTCTGCAAATAAAGCTATCATGGTATGCTTAATTTGGCTTGCTGAATCTTTGTAGCTCTTTTAATCTTATATGAAATAGATAAAATCCAAAAGGAAATTGGGAACAAAAAGAAAAAAACCTCAAAACAAAAACTGCCTATTCACATGTAAATGTACCTATTAAAGCCATAGACCATGTAGATTTAGTTAGTATTATATTAATTTCTTGAAGTAGAACTTTCCCTTAAATCTTGGGAGAACATCTGCAAGGAAGAAAGCATCTCTTATATGTCTTTTGCTCCTGGTTCCAATTACAGGCAGCTGTCTGATTTATACTCAGTGAAAACTGCTAATTGTGCCCTTGTAAACTCTCTTAGTTTAGAGGAAAACATATTTATTTGCATGAAAATGTTTGCATGTGAAATACTGAAAACCCTTCCTGCAGATACGAAATTTTAGAGTTCAAGTCATATAAGCCTCTAATGCTCTTCTAAAAGCTGTTCCTTCCCTGGCTGATAGCTTTTACCTTGCCATGTGTCATTAACGTTTACTGCTATTGCAAGTTCTTGGATAACAGATTGAGGTGACTTTGTGTGCTGTTTTAGACGGCATTAGCCAAACAAATTGTTAGGACTCTTGCAGTCGTTTGCTCTTTGTCTCTTATGAAACATGAAACTCCTGTGATGCAAAGAATTTTGCATTTATTCTTTTTGTTTCTAAAGTAGTGGAGAGTTCCTATTTTATGAAAACTTTTTAAAACACTGACTAATTAAAAAAAAAAATTACCCTCAAGTAGGTTAAAATTTCAGTCTTCACCTCTATGGTGAATAATGCTGATACTTTTGAAGAGCTTTTTATTAAAGTCTTATCTTTGATTAATTTTGTGGCACACTTTGAAAATAGGAAACTATATTGGGTTAGTATAATTTTGTTTACTAGAGAAATCTGTTTTGATAAAATTGCAAGCATGGAGTCCACCTCTCTTGTTTTGGGGTGGTGTGTCTGCAGTGGGAACTGACTGGTAATTCAGTGGCACGGTGTGTTCTTTTACTTCTGACACACACATTGTGTCATCAGGTCAGCTCTGTGTACTCTGTCCATACCCATTCCTACCTTGAAATCACTTGTATTGAGAATAGCTCAGAGATACTTCAGCCATGGTTGTCAATTTAAATCAAGATGCTTTGCCTTTCCAAAGTGCTGTCCTCAGAATTTTTTGAGGTCTGGATGATTTTTGTGTGCCTTCCAATCATGTTTTTTAGCCTTTTTTAATCCCAGAAACCATTTTAATACATGTTTTGAAAAATTCATGTATAGTACTTTTTACTGTTTTGTCCTCTGAATCTTTGAGTATCTGTCTTTTTTGCTTGTTCTTTCTCACTGCTGCATTTCAACCAGGTAAAATATGAGTTTTATTCCAATATGCTCATAGGTGTAAATTCATACTTTTTTTGCCATGGTTATTAGAAATTCTTTTGTTAAGCTGGGATGAAATTGGGAATGTTGCACCAAAAAATAAATGTTCCTTTCCCACAGCAGATGAACTTTTGACATTCAAGGGAACTTCAAAGCTGTTAAGCTAACAACAACATAAATTATTTCTGTGATGGTGAGTGCTTTCTGACCTGAAATCAAAATGGGCATTTATTCATTCGGTTAATGTGTTGTTTAATCCCAGAAATAAAAATTTCTTCTTTAAAAAAACTAAAACATCAAACCCAAAAAAGCAAACAACTCAAAACAAACAACCAAACGAAACTAAAACACTGCACTTGAGTCTTTTGCCCTGTCAACTTGATAAATGCCCTCTTTCCTTTTCTGGTGTCATTATTCTGAGACTGGAAAGTACTGGCTTATATGAAATAGAAGGGCATTGAGGACCAGAAATGCTCTTGGTGAAGAGTGACTTGTGGCTGCCCTACCAGTACCTTCTAGGGATGTTTGCTGTTGTGTCAATTTATGGCATAGTATCAGTCTCTGTGAGTATGTGTGGATCTGAGTGACTGAGCTTCCCTCAGGGTTAGGAGTGGGAACAGGAAAGAATTCGGTCTCCACCATTTTCTCATGTTAGATGAGTCAGTCTGGGGCTGGGGTGTCTCTCTGGTGTATTAAAACACCTTTAAAGTCATGTTCTCTGGGACATTGTAAGTTCTGGCTCAGTCTTGGCTGTGTTGGTCAGTGGATGAATACTTAACTCAAAATGCAACACATTTGCTAGAGTTTAATGCATCTCTTGTCTTTTTTAATGTAGAACAGGATTGCTCATTTCCCTGTTTCAATGTGGTACTTCAGGGAATAGCTGTAGAAAGCATTCTGCTGCTAAGTCATAGCACCTGGTGTCCTGGGGTGCCTTGGGAAGAGCATTGCCAGCAGGTCAAGGAACGTGATTCTGCCCCTCTACTCAGCCCTAGTGAGGCCACATCTGGAGTGCTGTGCCCATTTCTGGGCTCCTCAGTACCAGAGAAACATGGAGCTCCTGGGCAGGCCCAGCAGAAGGTGACAAAGAGGATAAGGGGACTGCAGCATCTCTCTTAAGAGGAAAGGCTGAGGGAGCTGTGCCTTGTTCAGCCTCAAGAAGAGATGAGTGAGAGGGGACCTCATCAGTGTCTGGAAGTATCTGAAGGGAGGGTGTCAAAAGGATGGATCCAGGCTCTTCTCAGTGGTGTCAGGCAATAGACGTGAGAGGCAACAGGCGGAAACTGATGCACAGGAAGTTCCACCTGAACACGAGGAAGAATTTCTTTACTGTGCAGGTTATTGTGCACCGGAACAGGTTGCCCAGAGAGGCTGCAGTGTCTCCCTCACTGGAGATATTCCAGAACCATCTGGATGCAATCCTGTGCAATGTGCTCTGGAATGACCCTGCCTGTGCAGCTAAGTTGGGCCAGATGACCCAATGTGGTCCCTTCCCAACTTTACCCATTCTGTGATTATCTGTTACAGTAAAGTCACTTTGCATATTAATTTTTTTGGTAGGCATGGCAAGGTTTTCAGAGCAGGCATCTACTTGAAAAAGGTGAACTTAGTTCTAGGCTCACAGCAGTGGCAGCAGCAGATCTATTTGTTACCTGAGCAGATGCAGTTCAGGATGCTGTGATGTGTCTGCCGCTGCCAGTGCTGTCCCAGTGAGGTTCACCACTGGTTCGTTTCTCTGTAAAATTGCTGTCAGTTGAGATGGTAGCTTTTGTAAAGCAAGAGCTGTGTGGAGACCACCAAACTTGATCAGAACTCAAGTCAGCTTCGTTCTCAGCCATCCTGAAGCTATTGATGTATTTCAGCTTTTATTATTGCCTGGCAGGCACACATGGTGGGCAGTCCTTTGAATCTTGGCTGTACTGTACTGTTTATTCTTCTGTTTTGGAAGCTGGATAAGGCCTTGATTCTGTGTGGGCATGCTTCACCCTTCACTTCAGTACCTCTCGGTAGGGTGCCTTTTGAGATACTAGTTTTAGCCAATTCATAGTAGATTTGCTTCCAAAATGTGTGTCTGTGTATGCCATTGGTGAGACACATCAGCATTTCCCTTCTGGTGGCTGAAAGAGAACACACAGTGGGCACTGTGGTTGGTATGACTCTATGCTCTTGGACTGGTTTTTGTCACATTTCTGAATATTGGTAACATTGTCAGTGTCTTCTTTCTTGCCTAAAACATGCTGCTAGAACGGATTTCAGAAAGCTCTTCATTTCTATGGGTATAGTTTTTGAATCACAGGAAGACAAGTGGATAATGTTAATAGATGGCAACTCTTTGAAGTACATTAGAATCAACTTCAGAGAGAAAGAAAATCCCTTCCCTGAGCTGCACATAAACAACAATGCTGTCAAACCTTAAAGAGGATCAAGGTGAAACTCAGTGAACAGCAAGTGCAGGGAAGATGATTCTGCTTTGTGGCGATTGGCAAAAATACATTCTTTCCTTTTTGTGCTTCTGTAACAAAGCAAAATAACAAAGTACTCTGAGATTGTTTTATGAAAGGAATATAAAAAGCTTTTTATGTTAAATGCCCTGATCTTAATAGGTGTGGGTAGAATATATTTTAAATGGGATGGAAATATCTGCTTGGAATTCTGAAATATCTTCAAAACTAGCTGAAAAGAACTGAATTC
Organism: Eulacestoma nigropectus; assembly: GCA_013397775.1. Lineage (NCBI taxonomy): Eukaryota > Metazoa > Chordata > Aves > Passeriformes > Eulacestoma > Eulacestoma nigropectus. The sequence continues at coordinate 1,229,321 of VZTE01000104.1, forward strand.
ATCTGATCATGCCAGGTGCATTTAACAGCATTTATTTGCTTATGTAGAGTAGTAGGAGGCTGAGATCTTCCAGCTGAGGTGTGTGTCACTCCCGCTTTAATTGGCTTTAGCTGGGAGAGAGAGAATGGAGTGGTCTCATTTCTCATTTTCTTGTTAAAGTGTTCAGGAAAAAAAGGAAATAGTTCTAAGTCATGGACCTGAAGTACATTTCAAAAGGTAAATATGCCCCCTTTTGCCTAAAGAAGACTGTCTCAGGAAGATAAGTTGGAGAGCAAGTAGCAAGTGACTGTAGGATTATTCCTGCTGAGGTTCCCTTTTGGTTTTTCTGAGAGTCAGTCTTAGAAGACAAAGGAGAAAATGACACAAATTTTTTCAGAGAAGGAAGGTGATTTTCAAAAGCAAGGATGTATTCACGTGGCTTTGAAATGATTGGTGTGGCTAAAGGCTGAAATTCAGTGGGTAGGGTTGTGTATTAACATGCCTTATGGATTGCAATGTCATGAATGGTAAAGACTTACATAAGAAATTGAAAGCTGCCTATCCAAAATTCAAATTAGTACAATGAAGAAAAATTAACAGCTTTTTAAAAACTATGGTCTTAAACATATTTGTTGATACATAAGGACTACTGGGAGAACTCAAAACAACGCTGCAGGTCACCTTTAATAAAAAGCTCACTGTATAGATAATAGTATAGGTTATAAAAAAAGTGCCACACCACCAGCGTGTCCCATATACAATACAAAAGTGAGAACGAACTCCATATTGAGAGGTGGTGGGCTTTCATGGGGAGGGAGATTTAAATGTGTTCTTCAGGAAAGAATCAGTGTAAAGAACTGAGAAAAAAATAAGATGGCAGCAGCCAGGATTTATAGAGCTTTTCAGTGCTTTGTTGGGTTATCTTGCGTAAGTGCTTTAGCCAGAGACTCTTTTCAGTAGCTGCATGGGGCCAGCTTGGAACACAAACGTGCGTGAATCCAAATGTAATTTCCCTGTTGTGCACATTCTGGCTGTGACAGCTCAAGTTATGAATGTAAAATAGCAGGAAAAAAAGTTCAGAAGATGGCCAGGCCTGAAATGTTAATAAGAACTGACTTACCATGAGATCCCTTGAGGCTGGCAAAGGTGCTGCCCGAATTTTAAGTTTGTCTGCTTCCATGCTGTGTTTTGGTGTGCCTTGGAAAAGAATAAATAAATGCCTTGGTTTTATCTGTGCATCTAAGTGGTTCAGCATAACAGAAGTAACAAACATTTTCTTCCATGTAAGATGCAAAGCAGACAAAGAGAGTGATGCTAATCCTCCACTCCAGTTTGTGGTCAGCGCTGGCACGCAGACTGAATCGGCATCAGTGGCTTTGATCTGTAGACAAGAAGTACTGTACAGGGAATGCCAGTATCTTTTCCCTTTCAGACAGTTCTGTTTTCTGGGGGCAATAATCTGCAGTTTTCCCAAATTTCCAGTGTTCAGAAGGCACTTGTCTTTCCTCTGGGTAGGACTGGTGCAGAATAAGGGATTTCCTTCCCCCACATCAATACACTGCTCGCAGAAAGGAAACCTCATCATGGCCATGGGACGGCTTGTCTCAGACTGTGCAGGCAAGGAAAGGGCTTTTCTCTCTTCTCCATGTAACATGCACAGCAGAGAGAAGTTGCAAAGTTTGCAACTTTCCTTGCGTCTTCAGCATCAGATTTTCCTGGGTCCGTACTCTCTTTCTCTTTTTTTTTCCCCAACCTCCTTCCATCTCTCGTTACCATGGAGAATGAAATGCCTGTTCCATTCAAGTTGTCGGCTGAATAGGTTTTGAGCTTGATGGATGGTGAGAATCTCTTATCCCTCCTTCTCCAAACACCGCCCCTGCCTGGTTCTTGACATTTCACTTGCCAGAGACTGGCAGTCAGTGAGTGGGAGCTGAAAAGGAGGCTGGCAGTGTCCTGCTGAGGTGCTCTTTCAGTTTGTGGATGAAATCAGCAGCCGTGAGAAGGTCCTAAGGACTTCGGTGCAGAGCCTTGTCCTCAGGCTGACTGAGGCATGAATGCTCACTTTGAGTGCATGTTCTTGCTTCCCCGGAGCACCCAGGGAAAAAAGGATTCATATGTGAAACTTGTTGCTGCTTATGACTATGTTTCAGGGGGTGATGTAACCTCTGCAATGTAAAGGGAAAGGTAAGGAATGAATGAACACAATAAATGCTCTGGCATAATCTGTTCCTCTCATATATACTTCTTTATCCGAGTCCACGTCATGCCAGAAGTGGAATTTCTTTGCTGCAGTGTGACTTGCGTGGTTTCCTGGCTGTGATGCTGAAGTTAGCAGGAGACTCTGTGTTCAGTGGGAATCCAGCAGTCCCTGTATGCACTGACTGCCTACGCATGGCATCGGTAGTGCAGTGTCAAAACAGATTTCTCAGTAAGGTACCTTCTAATTACAAATATATGGAATTGTGGATATTGACAGGCCCAGGGTTGAAATACGATTTTGTTCATGTGCATGAAATGGAGCTGCAAAGCAGAAAAATTAAAATTATAGCTCTGTAAAATTATACAGAAAATATTTCTTTGTTGTTATTCATTACTTTTCATGCAAGATAACTATAGTTTTAGAGGGTATCATGAAAATTTTCAGCCTATGCCAAAAGGTTTAAGCCTGTCCTTTTTAAAGGAGGGGTTGTTTTGACTGATAACCACTTAATGGTGGCTTGGGAGAAGTGAAAACCTGGCATTGTTTAATAGATGTGTGGATTCTGCATCTGGAAGTAAAAGTAAATGTTTTGGCTTTAAAATTAAATTCTGATGTTGTTTCCAAGTAGAAGCATTCCACAAACATATCACTGTTGAGAGAAGAGAAAATATTTTTGTGAGTTTTCTGCTAAAACACACAGTGTCAGGACTGTACCAGCATAGGAATTAATACTGGTGGTATACCTTCATGGGTGGCATTTCAATGTTTTTGGGATCATATGTGAAAATTTGTCCTGGGTGATTTTGAACAACTGTGCTTGATAAGTGACTGTGAACGTTCTTTCAATACATCTTTTCAGCACCTTGCACTGATAAATATTTCCACACCTTCTATGTATTCCTAAACTTGCTAACCAATACATCTTTCCACAATACCACCAACAGCTTTTGCATCTGTCTTAGCTCCTCAAGAGTTCACTTTACATTTGATGCTTTATGTCCTGTTTGTTGTTGGATTGTTGTCTCCCTGCTGGAGTTTTCCTACTGTGCAATTGCTTTTCCTGTTGTGCGAGCCACTTCCAAAATGCTAGCATGTTAGCAGTTTGGACACTGGTGTGTTAGAAGGGAATTTTTAATTCCTGCATCAGAAGGGCATGTGTGTATGTCAGTACATACAAAATAGATACAAGTATATGAAATACATATGAATATACCATCCAATTCCTTTAGTAGTTTCTTGTAGAGATTGTAGTAGTGTTTTTGTCCCCAGAGCTTGGGATTTCCTAGAGGGATGCGCACACAGAGGATTTGATTGCCTGTGACTTTCAGTCATGTAAGATAATAGACGATAATAGGCAGGGCTTTGATTTCCTGGTTTGAACCTGGTTGGCTGGGGTACTGCAGAAAAAAAATAGATTTTCAAAAATAAGCCACTGAAGCAGCTTCTTTCTACTATAAATACATCACACATGTCAGGTGGAGTTGAGAGAAAGTGTTACAGAGAGGAAAAAAGGGGGAAGTCCATTGGGACAGAGAATGATACTGTAGTTTGGGATTAGCTTCCTGATAGGAACTCAGCTTCGTGTTACCATTTGTAAGGGATGGGGAAAAAGTGAGCATCTGTTTTAACATGGTGATTTTGATTGAGCAGCATCAGCATCAAAGCTTACATGTGTATTTCCATTTATTCTGTTAACCTGCTGGAGTTTTTTGATTCAGTATTATCTTCTTGATGAAAAAACTGTACTCCTAGCATCTTACGGGTTTGCATGAGATAAAATCCCAAATCTTTCTCTCACATTCTGTGAGGATTGATATGCTAATAATTTTAGAGGTTGTCAAAAATTTTTCTGAGTATTACTGACAGGATTCAATATCTGAAAAAAGATCTTCGGGTTTCAACATGGATGTATTTAAATTCACTTTGCCTTCTGAAATTCCTCCTCTTCCGTCACCAAGATCAACCTTTACTTGACTGGGGTCTTGATTTTTATGTTTTCCCTGAGGAGAATTTTGACAGACTTAATAAACTTGTAATTAGGACATATCTCTGCTTCATTCCATCTGGTCTTTGGTTAAATTATTCTTGGAAAAATTCTCATGTCCCACTCCTTTTAGATTCAGAGTTGTTTGATTCCTTTTCCCCCTCCTCCTTTCTTATCTGAATGGTAGCCAGAGCTTGTAATCTTTTTATCTTGCCCTTGCTATTTAGATTGTGGCAGCTGGAGAGCAATCCATCTCTAAACCTCCTTCTGCTTGCTAGATGTTTTAGTTCACCTTTTCCTTAGTGATCAGTGCCTGGGTTTCCGTCAAGAGCTTTCCCAGGCAGTGCAGCATGGAACTGACCTCGTTTGCTTCGGCTCCACTCCAGTCCCTGCTGCCCCAGACAGTGAGGATGGGCAAAGCTTTGTTCAGGGCAGCTGGGGAAAAAAAATCTGAGCGACCAGCAGATTGAAGCTGTCTGTCCATGGGTTTACAAAGACAGGTCTTCGCTGATTTGTACTTTGCAAGTTACCTTTATAACCTTAAAGTCTGGAAAATTAATTTTAGTTTAGCTTTTGCCAAGGCTTCCTACTTGTTCTGATTGAGTGAATTTTGAAGCCCTTTATAATAGACTGGTACATATGCAAAGAATGAGCATTGTGCTCTCCAGTAACTCATTTTCCTATCTCAAGTGTCATTTACTGGAATCTCCTTACCTTTTGGCTCCTGTAAAATGTAAACTGAATTACAGGCATATAATTAAATCAGCATATTAAGTGTGTGAGGAATGAGAGGCAGTGGGAATTTTGATGGCCATATCCACACTAAGAACATTAAAATATAGATCATCAGGTATCTAAACATTTTCTAGTGTATTGAGAGCGCTGGTTGTGTAAGAACAATTTCCAGCTGGATGAAATGTGTTTCTGTGCTAGGTCAGCACAACAGGCTATCATTTCTCCTCACCTGGCAGAGCGGCTGCTTCATAAACCATGTGGCTGCTAGCGAAAAGACTCAGATGTGCAGTATTAGTGCTCATCAAGGAAGGGGACATTTGAATAATTACTAAATAGTTGTGAGATTTTGACTGGGGAAAAAAGTGACAGTTTCAGGTCCATGTCCAAGTCACTCTGTTGCATTTGGCATACCTCATCTTAGAACTACCTTGGTCAGTGTCTGAGACTGATTTTCTGCCTCATTTTTTGTGCCTAAGCATCAGGCACATAGTGTTGGTGCTGGCATTATCTAAAGAAATCGAAGAGCTTTTGCTTCTCAGAGATGAGGCTTTTTAATTTATTTTGTTTACTTTATATTATGCATAGCAATTCAAGTTCCTGTTGTCTTGCCATAACCCAAATTTGGAATACAAAATTAAAACTTAAAACTGTAAAACAAAATAAAGAACAGAAGGCATGACAAGAAGTGGGATTGATCTCTTTAATGTAAATACTGTTTTCTCTAACCTTGGATTTCTGAGTAAGTGTTGATGTCAGTTTACTATGAAGACCAGGAATAGCAAACTGTTGTGAGATGGAGTCAAATTTGGGTGCAGCATGAGAGATGCCCCTTGTATTTGAGTAGATTTGTGTAGTGTATGCCTCACAGCCAGCTGCTGGCTCTTTCATATTTGTCCCTGTGAAATCCTCTCCTTTAGTCTTGTTCCAGAGCTGTAGCACTTGACTCCAATGCATCCCTCTCCAACCAGTCTGGTTATCTTTTCTTAGCTCTGCAGTGCTCTTCCCTGGCTGCGATACTGGATTGTTATTCTATCAGTAGAGCAAAAGGATGGGAAAGAAGCAGAGGAGGGGGTATCTGAAACTGGTATTGGCTGCTGTTTTAAATGAAAGTTAACATTTTTCATAGCAGAGAGATACTGTAGGAGAAACAGGAGGGCACACTAGGAAGAGCTCTTGAAAATGCTGTTCGTATTTCAGTCTTGTTCAGGGTTTGACTCCTAGAACACATTCAAAGTTTGTTGCCAGTTTAGAGTTTAGAAGTCTATATGGAAATAACCAGTGTTTCAGTTCCATAGTGATTCTTGAGATACAGGACAAGACACACACATGAAAAATTATTGTCTAATGGACCAGGACATTCTTTAGCCACCCTTTTCATCTCCTGCTTTCCCTTTTAGTCTGTATAATAAAGATAGTGTGTTGTGAAAGGTGATCTCAGACCGTGCTTCTCCTGGAAAGCTCAGTGTTGCTCTCATCTGCCACAGTTATGACATTCTTGTCTTCAGCTTCTGTAGTCGGGGAGGTGTAGGGTGCATTTGATCAGCTTATAAATCTGACTGATTGATAATAAATTTTTGGTGGATTAGCTGTTTGGATTAGTGTGCTATGAATAGCCAGGGATGTGGGTCCACCTCTTTTGCTGGCAGCCACTGACAGTGCTTTATGCTCCTTGCAGAGCTGAACCCTGAAGCTCTTAATCCTCTGCTTTTGGATAACCAACGGAGCATAGCCTAACCCTAACCCAGTGTTACGTTGCAGATGAGTACAGACAAGCTGCAGTGTATAAGCAGTGTCTCAATGTAGTATAATAACTGTGTATGTTGAGTTGTGATGTGAGTTTTCAGACGGAGCTGGGCTGAGTATCGTCTGCAGGAGTCAGGTCAGCCCTGGGCCAAGCGGGCACGGCCGTAGGTAGAAGCGCACTTCTGTTCCATCCTCCTGTCTTCTCTCATTATTTGCTCTCTCTTAGGTTTTGCCCCAGAGGACTGACTACCTCTTCCTATTTCGTGGAATCTCAAACTTGAGTTTTCATCTGTGTTTTGCAACCCCACAAATCAGGCATTGCTTGAGGTTAATCACAAACATGAAACCCATGCTCCCCTATGACATCCTGCGATGCCTCTGTTCCTGTGCAACACTGGGCAGCAGAAGCTGCCTGTACACAAACCAGATGTTAGTGACCTCAGCCAGAAAACATTGACTGAATTGGCAGGAGTGCTGGCCCCGTGTTCAGATGAGAACCAACAAGATGCCATCAGGAGTTGCCCTCGTGCCCGAACTTGGAAATTGTTGTTGAGACACTCTGCTTTGGCAGTTGATCTTCACAGATGGTATGGATCTTTTATTACCTTCACTCAAACGTGTTTTTTCTTGATTTTTGGTGTATAAATGGATTGATACAGTAAAGGAGGTTGCTTCTTGTCCCATCTTCCGATTTCCATATTTTATCTAATAGTTGCTTCAGTTGTTTAAAGAGTGTGGGTTTGTTACTCTGGATCATGGATATAAATAGATGCCAGAAGCATGAGGCCTTATCAGCTGTGAGCAGCTGTACTTGCCTTTTCATTTTAAATCTAGACACTAAAGTACAGATAAACAGCAAAACTTGTTTTTCCGGAAGGTAAAACTTTAAAATATGTTGGAATTTGTTGAAGGTTGTTGCCTCTCTGCTTAAAGTAAACCAGCATTAGCATTTTTGGGGAAGGCTCTGACCTCCTTGTTAGAGCTCAGAGTTACAGTTCAGAGTGGTGAGCATTAATGTCTGTAGTGCTTTGGTTTTGAAATGCTGTCTGTGTATGGATGGTCATGCTTAACCTAGTATATTGCTTGCATATATTGGGCAGCTTAGAGAGTTACATCTGATTTCTTTGAGGGTGTCATCTTTATATACTCTTTGCAGAAGTTGCTCTTGGGGAATGCCTGAAAATGCTGGCAAATGAAGAGGAATATACACAGGCGAAGCTTTAGTGGACAGGATTTTAAACACATTGTATGGAGGATGTAGCAAATAACCTTTGTTAGCTTGACAGGTTAATTTTTAGTAATTTTTCAGAATTACTTTGTAGACACAGAAATTTGCTTTCCTTCCATTTTATTTTTGCAGCTAATGTTTTATTTTCCATAGATACATTATTCGGGTAACAAGTTATCCATACTGAAATCCCAGACTCAGACCTGGAAGCAGTACACAGGTTTATGTGTGGCTCAGACCCTGAGCTAGTTCACCTGCTGAGCCCTCGCCAACTTTGCTCAGTGTTACTGCTGATGTCTGTTTTGTGCTTCTGAAACATGGGATGCTGGGAAGCTGGTTTTGAAGGTGCTGGAGGAGCATTCAGGAGCCACCTGGGGTCCTCAGCTCTCAGATTTAGATTAAAGCTCTGGCTCTGCAAAACTCTAGAGCCGTGGAGCTGACGATAGCAGCAGTTTCAGGAGGGGTAACTGGTGGACGAGTACCATTTATGTACTGTGATCCTTTCTGCTTTGAGAGTTTTCAGATGGGGTTTCTTATGCGGCTGCCTTTGTGCCTCAGCTGAATCCTCCCAGAACCTGGAGTGCTGCAAAACATGGTGCAAGGGCAGAGGCCTTTGGCCTCTATGCAGCAGGGTTTGTGTGTTCAGGTTTTCGTGTTATCTGGCTATTCCCATCCCCCACTGTTCTTGGACAGTGGAAAGTTAGTATGTTAGTGCTGGATTGAGGGCTGTATCAAGTGGTGTCTGACCAAGGTAAGAATAAAGTGTTTAGTTATAATTTAATCTTTACGCTTTCTTGATTGTGTTAGTTTTGAAATGTCATAAAGTACAAGTAATCAAGCTGAGTAGTGACTCTTTAGGTTTTCAGGGCTGTATACTTTTAGAAATTACTTCTTTTCTGTGTTGGTATTGGCACTGAGTTATAAAAGTGTTCGAATCTGTGCTGGGTATCTAGCCTATGCACTGTGTAACAGTACTATAGTGAAGTACATCAGCATTTACATACATCAGCATATGCATATACATACATATATACTTACAGGTGAAAATACGGAGAATACAGATTGAAAATTAAGAGTTTACTTGTCTGGCTCTTGGGCAGAATCTCCTGGGTAGGAAAGGGTATACTGTCCTCATGTATGGTGTAGCTATTAGTATATTAAGTCTAAGGGTTTTTCTTTTTAGCTTTTCTGTTTTGTCCAGTATGCTCTTCAAAGTTCAAATTTTTGTAGCACAATTATTCAGGAAGTACCTGAGTATGATGATGTTCAGGGGATACGAAGATGAAGCAATAATCTTCTCCAGAGTGCGCCTGTAGTTATTTTTGGCACTAGCTTGCTGTACTTTCAAAAGCAGAATCGTTCATTTTGCTTCAAGTGATTTTATCCTCCAGAGCTCAGTGGGATGATTCTGCACAAGACAGGGAGCTGTCACAAGTTCCGTCCTATGGGCTGCTTTGATGTTAGGAGCTGAAGCAAACTCTACTGTTTCAGAACAACAGATTTATTTTCTCATCATCACCTTCTGGGAGCAGTGGTAATAAGAGATTTTGACTTGTTGTCTCCCAAGTATTCCCTCAAACATGCATCCCTGCTAGCTCTTTCTCAGCTACTCTGCAGGGCTCTCTCTGGCACCAGAAAGCACACATCTTCCAGCCCTTTGGCAAGTGCTCATTTCATGTTTCTGTGTGCCTCTCCAGTTAATAAAGTTGTTTTGAATGGAGAATTTAGAAAGGAGGAGTGGTCACACTTTCTGGGTTTGATTTCTTTGTGTTTAATGTGACTTCATGTTTACCTGTTTCTGGGCTGGGGCTGACCACTGAGATGTGCTCCTCGTAACAAAGGAGAATGTTGCATCACCTCGGACAGGTATTGTAGAGCTCACTGCGATTCAGCTGATGCAGTTTCATGCGGGGGGGGGGGTGGTTTCTATGTTAAATTGCAAAGTTTTGTGTTAAACCTGATGTTACTTTTCAGCAGAGAAAGACTCTTTCATCTTGTTACCATGCCCCAGAGGAGTTGCAGGGACAGTGTAACATCTGTGCTTGCAGTATCAGGCTGACAGCTGTTTCAGGAGTCAATTGGTCCTTTTATCCAGTGTCTCTGAATAACACAGGGAACGTGGGCCCTGCGCCTTCCTGCAGGAGACTTTACAGGATGGCAGTAAGTCCTGGCATTGCAACATGCTGAACCATGGAGCTCCATCACTTTCCTTTCACTTGTGAGATCCAGAGCACTCCAGAAAAGTTAGGAGGCATGTTGGTTGCAAGTGAGGGGAAGTCAATAGTCAGACAAGCCCTGAGCTTGGTAGGTGAGCATAGATGACTGAAGAGATTGAATCATGGCTTTAGTGACTGAATATGCAATGGATAATCTGCTTCAATGAGTATCTTGGAGATCCCCCAGCCTCAACCTTTCTACAGAATTACCATGTTGAGAGTGAGGGAGTATGATTTGCCCTGGCACTCTCTGCTTCTGTGCTACTCCCTTTTGCTTATGATTATTCTTTAAAGAAATAACATAAAAACCTCTTACAATTTCCGTGATTAAGAAACCCCCCCAACAACAACAACCCGAAAATGCATAAAAGGGAGGTGTATAGGAGCCTCATTCATCACCTTTTGTCACCAGACTTGATTTGACATCTGAGACTATAGAGAAACTTTGGCAAGTGCAATGATTTCCCGTGTGGGGGTAATAAGAGAGAAAAAAGCTGTCAGTTGAAAACAGCAGGAGCTGCATTAGCAAATATAAATTAAACAGATGGCTAAGTTACTGCAGCTGTCACATAGAAGCTCCAGGAAGATTTTTAGCTTAGAACTGCAGGAGGCTATTTTAAAGGAAGGATGAAAACAACAACAAAGCGAACTTTAGTGTGATGAAAGAAACAATGGAACCATTCAGATTATTATATGAAATTTATCCAGGATTGTGGTGTTGGTCTGGGGTTTTTTTATTTTATTTATGTTTTCAAATCTTAGGATTCTAAAATTAAGTTGGGGTCAGCTATTACTAGATCATGGTACCAATTTTGGTATCATGTGTTTGTCTACTTGTTTAGAAGTACTCTTCTGTATGAGACACTGGCTCTGATGTGCTCTGGAAAGCAGGGAGAAGCGTAATACACATCATGCAGTTTTGATCTTCAACTGTCTTACAGCTATTTCAATAAAAACTTCTTGTCAAAGAACTTATAAATAAAATGCTTCAGAAAAGCAGTGTGGAAAGTGTTAACATTTTGGTGGAGGAAGCACCTGCATTTTAGTGTCTTGCATGTTCAGTCTTAAGATAACTTTTTTCAGACTCATTTTCAGCTGAAAAGTGACTATTCCTTTGTGAAAGAAGTGCTAGAAACAGCATCCAAGTTTGTTTGTTATGTTAAAATACAGACATATGCTAAATAGAGGACAGGTTGGAAATTCTGTGCTGTTTCTCAGAGGCCAAAAGGCAATTGATTTTTAAATGTTGTGTGTTTTCATCAATTGGGACTGATGGTTTGTCATAGGTTATTTGTGCATAAGCAGAGATGGTTATGCTGCCTTTATAGTTAGGCAGTGATGTGAATTATGAAATATGTTCAGCTGCATTTGAGGCCTCATTCAAAGAAATAGCACAAATGGATTCCTAGGCAGGCTGATTGATTACCCAGAGTTCTGCTTCTTGTGTTTGCTTTTTTTACTGCAAAAAAATCTCATGTGTTTGTGGTTGACTTTTTAAGTCATACTTAATATCCAAGAACTTCTGGATTTTGATTGTACTTCAGCCCTTTGTGCAAAATTAATCTGTGTTCAGTTCTGTATGTTGTTCTCCAACTTGTGTGTTTCTTGACAATAAATATTTTTAGGTACTGTTATATCTAATTCTGAACTTCTTCTATATGCTTTATTCGAGAGCTACAAAATCTACATATCAAAAAATTAAATCTTTTTTTCCGTCTGTATTTATCCTTCCTGCCATCATCCCCATAAAGTTTGAGTACAGAAGCCCCAGCATGCTCTGAAAGCTGGTCAACTTCCATTCTATTAGAACTAGGAGGTTCATCACTGAGATAAGAATGCTCTTTACTGGCTACATCTTTAACCTATCCTAGACTTTTTCCTATTCTTAGTGGTTCAGGATACAAATCACCAAGGACGTTAAAGGTCAAAAGCAACGGCTTGGGTTTGTTTATGTGAGCTTGATGAAAATGTATACCCTCAGTCTTCCCATAATGTTCTGGGTGCTTTAGCTGTCTCAGTAGAAGTGAGCTCCTCATCATTTAACTGCATTTCTTTTGTGGTTGTGGCTTCATGTATAAGTGTAGTAAAGAAGGGCTGATCATACTGGGTAACTGTTGCTTCTATCCTTCAGATTTCATTTCTATCCCTGCAGAAACTTTGCAGCACTTATAAAAAACTTGGAGGAGAAAAAACCTCAGCCTGAGTGTATTTCTTTTCTTCCATTTTTGCTTAAGAGAAACAAAGTTGGCCTTGAAGTGTACTTGAACTTGAGTATTATAAATGTGGAATATCTTTGTCAATGATGGAGAGATGTTTCGAGGTAGGTGACCTTTCAGTGGGAAGCCTGGCCTCAGCCTCTACATATTTGCTCCTAGACTTCAGCTCCCAATGCTTTAGCTAAACTTTGCTGCCAGGACGTGCACAGCAAGGGGGCAGCTGTGTAGGCAGGACCCAAGGCGTACAGGAAGATTGCACGCTGAAACCTGCTAGTTCCCCCTGACTTGTCTTCCTGGGAAGAAACACAGGGATCAGTCAGTGTCATCAGAGGCTCAAGAGAGCTCACAGTTAAGAATGGATGGGAAGGAGCTAAAACAGAGAAGTGAGTTGGACGGGAAGAAACAGAGGGGCAAGATAGCCCTGTCTTGAAAGGTGATTAACCTAAAATTTTCCTGCTGAGTATCCCAAAGGCAAGAATGAACTTTTCCAGCTGGAAGTGCAATTACTGTCTAATGGCCATCTATATTCTCTTCTTGATCTTCGTGCAAGCCTTTTAAAGCATATAGGGCTGCATGGTTGTTTTGCTGTAGGTACAGCAAATTGAGTGCTGTCTGACCTATGGCACAGAGCTGGTGAGGAAAATGTCTTTATAGTTTTTGAAACAAGTCTGTGACAAATTTTTATGTCTTGTGGGGTGTTAATATCAAACTCTCATTGATTAGGATCAGCTGCTTACATGCAAAATGTGTGATAGTGGAAAAAGGAGACATGATCCAGTTTTTTTTTAATGCTCTCGTGACAAGAAAGTGCATCTTAACTGGAAGCAAATGAGCCCAGCCTTTTGGTGCTGTAGGTTTGGTGTATAGGTTAGCCAGTCTGCAAAAAGATTGAACCTTGGTCTTTTTAAGCCTAGTCCAGAATTGCCAAGTCTGTTTTTTTAGGTCAGTGTAGTTCTTATGCTATATAGGCAACTGCATAATTGACTGAAAGAACATGTAGCAATGACAAATTGCTGCTTGTTATTATGCTTATCATTTCAGAGGTCACATAAATGAATCCTAGGTGGAATAAAACAGCATGTCAGGTAGTCCTGGTGTGTGGGCTGTGTGTGCTACAGTGCTATGTAAGTAAATAATGGGTTACTGATTAATTTACAGTAGTTAGTATTTTCTAATTTGTCTCAATAGCAGACAAGATTGTTAGTTTTGTTTTAAAGTAGTTTTAGCTTTACTTTTCAGTGGAAAGCAGCTGAATACACCAGCTTAAATTTTGGTAATGAAACCATCTTCCATATGCAAAATAAATTTTCCATATTGTCAAGTATGGCAATTTCTGTCTTTGGATTTTGATCTCCATTCCAGATTCGAGCATGTCTGATCTAAATTAGTTTGTGGAATAATGTTTTGCCGGTTTGTAACCCACCACAGTTTTGAAACATGACTCTGCCAAAGTCTTACATTTTAGTGCATTACTTTGGTCTGTTGGATGTTGGAAAATTGTGTGCTACTGCACATGGATATGGAGTGACACCCTTCTAAAATAAATACAGGTATCTACCAGAGAAGAGCCTTCCAGAGATGTGAAACAGATGAGTTTCCTTCCCCTGTGTAAGCAAGCCCTTAGGTGATAAGATTTGCTACAGGCTCCTAGCAAGAAGAGGAAGTGTTGAAAGGCAAAATGCAGATGCACGACTGCTGGTAGCTACAGGCTGCCACCCTAAGAAGCTCAGAAAAAGACTAAGCGTGTCTAGAAAAATAGCAATGAGTCATTTGGGAATCTGGCATAATGGTGCCTCTCCACCTTTGTTAGGAGACAAATAACAGTTGGATATTTAATGTTTTAAACTTGAGTTAGAAAACTGGGGTTTGAACACAATAATAACAGTACAGTTAAAAAGAACTGTGGCATGAATTAGTTCCTTGTACCTCAGTCTTTGTTCTTTGCAATTGTGTAAGTAGTTTCTAGGCATTCATTCTAGTGCTGTTAATACTCTGTTCTTTTCTGTTTGGCAGAATGTATCTGACCAAGCCTTTGTCTTTATTCCTTCAATTATTTTGTATAAAATAGTAAAGTCATATGCATTTGCTGCTAACAGAATCTGTTTACAGAAGACTTCACTTCTAGCTTGTTCACGTGAATAAATGAACACAGATGCTTGGTACTGTGAAAGTAGTAAATACGCACCCTTCATTTGCAACTCCAAAATATGTTGGTCAAAGCTACCCCTCAGGATTTTTCAGCGTAACTGTTTTGTTAAGATTGTGCAGAAATCACCCTTAGTTGACATAAAATATTCTATGCTAGATTCAGTTAGATACCACCAAAAGTGTGCTTCTGCCAGTTTGGCATGTTTTTTTCAGGGAACTGGTATTAGCTGTTTTGTCAAAATAACTTTTTTGACTGTGTAAACCACATCTTGACTAGGCAGATTTGCTAGTATAGCTATTTTAGCAAAGCCCTTCTAGTGTAGGAAAGACCTTATTGATAATACTGTGAGGTTCCCACAGTAGATGAAAGGCGCAATACAAAGGGCTTTACAAACGTGAATTAAGCTTCACAACACCCTTGTGAAATAAATCATTATTCTAGCTTGACAATGTCTAGTTTCTTTTAATATGAGATGTTTTGCAGGGATGAGAAGGGAAAGTAGAAGATGCAGTTGGGAGGATTAATGTCTGGTAGCAGTGTAGTGCTTATAAACAACAAATTTCTAACCTGTTCCAATTCCCTGCTCTTTTTGTCTGGTGTTTAAAATGTCCTCGCAAAATCAATGGTTTAGACTATTAAATTGCTTCGGATTGCTGGTTTCACTGATCTTTGGTAATATGAGGAGTTTGGATATTGACACCTGGCAATTTCTCACTTCTTGAAAACCTGGAGGGCTTTTGTGTGTATGATATTCTCATTAACACTGTTTTTAACTACATTGCTTTCTCTGATTTGCAGTAGACTCTCGTAGTCTCACACTGTTCATGTTGTAGTTCAGTTAAGGGACCTCAAAAGGAAGGGAGAGAGGAATAAAACTACAGGTTTATACACATGAATGATTTTAAATTCAAGTCACTCAGATTAGAGTAGTCAGATATTGAGTTCACCCACGTGGTCTTAGTTTAGACATTTTTGTATGATAATTATCATGTAATCTTTAATTACATGATTACATTCTATTTATTCCCTTTCATTTCTTAGGGAACAAGGAACAGAAAAATTCTACTGGGACATAGGTTTATTTTCTTCTCAAATCAAAAGCATTGCTTTTGAATTCCACCTGTAAACCTTTGGGTCAGGCCCAGGCATTTCTGCAGTTCTCTGTTAAACACCATATCCTGGTTTCTGTATTAATACATCTCTCAAGAATTTAAGCAGGCCGTGCCATTTATTCACTTCCCTGTTCAGGGCCTTCAGATGGTGGTAATTGTTTTCACCAAATATAGCAAAGAACTCACTTTTGAAAAGCTATTCCAGATCTGAAATCTGGGTGATGGTGGAGACATCCAGCCTGACTGGGTTCCCTTTCCTAGCCCTTCATGCATGCTGGGGGAAATTCCAGTAACTGTTCAGTGGTGTGCCTGATCCTCCAAGAGGTACTTGATCTAATTTCTGTGCTCTCATACTGTTTCCACAGCAACAGCACACTTTTCTTTTTTTTCCCCTCTCAAGGTGACTGTTGCCTTGAGAATTAGACACATGGAAAAGCTTGGCCCTCTTGTTCTCTACTGAGATTTTTGTTTACTCGGGTGAAGAGTGGAAGGAGTAGGATGGGGAGAGTGTGATTCTTGGCAGAGACAGTATGATTATGAACTGACAGTGGAAGCAGTGAGTCTTACTTAATTGTAGCTTTAGTGTTGATAATATGATTGTTTTGAAAGTAGGCTTTTTCTAAACTCTACACATGAAAGGTCTGAGTCGTTAGTGATTGTCATCATAGCCCTTTGCAAGTGCTCTTGTAATCATTTAGGACCCACATCCACTTCGTGATGTGTTCACGTGCAGTATGAAACCCTGTGTGCATTCTCCTGTACACCTGCTCATAGACACATTATGTGTGCATGTCACATTAAAAATGCTGTTCTTCTGTCACAGTATTTGTCCTAGCATTGTAGGTAAGAGATTTAATTGCTCCACTGCACAGTATTTGTCCTAGCATTGTGGGGAAGAGATTTAATTACTCCACTGAAGTAGGATATAGATGTAATGCCACCTCTTGGGTATGGTACTTGCTGTGGGTATTGAGACACTTCCTTTCAAAGAAGTACACATGCCTGTCTCAACATCTGCTGCAGTGTGGAGGACTAAGAAGCTGTCTATTTTTGAAATAGTTTCATAGATCAGCCTCTTTTTTTACCATTTAAAGGTGGGTGAGAACAGAAGCGTGTGGCTTGATACCAATCTCTTGCTGGGGCTGGCTTTTTTCACCAGTTAAGAGAGCAGTCTCCTCTTATATGGGTGCCTAACACAACCCTAAAAACAATTGTTTTATTTTTTTTCCAACTGTTTTATTTTGCCTCTTTCCCAGTATCCTTGTCCAAAAAAATAAGCTATCATCTTTTCCTGCAGAACATATAATTTGTGGTCCTGAGCTGTTCCCTGTGATTTTTTTTTTGCTTCCTTTACTCCTCTTCCCTTTCTTAGGAACTGCATGTTCTAGGGAGCATTATTGTAAGTGCTGTTCTTTTTAGCACACTCACTAACCCAGTATATCATGGAATAATTTAAAATTCCATTAAATTTAAAATTCAGACAAGTCAATTACATTAATAATATTGGATTTGGGAATTTCCATTCCTTTAAGAGTGACTATCTTGAGCAGTATCTTTCACTGTGTTATGCTTTTGCAGTAAAGACTTCTGCCTGATGTGTGTGGTGGTTCTTTACCATCAGTATTGTAGTTCCTAACAGTTTTGAGTCAGGATGCCAGAAGTTTTTGTTATTTTACTCTGACAAACAGTAAGTGAATGTGTTGACTGGCAAAATGAACGGCTGATGTATGGAACCACGTGATCTGGGGTTATCTTGGAAAGGCACATTGTTTATAGCTATCTTTACAGTTCTAAGGCCAGAAATGCGCTTATCCATCTAATGCTTGTCCATCTAATGCTTATCCATCTAAAATACTAAAAGCTGTTCAGGATTAAGTGTCCAAATCAGAAATGTCATATATGTATAAAAGCCAGAAATTAATAAAAATACCTTTTATTACTTTTTCATTGTAAGCACATCTGGATGTACTTCTCCTGTTAAAAATCTTACATTTAGTTCAAAGATGAAGAGCATTCCAGTACTGAACCTTTTTAAATTGAAAATAAGTTTATGATTGCAGGTCTTGCATTGCTTCACTTCAGTTCGTTTTGGTTGTATCTAGCTCTTTTTGACTACACATTGAAGAAAGTGTACGTTTTACTTTACTCAATAATTTGTTTATTAAAAGACCAGAGTAAAAAATTCCATTTCTGTTTAACATTCAGTAATTTGCTATTGAGCTACTTGACACAAGTTAAAATTTATGTTAATACTGTCTTGATTAAACAGCACTCATTATCACGCACTCTGATTTGGCCAAATGGTTTCCTAGCAGATGTCTCAATAAAGGAACTCACTCTAACATGAGCTCACTCTTGACACGAGATGCTGGAGCATGTCCAAATTAAGTTAGTGTATTGCAGTAACGTTTGGCACTTGCATAGCATCTTTCATTTCAAAGCATTTCACACAATCCTGTATGATATTGGGAAAATGTATTAGCTAACACAATCGCCAAAGCAAATTTATAGATTTTAAAGAGCTAGAGGACATTTTTTAATTCCAGCAGATGTCTGGCATTATAATTTTTAGTGATAAGTTCAGAGTAGTTGTCTAGTGGTTTCTAACAGAAAACTCAGTTTCCATAGCTTGCAGAAGGTTTGAGTTAACCCTCTGGAGGGCTCTCTATATATTAAGTATTTCAAACCACAGCTTCAGACTACTTTTTATATAATGCTTTTCATCCAGTTTTAGAATCGTCAGTGCTCTTCAATCCTCTCTGCTTTCATTTTCTTTTAATATTATAACCACAGAAAATACTTGTGGTTTCTCATCTTTGCCTCTTTACCTTCATTTATTCTTTGGTGACTACTTGCAGCATCATGTAAATCTCCTGTTGTGTAGGCTTAACCAAACACTGAAATCCAGAGGACATTTTTTTCCATGTGCAGTGTTACTTCATAACTATGAGTTAAGACATTCTTCCCTTCGCCCTCACATTTTATTTTTATGTGTTTTGTTAGGTCAGTTTATGTGTGCAGGGAAAGCTAATACAAATCATAATTGTGCATGTGCAAATCTAAGGATTTTTCTGTGTTCAGACTATTTGCCTATAATGTGCTTTTCCAACTCCCATTTTCCAGCCTTTTCAGTATTTGGAAATTGGGTTATAGTTGCAGTGTAGTGCAAAGCAGATACCTGACACGTGATACCTAACAAGTACCTGCCTCATTTTTTCTGCTTAAGAATTAGACTTCCTGTTTTGCATTTCCTTAATGGTTATGTTTATCGATTGTATTTTACAGATAGGATAACTGAGTGCAGACACTGAAAGCAATTTGCCTAAGATTCCCAGTATTTCCTGTAATTCTGGTTCTGTTTTCCTGATTTGATTTGGAAAGATTCAATTATGAACTATATGTAATTTCATAGATGTGTGATGTATCAAGTTTGTGGCTCATCAGATAACATTCAGACTTGCCTTTTTCCTCTGTGCATGCACCTGTCTGGGTTTTCTTGTAACCACAGCTCATTTTGTTGTCAAATTTTCCCAAGTTTAGTGTTAGAGAGGCCATCTTGTAAGATTGATGTCCATGTTATGTTACGAGGTGAATACTTCACTTGGGTTTCAGCCATCCATGAAAGCAAAGAGTACGTTTTCCAAATATGAAAATAATTTCTTGCTTTTGTTAGGTTTCTATATAACTCAAAGGCAGATGAAGTGGTTTTACTTAAATGAAGGATTAATATTTCATTGCTGAAGGCGAAAGTTAAAGCTGAGGAGCAATTAATGGGCTGAGAAGGTGGAGGAGCTAGCTGGCATAGCCAGGAGGCTGCAGGGGTCAGCCCTCCTGGCCCCCCTGTGACCCTGAAGCCTCTGTAATCTGTTGGCTGCATTGCTGGTGGGGAGGTGCTAACCGAGTTCGATTTAACGCTGGTACTGTAGCATTTAAATGAAATGAAAGATATGGCAAGTGAGAACTGAACTGTGAGATCTAGTGAAGCTTTCTGAGGCATTAGGGGTCCTCCCAGTGGAGTTCTCTTACATTATTTATGGCCTTTAAGCTTTTAGCCAAGCTGAGCACTCTGCACTCAAGTGTAGTAGTAGAAGGTAAAAAGAAGTTAACCCTATACTGATATATTGTAAGTTTCTTGCCAAGGCAATAATTTTTACAGTGTGTTGAGGGGATAGAAGTGTGTCTGAGAGAGGGAAAACTGATTTCAACTCTGACCTGATCTCAGAAAATGCTCAAGCAGGAGTACTCTGCGGTAAACCAGTAGGAAGACCACTTGAACCTATATGCAAGGCCTGGGGTCCCTTCCTGCCTTGCCCTTCCTCATCAAAGTACCTCTTCTAAGTTTCCTAAGAAGGTGTAACTTCGAGCTGCAAGATAAACTACTACTCAAATATTTCCAATGATGCTATGGAAAGATTTGCTGTAGAAGGCTTCTGTGTGTTAAGGCTGACAGAAGTAGCCAAGACTTCTCAGTGATTCTATGATCAGGTACCAGAAACCCGTATCTGAATTCCAGCTTGAGTCCATAGATTTTACTGTGCTTGTGATTGTTCCTTTGAACACATTTACCTTTTCTTAGGTAAACTCCTTATGTTTAGGATTTTTTTCTTCTTCCTTTTTCCTACCGTTTTTTATCCCATCATTATGTACGTTAGGACAAGGGGGCTTTTACGAAGGGTTCAGAAACAGGAGACCTTTAATGCAGTGGATCTATATTGGTAATTGATCTGGGATCTTAGTGCTGGAGTGGTCTGTCATATCCAGCTTTTACTCCGTGTCTATTCCCTAGCTCTTCTGAGGTTTCATAGCAAGCATCCAGAATGTAGAACAGATTGTTGCAGACTAGTGGAGAATGACCTCACTCAGAGACTGAGAGTTACACTGGGGATAGAGTGGAGAAGGTGACGGTAAACAGAAGTCCTTTGCTGGTGCGTAAACTTCAAGATGTGTAGTTTCAATCTACTGTATGTACCTTTTGTTGACAGGACTAAAATACATTACTTTGGAGGTAGGGAACATAACGTATGAAAAAATGCAATACTTGTGCCAAGCACTGGTTAACTTATGAGCGCAGAATATCTATTTCCCTGTGTGCTCACACAATCTTTAAATCTAGATTCCTCCTTTTTCTTTCATCCTTAAAGAAAACTATGTTCAAGGGTAATATTTTTGAAAGCAGATTATTACTTAGAAGCACAAGGTCTAAGGCTTTTAGTTAAAAGTCAGTTCTGAACATTTTACCTTGGAATGCATGTGTCTTCTAGGCTGGAGAGAGTAGTTCTGGTTTTGTTGGAGCCCAGACTTCAATGCATTTGCCACTTAACATGAGACTTAAAAATAATTTGATTAGAAGATTGTGTGTTGGAGTCCAGCAGTCTGGAATAAAAGGTCTCTGTGAACAGTGTATCTCTCTATGCTCTGGTTCTCAGGAGAAACTAAAAATGTTTGAGCCACAGCAATAAAGACCAAGAGGAAAATGATACAGGGATCACAGTGATTAGTATTAGTTTGAGTATCAGAACTGTACCCAGGACCCTTAAAAGAAACAAAGGAGAAGAGTTTAAGAAACAGAACAACATTCTTGTAAAGACTTTTGAAGATTGCTGCCCTGGGATTGTGCTCTTGATTTTGCAGCCTCATAGCTGCGTCTGAAATGAGCTGTTGCAATTTTACCCCTTGGACAATTTTCAGGGTACTAAACATTTCTTTTGCCGGCAGATAGCAGCTCTGGAGATCCAAATGTTACTAATGGCAGCCTTCAAGTGATGATTGAGAAACTGTGTTGAAAGTTCTGCTCAAAGTATGTTAAGCATTTCATAGTTAAGCAGCTAAACTCTTCTTGACATTGGTTCAACTATGGCATTTCCTTATAATCACTGCTGATGGCAGATAATTTTCTTGATGTGGTGTTTTTGCTTCAGTGTCCATCAAGATGTATGATCAGTAACAAATGCAGTGGAAAAGATGCTGGAGGTTCCAGAAAGTCTGTGTTGAAGGGCTTCAGCAGACCAGGCTTTCCTACTGCTTGGCTGATATCTTATGAGACACAGCCTTTTACAGTAGCTCTGTTCTTCATTAATTTTGTGAATGATTGCAAAAATTCCTGTGTAGTTTTGTCCTTCTAGTAGGTAATACTTTCAGATTCCTTGTATGTTTCTTATTTAAAGAAATCTCTGTAGTGTTACAGCCTCTACAATGGCACAAGCATGTGGACTCCCCTGGGGCCATCCCTGCTCAGTCAGTCATAGCAGGGGGTCTCTGTACACCTGCCAGGTGTACAGCAGGAGAGCTACACTGGAATTTCAGTCCAGCCTTTGGTTCCTCCCCATCCACTATTGAAAGGACACCTGCAGAGCCACTGGAGCAAGGGTGCAAACCTCTGACTTGAAACAAAGAAGCTCTGAGCTAGTCTCCTCTGCAGTTAGCAGAAAGAATCTGTTGGGTTTTTGTGGCATGGTTCTGGTAGCAAGAGGGCTACAGGGCTGGCTTCTGTGAGAAGGTATTATAAGCTTCCCCTGTGTCCAGTAGATCCAATGCCAGCTGGCTCCAAGATGGATCTGCTGCTGGCCAAGGCTGAGCCCATGAGAGATGGTGGTAGCACCTCTGGGATAAGGTAGTTAAGAAGAGGGAAAAGTTGCTGTGCAGCAGCAGTTGCAGCCAGTGAGAGGAGTGGGGAGATGTGAGAGGAACAACGCTGTAGACATGAGGGTCCATGCTCAAGGACGGGCAGGAGGTGCTCCAGCTACTGGGGCAGAGATTCCCCTGCAGCCCCAGGTGAAGACCATGGTGAGGCAGCTGTCCCCCCACAGCCCGTGGAGGTCCATGGTGGAGCAGACATCGACCTGCAGCCCGTGGAGGACCCCACACTGGAGCAGCTGGATGTGTCCAAAGGAGGCTGTGGCCCCGAGGGAAGCCTGTGCTGGAGCAGGCTCCTGACAGGGCCTGTGGACCCATGGGGAGGAGTCCATGCTGAAGCAGGGTTTGCTGGCAGGACCTGTGACCCCATAGGGAACCCCTCTGTTCCTGAAGGACTGCACTCTGTGGAAGGGACCCACGCTGGAGGAGTTCATGACCTGCAGCCCATGGGAAGGATTCACACTGGAGAGGTTTGTAGAGGACTGTCTCAAGTGAGAAGAACCCCACGCTGGAGCAGGGGAAGAGTGTGAGGAGTCCTCCCCGTGAGGAGGAAGTAGCAGCAGAGGCAATGTGTGATGCACTGACTGCAACCCCCATTCCCCCTCACTGTGCGCTGCTGGGGGGATGTAGAGAAAATCAGGAATAAAGTAAAACCCGGAAAGAAGGAAGGTGTTTTTAAGGTATGGTTTCATTTCTCATTATCCAACTCTGATTTGATTGGTAATAAATAAAACTAATTTTTTCCCCAAGTCAAGTCTGTTTTGCCTATGACAGTAATTGGTGAGTGATTTCCCTGTCCTTATCTCAACCCCCAAGCCTTGCATTATATTTCCTCTCCCAGTGCAGCTGAGGAGGGGAGTGATAGAGCAGTTTTGGTGGGCACCTGGCATCCAGCCAGGGTTAGCCCATGACAAGGAAATGAAAAGCAGCAGTCT
The DNA here is from genome assembly GCA_013397775.1 of Eulacestoma nigropectus. NCBI lineage: Eukaryota > Metazoa > Chordata > Aves > Passeriformes > Eulacestoma > Eulacestoma nigropectus. The sequence continues at coordinate 1,252,451 of VZTE01000104.1, forward strand.
AAGGGTGGCAGAGCAGGGAAACACCATTCTGCTCAGTCAGAAACGTAAAAGGAAAGTCCTGCTCTGGAGAACAGGTAAGCTTAGCCTGGGAAATAAGGGGGAGGAACTGCAGAAACTGGATTTCACATGCAGCATGCTGGCTCCATTTGAGTGCACAGCATGTCTGCTATGCCTAAGAATGTTGGTATTTAAATAGTTTTAAGCAGGCTTTGAAGGTGGAGCCAGTTGAGTTAAAGTAGAGGTCAGTATGTTGTAACTGTTGGCTGAACATTGCTAACAACTTTGTGTACTTTTACATTTTTACACTACTTGACCAAAAAAATTAGATGTATGATTTTTAATTGTAAGTTTAATGTTTGCAGTTTTATGTGGCAAACCCCAGCAAATCACAGAAGGCTGTTATTTTTCTGCATCCACAGTACTTCATGGCCTAACTGAATGTATGAAATGATACTCTTGGGCCCGGATTTTTCCTCCAACATGCAGAGAAGCGTGTATTTATGGTTTTAAATTTTAAACCGTGCTTGTCAAGTGTTTTAAAGCAAGGAAATCCCAGGAAAGAGAGGGATGGGTATCTTCCATTCGAAGCGGCATAGAGGCGTAATAATGGCTGTGCCTGGGAAACTGGTACAGAGCGGCGCTTCATGCGTCAACCCCTGCGGGCACTGGCAGCAGTGAAACAGAGGAAATTTTAAAGAAGAGTATCCATGTAGACAAGCCCAGTGCTGCTCATGTGGAAGGAATTAGTCCACAAGATTTTATCTTCTCTTTAGGTTTGCTGTTCCCTGCTCATGTCACACCTCCTCACTCTTCTCCTAACTTCCAGGAGTGCCTTCTCTTGCAGGTGAGGCTCCCCTTCCCTGAGCTGTGTTTGAAGATGGTGTGAGAGACATTAGCAGAGCCTTGAAGAAGGGCGTGCAGCTGTATTGCCTGTATTGTCAAGAGCGTTTAGAGCACTTGGGATGGTGATTGCTGGAGGCAAAACGCTGCTTCAGACCTTTTAAGATATAGTTGAGTGGCGACTGCACTGGTATAGAGAGGCCAGTATGGGTTGAACGAGCAATTACAGGAGAGCACTCCAGTGCAGCTGAAGTGGGAAAAAAATATTTCCCAGCTCCCAACACCTCCTGTTCTCCCCACCCTCTTTGACGGGAATATGTTTACATAATTTGTAAGAAAACTGCTCTCAAATATCTATAATTTTATGTATATTCCCATGAGCAAAAAAGCTCTCTGAGATCTGTAATTTCGTGTATATTCCCGTGGGGACAGTAGAATGTGTGACATTGTGAAAAACGAGGTTCACTCTCCTGTTAAAATTTTAAAAATTTAATAAAGGACAATAGAGGACAAAGACAATAAAGCAAAAATACAGCACCGGATGCCCTTGGCTCTCAGCCAAGATCCCACCTGCTACTTCGGGGACACCCTTTACATACCTTTACTATTGCATCAGTCTAATGCGTATTCATAAACAATTATACGTATTCAAACTTTTCCCCAAACTAGTTTACGTGTTCCAGGAACTGTTTAGCACGGCTCCTCCTTGGGTCCCCCTTTTTTAGAGCATGCGCATTTCTTGGCTGTGGTTTTGGTCAGTTTTTGTTCTCACCTCCAGCTTGGGCTCTGCTCTGTGGTTTCTGCAGATGGCGATTGCTGATCGCTGGCATGTCCGTAGCAGGGGTCCCCACCATACATTCACAAGCATAACTATATCAGCTATTTTACTACTGTCTAAGTCTAGTTAACAGAAATAAAGGCATTAGTTATTGTTACAAAAAACTACATCTTTATAGCAAAGCTACTTTAACATGATACACATATAGCATCCATTTTAATATTTGCGAAAAGCCAATATCATAATACGTATTTTTTCACAGACATAAACCACCCTTCATCTTTGGCACATTATCTGTCTTCCTTCAGATGTGCTCAGTCCTTTCTGGCACTCAGAGGTTGCAGAAAGCAACTAAGCATCAATCCTGAAGGCACCAATGTCCTGAAAAACTTCATTCTGACCCTTCACCTGTGCCCTTGTTTCCCCAGTTCAGGGATTGCCCTCAAGCTCAAGTCTCAGCCTTCATTCCCAGCCTGAGGGGCATGGTAGGTGTGCCTGTCTCGTCTTCCATCTCCAGCCTTGTTTCCTGGATGGGCCCCACGGTCTTGTTCAGTCGTTGGCTCCATCTCCTCTTGCTGTGAACTGAACCCTCGGGTGACCCTTAGACCTGTTCCATCACTGTCCCTGCTTGGGATTGCCGTGGATCTTGTGGCCAACACACAGCTCTGCCCACCATGTTCAGATATGGTGCAGTGTGGCCCGTAAGTGCCCTGGGGTCTCCACTCTTTCTCTGTCGAGGCAGCCAGCCCTTGAGGTACGCTGGGACCACAAGACGTGGTGCCAACTTAGTCATTTTGGGTGAGAAAAGTAACCACAAGCAATGGAATAAACTACCTGCAAGATCACTGTGTTGTAATGAAGCTGAAATAGTTGCAAAGATGAAAGCGTGAGAGCAGAGGGTTAGAATGTTTCTTTTCTTGCTGATGGTATTTCAGGGGCTTTTTTTTTTTTTTTTTTTTTTTTTTTTTTTTTTTTTTTTTTTTTAAGCTGTTCCTGCCTAACACCAGCCACCCACACTACTGGTAAACAGCATGTGGCACCACAGCAAAAATTCTGTTTCCTCTCTCCTCCTATTTGCTTCAGGACCAGCAGTAGTCTGTCCTCATATTTAAGGGTCTCAATCCCTAAACCATATTTAAAGGATCTCTAGAAATGCTCAAAATGCCTATGAAACCCATAGGCATTTTGATTTTAAAAAGATTGGACCAGTATTGTTGATTACTGTTGCCTTACCTTCTGTTACAGCTTTGACTGTATGTCCTTCTGTTGTCTCTTTTCTTAAGCTTAAACTAGAAGCTCTTTGTTCTGCCTTTCTGTGGCACATTTCATAAGACTTTTTATCACTCTAGCTACAGTGATATAATTTATATGGTTTTTTCTGCAGATGAAACTGCTGCTGGTATGTCTTTTCCATTTTACTTCATGAGTCAGAGCATATGTCCATCAAGATTCTAATTCTTTCCCTTGTCAATAATAGCTCTGTTTAAGAAAAAACTTCTGTAGAAAATTATTAAATTATAGTTCTCCTAGATGTTTATTGTTATGTTTTTCCTTGAAATGGAAGTGTTTCTGTGCTTTCTCATTGATGTTTATTGTTCTAATGCAAATATTCTATTTACAAATATTAAAGTTTTATAATTTTCTTAACATCAGTGTAATGCCACAGTAAGCAGTACAGGATAATTGTGTATGATGTGTAACTATATAATCTCAAATTACCCACATTTTTTCCCCTGAGTTGCATTATGTATTCCCTTGTTCTTTTATTAGGAGACCAAATAAATAGTTCTTAATCTGACCAGCCTCTCCTCTTGACTGTATGATTTTTTTGTGTGCTTCTTAAACCTCTTGTTGGATTTTAGAAAACAGAACAAACAAAAAACCAACAGACTTTAGATGGTTTTCTTTGTTTTTCTCAATTAGCAATTTCAATCCATTACTTCAGTGTTCTGCTGTTTTAGGATCAGCTGGTGAGAACTGAACAGTGTTTCACAGTGGAATGTACATGTTAGTTCTTGTACTACTAATCTCTTAGTTTCTTATGTATCTTAATATAACTTAATGTGTATTTTTATTACCACTTTTTAGCGAGCACACAGTGTGCCTTCATTAAGGTGTCTAGTTTTTCCTCTTTTTTTGAGTTAGTAATTTATTTATGACCCTGTTCAACAAGAAGTAGGAGTGGTTATAATTTTCACTGTTTAGTACTTTGCTTAAATACAATGTGTTATAAGCCCGAATCCTTCATTTGAACTCATTTGTAAGCTACAGAAGTCAGATTTATTAATCAAAAACTCATTGCAGCACCATTTTTGTATCTTCAGAGTACAGCATTTGCTACTTCAAATCTTTGAAATCTTTTCCTACTGTTATGTTTGATTAGTTCAAATAGTTGTGTTTTCTGTTCACCAGTATTATGACTTTATCAAACTGCTTGCTTTACGTCAGTGTTGCATGCCATTCTTTCTGAATTTCTGTTCTGTATTTTGTACCATGATTTGTATGATATGAAAGTTGTTTCCATATGAATTAGATTCTGTTTTTTCTCCTAATAGAAAATGTTTTTATTAGACTCTCTGTAATCCTCTGCATATGACAGACCTTTTCCTACCTCATTAGTGTGATGTATTCTGGTTTGTAGCCCACTGTGATCGCAGCCTGTTGACTTCTGTCACTCTACTGCATTTCAGTTCTGCTTGTTAGGTCGTTCTCTTCTTACACGGCAGAGTAATTTTCTTTCTCTTTTATATCATTCTTCATCCTACATCAGCCTCTTGAGCCCCAGATGTTACTGGTCTAAATATGGGACAGAAATTAACCCTAAACTCAGAAGACCCCAAACACTCACTTTTACCATTTTTGCAGTCTACCATGTATGAATGCATCTTATGTCTCTCACAGGGACAATGTTTTGAAAGGGGTCAGGGCTGTTTCACAGACTGTCATTTCCACGTCCCTCTGCTGTGAGGGATACCTAGAGTAACGATGGACTGTGAAGATACACCAGCTATGAAGATTCTCCATCTGTGTTTCCCCCACCCTTTTCCTTTGCCCCCTACCTTGTGGGCACTATTCAGTGCTGTTCTGTACATAGGCAGTCTGCACTAGTAGCTATCTGCTGCGTACTCGGGGCTTATCGTCCAGTTGTCAACAATTGCATGTTATTTCATACCACGGCTTCAAAATCTGTCCTTGTGTTCAGAGCTCCTGACAGGCCTTGCTTTCTCACGTTGCCTTGGTTATAGAGCTGCCCTGTGCTACAGAGGGTACTGGTCAATGGGGGAAAGGAGGATCTGCTGGCAGAGGATGCTCAAGAGCAGAATACTGGGCAGAGTCCTTTCCTAGAGAGTGCGAAGTTCGCATGTGTATTTCTACCAGCATCCTAAGTAGTCAAAATTAATGTGCTGTGTGCTAGGGCATTTCCTGATGTTTTCTGTAGCAGGAAGATGTAGGATGGCTCATGTGCTTGCAGCAGCAAGGTGAGTGATGACACATGTGGAGACCTGATTCTGCTGGCATTGGGTGCCTATAGGCCTCGTTTGTCAGCACAGCAGCGAGTGCGGGGTCTCAGCTGGCTTGGGGAGCTGCTCCCTGCATCCCCGAGCTTTGCTGGGGTCAGGGGAAGTCCAGGTGATGAGACTTTTATTTTTTCGTTATGCAGGGGATGGGGAAAGGGCTGCCTGTTTTGTAAGAACTCCGTTGTGATGGATTAACTTTCCTATTGAATGATTGCGCATGGCACATCCAGAAGAGATTGCGGAGCAGCCCGAGCAGAGCACTCAGAGGGCTCTGCGTGGGCAGGGAGTGGCGAGGGCTGTGCTTTCCTGGCATGGCCTCCTCCAAGGCGTGGGCACCGTGTGCCGGCTCCCTGTGCCCGCGCTTCCTGAGGGAGACAGCCTTCCCCTCCCTCCTTCCGACAGCTCCGCTCGGTCTCTAATGAACCTTTGCGGGAAACGGCGAAATACCGTTCATGAATAGCTTTACAGTCCCCTTTCTCCCGCCTACCCTGCTCTGTGTCCTGGGAATTTGCTGCCCACACAGTGACCAGAGAGGAATTTGGAGACATTTGCAAGATAATGCCATATCAAATGTTCCATTCTAACACTTTGTTCTTGAATATTTCAACACTGTTTACTACATATTTCCTTTCAGTTTTCATGAATAAGCACACTTCTCCATTACTAAAAATGGGGAAATGCATTTCCAAATGTGTGAAGCCATGTAACTGTATTAAATTGCTTTAATTATGTGTGATGTGGTTAGTTTCTGGAAGCCTATTGTGCATTTCTGCCTGCAACAAGTAGCCTTTCCTGTTTGATTGCTGCTGTTTATCAGACTGGCTGTCCTCCAAAAGTAATCCTCATCCAAATTCTTCACTTAACAAATGCTCACCAAGAGCATTTTGATCTCACCAAGAGATTTTTGATCCTCAGATGCTCAGTGTCACCTTGGTTGTTGCTCTGACAGACAGCAGAAGGTAGAGTCTAGATTTCCTCATTAGGAATTTGGTGTCTTACCATGTTTTTGAGATATGTTTTTCATCTGGTTTATGACGTTTCTAGAAAGATATGAAATTACAGCTCGAGGGAGAGTGAATACAGTTTCAGGCATCTAGTAAGCACAGGTGGATGTCATTTATATCATCTTCCCCAGGCAGTCACAGCTACTGGGAACTTGAGCAGTGCTCCTGCATGCTTTTCTGTAGTTACCGTTGTTCCTGGTAAGTGCCAAATTCTTCTTCCTTTCCTTTACTGTTCGGGAAGATTGGGGAAATGTGCTATCAAAGTGTTCTGGCTTTCTTATTTTTTGAAGGACAATAGCTACAGAAGCATAATTATCTTATTTTTACTTCTGGCTAAAGAATATTTCTTACGGGATTTTTCTTGTCCACTACTGCCTGCCTTTGACCTATTTGTTTTTGTTTCACTTGAAAATTAACAAGCTTTTTAACTTTCACCTTTTGTAAGGTAGATATTATTTGGAGTTACTAAGCTGAAGTTATTCCCTATGACAATCGGTGACTTAAGGTGAGGGTGAAGGTTGGGAGGTATGAGAAAAGGTCTTACTTTGAAGACTTCCAACTTGAAGTTGAAAAGGAGGAAGCAAAGATTAAAGGGAAGCTTTTCTACTTTCTGTTAGGGTTTTTTCCCTATCTGCAGTGTGGAAAAGCTATTCAGTACTGTTGGGATTAAATGCAGAGAAGAACTGACAATAAAAATTTTCTCTTCCTCTGTAAAGAAATGATTTTTCAGAAGGTTTGGAGTCAATTTTGAGAGCTGAAACAACCCTTTCACATTATGGTGACCTGTCTGTGCCCATCAAATCCCTCATCTTCTCTGAGGAGCTCCAGCAGAGCCAGCCACACTGATCGTAAGTGTCTAGAAATACCCTTTGTTCAGCCCTTCCCACAGCTGGGAAACTGATAGTGTTCATTTATTCCTCTGCTCATAGCTATCTGTGTGTGCAAAGGGGAGATACTTGCTCTTCCTTCCTGAAGCTTTCTCTGTAGAAGTTGCTTTGCTGTCAGGATCCAGTGACCATATTAATGAATTCATCAATCACAATAATCTGATTAAATTGATGGGGAAGCGGGAGCCAGCAGATGAAACAAACAGATTATTTTAAGATATATGAGATACCAAATTAGTAACTGACCCAGCATTTAATTGAAAGTGTTGCTCGAGAGATTGACTGGTAACCAATGTAATAAATTACACTTTATGGCTTTTCATCTTTGCGAAAGGCTCATGCACTGTTATAGGAACCTGTAAGTAAGGCAGTAACAAAGTGTTGCACATAAGAAATATCAGTTACATATTACTTTTAAAAAAAAAAAAGTATAGATTCGTGTATATGCATTTCACTTAGAAATGCACTAGGCTATGGGCAGTATCATGGAGAGATTAGCATGGATTTTAAGTCTTGTACAGGTACTTTAGCCACGACCTGGTGAATGTGTATTCAGGCGTTTAGGAAACTGAGACTCGAGTAGGAAGGGAGTTGCTTTGTGTTGCTGAGGTTTCGTGGGCAATCCCCTGGAGTACAGAGATAATGGGAGGGAAGCTTTCTGTCAGGGAGCATATGTTTTTGTGGCAATTACACTGTGTATAGATTAGGACTTCTGGGAGGGAGGGAATGGGAAGATGTGCTTGGAACATAGGACCATCTGCCAGTACCTTGGCATAGTCATTTCGTTAGTGAGAAGCTTATTAGCTTGAGTCCTGCAGAGATAGACAAGAAAGGCAGCAAAAGAGACAGAAAACTGTCATCCAGCTGCCATTGAAAATGGGAAAAGATGGCTCTGATAACCTCTAAAGTCTGATTTTATTAGAACTACTTGTGCTCTTCTAGGTAAGAAAGTATCAGTCTTCTTGTTTCTGAAAAAAATTTTTGTAAATTTTGTGATGCAGTGTGGGATGTTCTTTGGTAGGGAAAATACTAAAACTGAGGGTGAGCTGGAATAGGAAAGAAAGTGCTAGGAAAAAACAGGAAGGAACTGTGATTTTTAGTGGGAAGTTTTTTTCGTCAAAATCTGCCTTTTCCATTTGGTAAACAATCAAGGTGACCTGTATTGAATGTTGGATATTTAATGTTTGTGGTGATATAGGATGACACCTGGAAAATACAACCCTGAGAGCATCACAGTCCCAGCCCTGGCCTATGCCAGGAACCTCAGAGAGCACACAGTCTGGCCTGTGTTCCATGTGAGGCAGAAAATTAGAGGAATGCTCTGGTTGGACAAAAAATAGTGTTCCAGAGGCAAAAAGGCAATGGTTAAAGCCTGTGAACTCTGTTCCTGCGTCCTCACGTACCCCGTTCTGCTGCTCACATAGTAAGTGTTCGAGCTTGTGTTCTCTCCCTCAGTTCTGCTGTCCTGTAGATCAGAAAAACTATACTTAGCCTGTTTTAGGGAGAGCTCTGCTATTCTGTTGACAGAAGGATTAAATGCCATTGTATTTAAACAGCTCTGTTTTTCGTTTGACGGTTGAGTCTGCGTGAGGGTGATGGCAGAGCCTTTGCCAGGAGAAAATGGTGGTTGGAAGTACAAAGTGGTTTGAATGTTGGCATTTGGGAAATTATTTTCCTTTGATTTTATACAATTCAGGTTAGTCTGGTAGTTAAGATGAAGGGAAGGAATGAGAAAAAAACTGTTTCCCATGAAAAGCCTTACAATCTGCAGGTGCCTCAGTCCATGGGAGCCTGGATGTGTTCAGGACATAGTGTGAGGGTTATGCAGTTCACCAACAAGATGGTCTGTTAAATAAGGCTGGACAAGTACCATTTCTGTTTGCACTGCTGGGATGGAAAAGGCAGTTTCCACTGATGTTTTTGCTGATTTATGAGGTAACTCAAATGGAGCATTGTCTCTCTTGTAAATCTGTGGAAACAAAAGGAACATGCATTTTCAAAAAAATGAGTAGAAAAATATAGCTTAGGAGTGTCAAAACACCTAAGTAGAGTGATGCTTAACTGAAAGGGGGTTGGTTAGTCATCCACTTTGCAAATTCTCTTTTTGTATTGAGGATGGAAGAAGATTAGTGAGATGAAAATCTATGTTATTACAGAGATAAGAATGGGTTATGGCTGGGTCCCAAAGGAGAAAGAATTTTTTAATATTATTAAAAAAACCCAACTCTTTGCTGTGATTCATCTGTAATGCTTAGACAGTTCCATGCAAAAAAAAATTATGATAATAGTGTACAGCGTGACATTTATATCTGTAAATGTATGTACAAATACTGACATAAATTTAGATCCTGACCCTATGCTTGTTCAATTCAGTGGAAATACTTCTGGTGGTTCTGACAAGCATTTGATCAGATTCTCACACTGATACTTGAATGTGGTCTAAAACTCAAACAGAATGTTGTGCTTTTGAATTTTTTTTTCTACCTGCCTTAAAATGGAGCAGAGTTGATTCAAAGTCTAAAAAAAATTTGCCCTGCACAGGACCCTGCTGTGTTTTATCAACTGAAACACTGATAGTATCATAGAGTGATAAGAGTAATAATCACTTGCCATGTCACATGATTTTTGCATAGAACCATAGAACCATAAAATAGCAGAGTATGCTGAGTTGGAAGGGATCCATCAGGATCAACAAGTCTAACTCCTGGCCCTGTGCAGGACACCCCAAGAATCCCACCATGTGCCTGAGTGCATTGTCCAAACAGACTGTTCATGGTCTTTTTCTCTCAAGTAGTGGAAAAATGTTGTTGGCCCCACAGGGGCATGGTAAGTCAAGGTTTTGGCTCAGCCTACAAGTCTAAAAGGCTTTTCACTTAGTGAAGCCATAAAGAAACCTCCAGCTAGCTGGATGCCTCTCTTAAAAACATAAGTGTGGCCTTATTCTGAAATGATGCTCAGGGAAAGTTGCGCATGCCTCAATGTCTTGGGATGAGAGAGGAGTGGGAGGGGGGCCTTTGCTGATGTTCCAGTGAAGCCAGGAAAGTCAGATGTTTGCATGAAAACACAGGGAATTTAATCTGATTGACTCAGAATTACTGTGAAAGGATAGAATAAGACAGGAGAAGAGAAAGAAGGATGGCAGCAGAGAGCTTTTAACTTGAGATATGAAAAGGAATTAAAAAGATAAGCAGAAATTTTCATTTCATTGCAAGTACAAAAGCTCCTTTAGCTGTTAATGTGAACTATGAAATTGTGGAGCTTCACGCAGTGTTCCCCTTCCAGCAGCAGGGCACAGAGCTGAGTGCTGCCTGCATTGGGAGTGTTATGTACAGCTTTACTTTAATGCCTTTCTGGGTCAGTGCCTCTCAAACAATGCCACACAGAGCTGCTTTAGTCGTGCTTCCATGAGTCAGTCTGTAAGTACTGACACTTCTCCTCAGTCATAACCCAGTGTCCTAAAGAATCTGTGGGCTTTTCTGACTGCTAATCTCAAAGCATTTATGGTGTTCCTTGAACTCAGGTTGGCTGATCATGTGTACCTTTTTTCAGATGCCTTTCTTCCTTATAACTCAACCACAGTCAGATTGTTGACTTCAAAAGATCAGGTAAAAGTATGCAGCCAAGTCCTTGCACCTTTAGCATTGAAAGAATTGATACTACTCTCCTCAGATTGTTCTGGCATTGCTCTCTCAGTAGTAATAATCTGTATTACTGTCTCATGGCAAATAAGGAGAAAGAAAATTACTGATTTATGCAAAGATTTTTTTTTCCAGCATAATGAACAATAGGATCAAGAATCTGCATAATTTATAGTCTTTCAAAATAGATTTGTGGACCAGATTGTTTTACCTCTGCATGCCAGAAAACATAAAGGAAGAGGGATGATAGAGTAAAACAGTGAATTTAAATACACTTCCAAACAAGCACATATGGTAGTGAAGACTTCTCTGGATGGCTCAGGTATCTATTTCCATTTGTGGGAAGGTTTGGTGGTGGTTTGAGCATTTATGTAGTCAACCTCAGTGGCAGTTGGGAGCCCCAAGGGAGGAGGGAACAGTCTGTTCATTATTTGTGTATTCTTCATTGACTGACTGCACCTGCAGCCTTTATCATCAGCAACCAGGTATTTGGACTCTTTGGAAGGTAGTAGCAGTGAGGAGCAGAGCTTGAGAAGACTGTGTAGAAAGAGAAAGAAGGCTATCATACCTGAAGTGTGAGGAAAATCCTGAAGATGTGTCTGTTTCTGAGCATTGGCTAAGCTGCATTTGGGGCAGAACATTAAGCAAGCATGTAAAAAGTATTGGGTAGGAAGTTTTGATTTCTTCTTTCCCGTCACTCCCCTAAACACAAGATTTTTTTTTTTTGCCTGTTTTCTCTGTTCCATGTAGGGAAATAAAACAGGTGCAGATATAGCCGATCTGTAACGAGTCTTGCCCAATTTGGCTTCATGGTATTATACTTATTATTTGGAATTCATTCAGCTCTGTGTGTTTGCATCCAGGAAAACGATCTGATTTTTTACTTGGTTTATTGGATTGAGTATCTGTTTTCATTAGATATTCTTTTCTGTACAGCCAGCTTGTGCTGTGGCCACTTACTGAGCATCTTGGAAGTTACTACTTCAAATGAACTTCAAAGTGCGTACAAAAAAAGTTGTTTAAACAGCAGTTTTGAACTGAATTATGGGCAAAATTCCATTTTCTTTATTACAGCTTGTCTTTACCATCATATCAAATGTGTTTTAGACATTATATTTGAGTATAGATTTTTGGCTTTGTTGGTTTCCTCCTTTATAAAAAATGAACAATGTTAATTCTAGTTTTAATTAATTCCTTAGTGGGGGTGTGTCATAGTTTAGAATTGCAGATTCATGTCATTAGAGGCACATGTGTGAGGTTAAGCAAGGAGCTGTTTATACTTTTTTTCCCAACAGCATCTGAGATATTGGAGGAATCTGCTCTGCAAGGTAGAGCGCACATCATTTGTGTTAAAAGACAGAGATAAAAGTAGGCATAAGGAGTCTGAAGAGGCAACACTGTCCAGATCAAATATTGATAGTGATAAAGGAAAAACATAAACTCGGCAGGCTTCTGACTTAGTTTTCTTTATTTAATGGAAGAATAAAATGAGAGAAGCAAATTATCTTCTTCCTCTTCAAATTCTCCATGACAGTTGTCAGCTTCACTGGGGGTCACCATTTAGGCACAAAACCTTTACATAGCTTTTAGTTGACATTAAGTTCATTCCTGTGGGATTTGGGCACCTAGGTGTTTTCAGGCTGTCTGGAAACGTAACACATGATTGCCTTTCATGAATCTGGTTATTTGTTTGCTGCTTTTTTTATATGAGATTTTTCTTAAGATAGCAATGGCTTTGTGATGGGTGCAGAGGAATAAGGCATTGCTTTGACTGTGTGAACCATGGTTTACTAGGACCAGGGAAAGACTAGTACCAAACTAGGTGTCCTTAGTTCTTTTGGGTTCTCTTAATTTTGAATGCTTTGAGGAGGATTAGCCTAAACAAGCCATTAGCAGAATTGTTTAAATTGTCTGAATGAGGTGAAAGGTTTAAATACAGTGCTCTACTACTTTAACCCAGTAATTCAGAGAATACTCAATGCTATCAACTTAATTACAGCATTGCTGCCAGGAGGCAGTGGCTCTGTGGCAGGATAGAAACTGACAGTCATTCAAGATTTCTGTGTCTAATACATAAATCATAGTTGTTCCTTCTTCAAGACACTTCCTTGCTCGTTAAGGAGCAGTCATAAACAAAGGGTGGGAGTGGAGAGGAAGAGAGAATAGTAGCAATGGAGTTTAATCAGCTGGGAATGCTGTTTCCTTCCTACCCACATGATGTGAGCAAAAGGAAATGAGAACTACGAGATATCTTTTCTTGCTATTGTCATCATTCCCCCTTTTTTTTACAAATTTCTTCTCACAAAGATGGCATGACTTTAGCTGCTAGGTTGTAGCACTGGGAAGAAGGTTACTGATAGCTTTTTCCCCATTGGCCTTGGATGCAGCTGGTTTGCTTTTTTGCTTGTTGGGAGACATACAGCTAAGCTGATAGCAGGAGAGAAAAGGATGGAGGCAAAGACAGCATTTCTCTTTTAACAGTTCACTGCTTGCATTGGCCTTTCTGAAAATCGGACTGCTGAAGCACTCAGGGTCATGGGCATTTCAGAGAGCAGCACGGTTGCAAGCAAGCACAGTCATGCTGGTGGCAGACAGGGCCTGGGCCACCTTCCCTCCATGCCATGAATAGGCTTATAGGGAGGAATTCTTTCCTTTGTGTACAGGCAAGGCGATGCCACCTAAGGACGTGCAAGATCTGAAGTAGGGCATTGGATGAATGATGAACTGTACTAAACCATTTGCTTTACATTATCAAAGTGATCATAGAACCTTAGAATATTCTGAGTTGGGAGGGACCCACAAGTATGATCAAAGTCCAACTCCTGGCCCTGCACAGGAGAGCCCCAAGAATCACATCATGGGGCCTGAGAATGTTAGCCAGACCCTTCTTGAACTCTGTCAGGCTGGGTGCTGTCGCCTTGATGCTTCTCCTTCATCAGATGGTTCTGCCTTTCTCTTCTGTTGTGAAAAATTTGCTGGTGAGTTATGTTGAAGACAACCCCTCATACAAGAGGGAGAGGAGGAATTTAAGAGATCAGTTCTAGACCTTTGAAAATTATACTGCTTTCTCTTATGAAAAATACAAGTTCACTTGAGAGCTTCAATGTGTCTCAGAAAACATCCCTTCTCAAACCAATTCTGCTGCATATATGTGAATGAGTCATAAAGGACTCTGCCATGGACAGGGCCACCTTCCACTAGAGCCGGTTGCTCAGGGCCCAGTTCAGCCTGGCCTTGAACGCTTTCAGGGATGGGACATCCCCAGCTTCTCTGAGCAATCTGTTCCAGTGCCTCACCACCCCCACAGTAAAGAATTTCTTCCTACTATGCAGTCTAAACCTACTCTCTTTGAGTTTGAAGCCATTCCCCCTTGTCTTATCACTGCATGCTCTTGTAAAATGTCTCTCTCCATGTTTCTTATAGACTCTCTTCAGGTACTGGAAGGCCACAATTAGGTCACCCCAAAGTCTTCTCTTTTCCAGGCTGAACAATCTCAATTCTCTTAGTTTTTCCTCATAGCAAGGTGCTCCATCCCTCTAATTATCTTGGAGGTCCTCCTCTAGACTTGTTCCAACAGGTCAGTGTCCTTCCTGTGCTGGGTATTTCAGAGCTGGTTGCTGTATTTCAGGTGGAGTCTCAAATAAATATGTTAAGGTAAATGTATTAATGTGTTTTGATGTCCAGTGTCCTTAATTAACTATTTCAAGCATATCCTTGCTGCCTAGTTTCTATTTCTTTCACCTCTTTGGAGATTGTGGCAGTGAATGCAGTTTTCTGCATGGTGCTTTTTCTTGAGCATTTGCAGTTTCTGACAGTAACATTTTCTGATAATTGTTCCTTGGTTTCACTCATTCCCAGATAGCTTTATGTCTCTCCTCTTCTCCTTCTCTATGTATATTTTCCCTTTTTCCAGTTTGATTGCTGCAGCCCATCCATCCTTACTTCCTATATCCACTAGAAAGCCAACCCTGTCTGTGCTCATCTTTGTGCAGCTTTGAATTGTAAAACTGCACAATTCCTATAAAGTATTTGTTGAAGAAATACAGACCTCAAATGGCTGTGGTTTTTATTCTGAATTCTACTTTTTTGCAGAAATTAATGAAAATTTCCACCATTTGGTAAGCAGGATTTTCTATTCTGTTTCCTACTCTATATTTCTATATTTCTTTCTATTCTCATGTTCCTGTAAACATTTGCATATTTTGACTATATCAAGCTATATTCTCTTTTCCCCATGTATGCTTTATCATTATAGATTTTCACTGTGCTTCTGATTTGGGCTTTTAAAATGATTAGTATTTTTTAACTAAGGACAGTCATGTTTCTTTGGTGTAACTACTACAGAGACATACAGGGTAGAACTGTTGTCTGTCTAGTGTGACTTGGATTGTTTGCCCAGACTGAGGATAAGATCTTCATGGGAAAATAGTTCTGCTTGGTTAGGCTCCCATGTGAATACTATTCTTCTGACTAAGAGGACCCTGTTGTATTTGGTTAGTGTAAATATAAAGGTTTTTATGCTTAAAAAAACCAAGCACCCTTCTCATTTTCCTGAAAGCAGTTTTATCTTGTAATGGTGAAGGAGACCACACACGTGCTCTCATATGTGTCCCAGGATTTCCAGACAGCATCTGTTATACTGAGATTTGTATATCTGGCCTTTATTCTGGAGTAAAAAGTAAAGTGAAACTTCCAGTGTGGCTGGTGTTTGAAGAAATAAAACTGTCAGGAATACAAATGTAACTGCTTATTGAGTCTCTGTACTGTGCGGATCCTGACTAACAGGAGCTCCTGCAGGAGCCTGCGTGGCTGGCACACAAGCTCCTGAGCTCTCCCACTCCACTGTTATGGCTGGTAAATTTGCAAGTAAATACAAACATGGGAAAAGATATGATGCTTCTAGAGTTAATGGCATCCTTCCAAAATCACTTAATTGTGTGCTAGGCAGAGTTTCATTTCCATTAGTAAATGCTGTGATACCTAGAGATGAAATGTGGGGTTGCCTCTTCTGTTAAGCATTTGGGAGCTGGTATTAAGCAGCTGTTGATAATGGTGGTAACGTACGCTTTGTGCAGAGGGCTTTGCAAACATTCAAATCTGTTTGCTTCTCTCGGACAACGTAGGCACAAGAGTATGTATGGAAGAGGGAAATGGGAAATCATTAGGTAAGTTTTTTGTCACTTCACTTGGCTTTCTGTGGAAATGATAACGGTGTCATCCCTTTTGTGTTGCTTTAAACCACTCCTTTAATTTGAGGTTCTGTAAAATAAATATTGTCATGAAATCAGATTTGGCCAATTCCAGTCTCATTCTACTGATAGATTTTTCTATCTGGTTGGTAATACTGCTCTTTGTGTTTAATCACTTGCAAGTTATGAATTACTGCATTCAGTTTAAATTCCCTGTTAACCCATTCAGCTGGTGTTAAATTCTGCCCCCTTCTTACCTGGCTCTCTTACATTTCTACTTGTGTCTGTTGTGACATGCCTTAGTGGAAAACTGTGGCACTGCAAAGAGCAGTTTCTTCACCTCATTGCTGTAACAGTTTTCTGAGTTTCTGTAAGTAGGAGTAAGTTGCATTCTTGAAAGCTGAAGATAAAATTATTTGAAACTTGTGTTCTTCTCTGAGTGTCTCCCCTGCATTTGCTATCTGCTTATACTTTTGGGTTTTTTCAAGTTTTCTGTATTCTGGAAAGTAAAACCAACTAGATCAGAATGATACTCTATCTTGTTCCGAATCAGCACTTTGGTAATAGTTTACATCAGAGAGTGCAAGATATTTTGCAGTGAAGCGAACAGCCAACCCCTATGGGAAACATATTAAATGCTAGTAGTTGAATGTTGGTGTATCTGCTTCTGTGGGTCTTACTGACTACCATGACGGTAGAATTTTATAAATTCTGCTAATAATTAACTTCCTAATTTGATTGTTTTTCTCAGTGACTTTCACTGGATTGTTCAGTGAAAAAAAACCCATTTCTTTAGTTGTCTATTCTTTTTACAGTGAAATCAAACATTCACCTCTTCTGTCGTTTAGTTGTTTTGTGGTTGCATCTGGCTCTTCCAATGTTTACCCTTGTGTTTTGGGATCTGCGGAGGCCAGGCATGCAGGGCTTCTTATTCTGCCTTCTCAAACTATTTAGTGAAGGAAGATAAGAATTATGGATCAAAAGAAAAGTGGAAAATTGTGTCCTGCAGAAGAGTAGTCCTGCTTTTTTTATTAAATGAATCTTTTTCTCCTTTTTCCTGGTTAGATACTTTTGCTTTTGTAATTATGTGAGGAGGGCAGAGAGCTGGGTGTGCTCGTTGTATTTACAGGCAGAGCGAATGTGGTTCTTGTTTAGTAATTGGCTGTAGAGGTATTAAAGAAGATTGGAAAATCAAAGGTCAGAGTTTTTGCTGAATCAGGGTCTGTGTGAACTGGAAGGCTATAGAGGTACCTGCGTATCTGAGGCACAACAGACGTGAAAGAGCTGACTTCAGAGGCTGTCCAACAGGTACAGTAAAATTATAGCAGTCTAGTCTGTGCCCTCCCTCAGGCTGTCAGTGACTCTTGAGATGCCCTCCCTGGCGAGCTGCTCTGTGTCTGTGTGTGTGTACACACACACAAGTTCCTGAGCTTCAGTTGGCTTCACAAGAGTACTTCCCTCTGTGTGATCGCCAGCCAGGCAGAGGCGTGGAGGAGGGTGTGACTCCCTTCTTGGGGGTGATTTGTTTTTGTTTCACAGTATACCTAATGGTAAAGGCTTTGGCAAGAAATTACACAGGCTTTGCCACACCATTGAAGTCTTACTGAACTGATTTAGCTGTGGCCAAGACAAAAGAAGGTAACATCTCATTCTTGCTTTGTTGGTTGTTTCAAAGTAAACAATATTAATGAACAGGTGTGAGAAATCCCATTTGGATTGTGCTGGCATTTCCAGTTCTCTCAGCTCATACTGAATTTGCTTGTTCTCTGAACTTTCTTTTTTATTTGTGGTTGTAAATCCAAGTTCCTGGTTTGTTGATTGGGGTTTTTTTTTTCCTCCCCTGCGTTTGTCATTTCTCATCTTACCCCGCTCTTTCTCATTCCCGCACAGCTGAGCTTGCTGCAGTGCAGCCCTATGTCATTGTCTGGTCAGTGCCAACACGGCTGTTGTCATGTCCTCCACCTGTCCTCATGCTCTGTTTAGTGTAATGTGATCATTACCTTGGTTGTGAAGAGCGAAGGTGCTCCTGCTAAGTAAATGTTTACCAACATTGATGAAGGCTAACGTTAGAGAAGAGAGAGAGAGAGAGGGAAAGATTGTTTAAAGTCTTATCTCTTTTTTGTTTATTTTAAAACAGAACCTTGTTCCTGAGTGAAGCAACTGATGAGTATTTTCCTTCACCAGACTGCGACGAAAGGTAGGTGCACAATCTTTTGCGTTTTTATGGGGTAACATATCCAGATTTGGTGAGGAGAAGAGCTCAAGTCCTTCTGAGCAGTCTCATGTCAGAAAAGAGGCACGATATTAGGTGGAGGAGGAGGTTAGACTTTCATGCTGTAGTGTGAAGTTACACTCCTCCTTCATCCCTTTAGGAAGAGTTGCAGAGGAAACAATTTTGTGTCTCTGGTCTTCAGTTGTACAGTTGTCAGCATGAAGTGGCAGATAAGTTAATTTAGATCAGGAAGGAACTTCTGATGCAGTTCTGGAATGTGATAGGACTGGGTGGTTCCTTACTGCTAAATAATACTTTGTTTAAATGGAGTTACTACTTCCATACCTTCTGGTAAAAATCTGGGGCAATGTTGTTCATTATCCATTAACTCTGCCTTTGACAAGAAATGGGAAGGATGTGGGCTAAAAAGCTTTTAAAGTTTCAGATTTTGCATTTCACAGAGTCTCTGACCCGTGCATAAGAGCTGTAAGATCCCTTTGGGAATAACTATATTTACATTGCTCCCAGCATACTGGTACTGCATTCATGACTTATACCCACAGGAAATATCATAAATGTAATTAAAAATTAAAAATAGAAATACTGGATTGGTCAGAATTTTGTGCTGAAGGAATGGAGTCCTTTCTTTCCCCCTCATTTCTGCCTGGATGAATAGTGAGGGAAGGTTATTCTCGTGGAGTTTATTTAGTACATATGTTTGAATACTGCACTCTAATGTAGCAAAAAAAAAGCAGTGTTCTGCCAAGATGTCTGATGGAAAACTTGCAGAGATTCAGGGTCCTGTGACGTTTATAATTTTCAGGTGCTACTATACTTAGAAAAGTACCAATTCTGTGGAAGCTCCTACAGTCAGTGCAGTAGAAGAGGGATGATGTGGTCCGGTGAAAGGTTCCTAGATTCTTTTCTTGGAAAGAACAGAGATGATTTAGTTCTGTATGTGTGCTGAACAAATCTGGTTGAAATACTTTTTCATGCCTTAAAGACTGCTATGTGGATTTCTCAGATTGCTTTATACGAGTAGACTGCTACGGCTTCAGCTGTGCAGAAAATCAGGGGGCAGAGAAGGGAGGATGGAACAGATTATGACTTAGGTAAGTAGTCTGGGTTGATAAAAAGGAGATTGCAGCAGCTGGTGCTTAGTGCTGAGTTCCAGTGTACAGTAGCTGAGGTGGTGAAGGAAGGTGGATATGCTGAAACAAGGACTTTGGGCTTTTTGAGCCCTACACGTGCTACAATTCTAAATTCCTTTGTATGTCAACCAGAAGCTGAACTTTAACCCTAATTTTCCTGCAAAGGCTCTGATACTGTTGCCCAAAGGAAAGATTTCTTCCAGGGCTGATCTCCACGCAGCTCCCACTTTCTTTTGGCAGCCACTCAATCTGCAGCTTCATGTTTTTTCACAACCCTAACCCTAACCTTGAGTTTTCTAGAGACACGTAGACAAGGGTATTGGTTAGATGAAAGGATTTTGGAAGAGAGGTATGACCTATGTAGTTGGTGTGGCCCTGCTATCATAGCTCATTCCAGTGTGATTCGAATACTAAATCTTGTGTCATATAAACTTTTTATCGGTTTTGCAGGTGACATTTGCAGAGAGACTAGTAGAGGAACAAAAATAACTTGAAGTGTGTGGTACATGTTTTTATACTTGCAGTACGTTCTTGTGAAGAGTAAAGTGGTAGAAGAAGCTGCAGCTAATTTGGCAAACTCAAGATTTTAAAAAGAATAAATTAAACAAAAATTTGAGATGGAGTAGAATGAGTGTAGTGACCACATTAGCATTCTATTCAGCTTGAACAGTGGTGTACTTCCAGAGACATTTGGTGTAATTTTTACATGTGAAATTGATAAATATTTATAGTAAGTGAAAGAGTCAAAATACTAATGGAATGCTTCATATATTCTACTAGTGTCCATGTATATGTGACAACATGGCTAGAAGAGCAAAGGGAAAGCAATGTTTGACTTCAGGTACAGCCACAGTAAATTGCTACTGCATCTTTGATTTCATTGACACAAAGGGTAGAAAATGGGGAAAGACAGAAAAAATGTAGAAATTATAAGAGATGGAAAGAGGACCATGCAGTTAGAAGATATAGCCAGGTAGTCTGTGCAGAATCCATTTCACTCTACATGAAAGCAGAGTTATTAGAAAGTGTAAGTTATTATTACTCATTTAAAAGTGGAATTTAGACTTTCCTTTTGCTAATACGTGATTAGTTCATCCTTAGCTATACTTGCTTATTGCTTAAGTATAAGACTAATGTCTTAATGTTTCCTGTCTATGCCAGCAATATCCCACAGTTAAATTACAGAAAGTGGGTCCCAAAATGCCTATGGCTTACTTTTCAAAAAACCTTTATTTTCCCAAAAGCCTTTTTTTTCCTGTGAGAGATCTCAACTCTGTTCGGTTGTAGCTGAAATAGAGGGACAAATAGCTTCTTTCTTCTTCTATTGTATTTTAACTTTTTCGGATTCCTATCTGTGTCTGTTTTGTTAGTTGTTTGTAATAAGGATTTGTCTGCCAGGTATTTCTTTTCAGTCACTAGTTCTTCATCTCCATGTCTGGAGCAGGTTACAGTAAACCAGTTCTTCTGAAACTTCTGGAATTGACTTAACATTGTCAGTGAGGTCCTGTCATCAAAACATCTCCAGAGGTGTGCTAGTTTACTTAAATGATGTGTCTTCATGATATCATGCCACATTTATGGAATAGAGATGAATTCTAGTGCTTGGACAGGATTTGGTCTTAAACATTTTAATTAGCTTATTGGTCTGACGTTAAAAGAGAACTGGCACATTCATGGTACGTTTTTGCCAGTTACTATTTACATAATTTTTAAGGATTGGCTGTTGCTGAAGATGAGCCTGTCTATTATTAAAGATGAATACAAAAATGAATTAACTATCTGAAATTATAGGCACTATGAAGTGTAAAGACCTTGTAAGACTAACAACCTGCATATCAGCACTCACTAACCTCATTATCCTTTCCTCCATATAAGCGTACTTTGTCCCCAAGTGGGCTTTGGAGATCTGTGAGATAAGAAATGTGAGCACAGCTGAACAGCGACAAAAAATTATTTACAAAGCAGAAGGGCATGACTTTAGGGTGCTTTGTGGGGGCATGTTTCTCCCTTCTGGATGTATCATCTGTTTGTCAGTGGAATGACCCTTTTCACCCTTTTCATCATGCATTTTAAATGAATATCATGGTTGGGGAATGCTGCATTCAATACATGAAGAGCTTTTCCCCTCCCTTAACAGAGAAGATGAAAAGTAACACATTATTGTTAGGTTTTCTCCTTTAAATGCAAACACATATTCTTCCTTTCTTTCACCTTCTTCCACCAAATTATTCATGTGCTTAATATATTACAAAACTCTGTTAGTCTCTCAGGTTATATTTACTGTATCTGGTATTGAAGTTGCTGATCCAAGGCTCACACCAAACTGCCAAGGTCTGTCTGAAGGCCATGCTTAAAGGCTTCAGAAATCAACTTAGGTTTTGATTATGGATGACTTGGAGGGCTTCCCAGAAAAGACCTGTACAGTTGACAGTTGCAAGAGATGAATATTGTTTCCATTGAGTTTTGAATCTGTTCCTGCAACCACTATGCACCAGCCTCTTGTCAAGGTACAGCAAGAGCTGGGAGCTGAGGCAAATCAGAAGGCAAGGGTGACCCCAGTGCAGCAGTGCCACCAGTGGTGGGGTGCAGTTCCACAGGGCTGAGCATGGCAGGCGGAGCTGGGTCCTAGTAACAGGGTTTGTTGATGCTCCCGGGCAGGACGGAGCAATGAGGATCCATCCAGGAATTTAAAAGACAGGGCTGGAGACAAAGCAGCAGCATGGGTCCAAAGGCCACCCAGGAGACAGGGCCAAAGACAGAACCGGGTGCAAGCTACTCCATATATATGAGGGATCTTTCCAGAAGATGAGCTACCTGCAGCCTAAGTCCATCCAGGAGATTAAGCCAGAGGCAGGGCTGCAGACAGGTATACCTGCAGCAGAGTTTGGGTAGAGAGCAGGGGGCCAGGCCCCGCCTTAAATCGAGATGCAGAGGAAGTGTATGGAGGTCCATTTGAGACTAGTCCATGTCATCAAAGGCTGGTGGTGCCCTCAGGGTACTGACACCTTTAGTTCCTTAATGGGATGAAAGGTTGCTTGCTGTACTGCCATCTCACACAAATTGTAATGGTGTAACTGGTGCCAATAACAAAACCTCTTTGTTTCACTGAAGAGGAGGAAAAGGGTTTTCCCCTCCCATGTTTATGCTGGCTTCAGAAACTGTTGTCTCCCTTGGATAGGCACTTCATTCCAAGTGGAGTGGATGGTGGTTCACTTGTCTCCTGCTATAAGAGACAGAGGTATGTTTTTAGGATACAAACCTTTTACTGTTTGTTTGTTTGTTTTGCTTTGTTTTGTTTCCCCTCTTAATTCCAACATCAGCCAGAACCATGGTGGCAACAAGGACCTTTTCAAGCACCACTCTTGTTTTCTATTTCAGTGCCAGGACAAAAAAAAAGGATAGTATGACATAGCTGTCTTTGATTGAATTTCAGGTGGGGTGGGTTTCACCAGGGACAACATAAACATTCAAGCCAGCTAGAAATTTACCAAAATGTGTACAAATAAAATGAGTTGATTGAGGCTGAACGGATTCTACTTACCCAAGTCTGAGGGTCGATCTCCTTTCTCAGCCCAATCCCAGCCTCAGTTCTGACAGTGTTTACATGACTTGTTAAGGCAATAAGCTCTTGTTGGGTTTAATTGTAGTCTTCCTTGTGCTTTGGAGTGGATTTCTGTTATCCTTAGTTAAAGAGGAAGTTCAGAAGAGGAAACTGTTCCTCTCTTAACAAGCAGATGTTGGCTGGATTAAACACATCCTTAAATCTTTTGTCCTTTCCACAGTTGCTAAAGTGCATGAAAAGTTTTACCTTCTCCGTTGGTGATCCCAAGAAAACCTGAGTTGTGCCCAAGTATCTGTTTTTAAAAGAGCTAAGGTAATATATATTCTGTATCAGTATTTGGGTGAGGAAGGATGGAGGAACTCAAAAGAAATATTTTTTTTTTTAACTAGTAAGTGCAGCATTTAATTACCTCAGTAGTTATCTGTCTTTCCTGGTGTTTTTTTCAGGGAAGTTTACACACAAACATGTTTGGTCTTCACTGGCTTCAGTGAGAATTTCAAGATTTATGAGACTGGCTACATTATATCCTGTGTGTTGTCTCTACCTGTAAAATATGGTAAATTGAATTAGTGAAATGGTGGACAGAGCCCTGAGGGACAAGATCTATGAACAGGGTAGACTGGGAAGGGGAGGTATGTGTGTGTGTATGTGACTGAAAAACTTGGGTGAGTAATTCTTATTTGACACATTACGATAAACCATTTGTTTCGTGTTTTTGTCTGGAGGTTAAGAATTGTTCCGGGATAGCACTATCAGTGCTATTGTGCCATGATGACTTACAAAATAAGGCTTGATCAAGAAAAAATTTCAAAGAATGTAAACTAAACAAGCAAGATGCATCCCTTCCTGTGTCTTGGTAGCCAGAACCATTTAGGCCTTGACTGTTTCTCAAGTGCAATCAATGTAAAAAGCATCATAAATCTGAGGTATTTTGAAAAACATGTAGCAGAAGAACGTCATTTGAGCGTGGCAGGGCATGAAAAATGTGTTTTATCCAGCTGTTTAAAGTCCTCATGAAGATTTAAGTAAACATTGTAGTACAGCTCAATAAATGAGAGGCATCAGAGAGGCTTACCAAGTGTCTTGCTTTGTGAAGTTAGGATTTCAGTATATGTCTGTTAGCAGATTTGCTTGGACAGTGGGATTTTGCTCTTTTTTTATTTAATGTTTCGAGATTAGGTTATTTACAAACTAAGGCCACTTAGTTGAAACACACTTACCTTGGTATCATATACTCTTTTAAGCTACTGATACAAAGCACAGCAAGAGGTTTGGGTCTTATCAACATCTTAGAAATTATGCCATTATGCATTATGACCCTAGTGAGGAGGAAATACTGCAAATACTGGTAATCTATTTGTAAAAACCACAATTCTTTCTTAAGGTGTAGAAATTCTAAAACACACTTTTCTTTCTCTGAGTTGTTGGTTCTGGTTTTCAGATGAGTTTTCCAGATTATGGTGTTAGAAGCAGAGGAAAGATACTGGCTGGTCCAGAAATACTGCAGCAGGCATGATTTCAGCCATTGACAGAAGAGACACTTTTATCTGAATCATGGCTAGACATCTTGAGTTTGTTTTCATTTTTCTGGGCACTACCCTCACAAAAATTACTTTAAAAATCTGTTTTAATTCACAGATCTAAAAAAAAATGCCTAATAAAGGTATTGACACTTTTACAGTGAATTAAAACTTCTGAGGGTGGGCTTGGTTTTCTTGGTAACCTTTTCTTGGACCCCTCAGAAGTAGTCTGCTGATCCTGGTGGAGATCCTCTGCTCTGGTGTTGTATAATTCTGCAGTTGTGCCTCTGCTGTCACTGTGTGATTAAAATACACTGAGTAGTGAATATAAAGATCATGCAGTAGTGTCAGAAGGCCTTGTTGTATATCACAGCCAGCACAGGGCATGTTATTGAAAGACCTATGTGGTTATCCCAATGACTGAGAAGCTGCCTGGGAAGGGGAGACTGTCCTTAAATTGTGCAGCAGTAGAGACTGTTTCATGACCGGTAGCAACATCCATCGTTTCCCCCTTTATTTCCAGGCCTCTTTGGAAACAATCACTACAAACCGACACTGTGCAGAACTACGTTATTGTGTTATGCCAGGGTAATTAGGACTGAACTGTTTAGAAAAATACCACTGAAATCTCAGCATGACTACCTGCTAGCATGAGGACGTAGTTCATGTACTCGCACCTAAGTGATGTTTAACATCAGTTAGGCTGAATTATTCCTCTGCTTGCCATTGATCTGGGGGACACTGTGGAATAGTTATGGGAGTTGGCAGGGCATCAGAAAGGGCAGGAGGTTTGGTTAAGGAGGATGAAGAAGAAGAAATCTAGCTTTTGAGAGAAATACTGAAGTTGTGACTTTAGGCAGTGGGTGTAAGTTAATTGTCTTCATATATGTGGAGCAGTAGTAATTCTTCTTTCTAACATTTTCTAAACAAATAGATTTGAAAAGATTACCAACAAGTGTCCAATAAAGCTGAATCTCTATAAAACACTGGAGACTGGAGAAAGATGCATTTAAGTGTATGGTGGAAACTCATCTTGAAAATCTTGGCTATTCTAAAAATTGGTTCTTTGTTGTCTGGAGTCAGAATTTTCTATCATCTTTCTGATTAGTGGAGTATCAAGAGATTTCTAACATCTGCTGTTTGCATACTGCAGCTTGAATGGAAAGGGTTTGTTTACTGGCATAGATGGGAGCTGGAAGCTAAAAAATTTAATGGTTTTAGGTTATGATTCTATGAAAATTTTTGTCAGCATCATCCATCTGCAGTTCACAAAGAGGCTTGCAGATTTGCAGTGCTGCATTGTAGCATGACGTGTATGTGAGAAGATTTTTTTTTTTTTTAATGAGTCAAAATAGAGAATTGTTTCCTCTGTTAGATGTGGAAACCACATTTTTCAAAGGTGCTCAACTTCCATTTAACTTTCATTGATTGATTAGGACAGCAGCTCTAGTTTTATGTGTGTAATCCTTATCCCTCAGCACCTCGTCTTTTATTCACCGCTTAGCAATAAATACCTTTGTGTCTACATGCTTTTCTTTCTGAAAGATCTCAGTGCTTCTTTCAGTTTTCCTATTAAATAAATGAATGAATGATTTGCACTTTT
The DNA here is from genome assembly GCA_013397775.1 of Eulacestoma nigropectus. Taxonomy (NCBI): domain Eukaryota; kingdom Metazoa; phylum Chordata; class Aves; order Passeriformes; genus Eulacestoma; species Eulacestoma nigropectus. The sequence goes on from VZTE01000104.1 coordinate 1,278,353, forward strand.
TTTGTAGTATGAGGTACTGTAATGTTTTTGTAATATATATTTTAGGAATAAAAAACACTGAGCAAATCATTGTGCTGTTATAGGAGGGAAAGAATACATAATCTTGTGCCTATTCTGAATGAGTTTGATTGTTAATTCAAAAGGAAAATAATCTACTCTTAATAAACATTATAAAACATTTTCTACCTTAGCTTTCGGGGATTTTTTCTGTCCTGTCAAAGCAATGAGGCAGCAGGAAATATTTTTGAGGCAGACCTTAAAGCACCTACCTGGTCAGTTTAACTGTGAGAAGCTGGACATTCTACAACAGCAGGTTAAATTGTAGTAGGTAAACCCAAGAGCCTAGTATTTGACCCTTGTTTCTGATTTTAGTTTTTAGTTTGTTATTGTCAGGATAAAATTTTAAGGAGGTGCTTTTTTCACTTTATAACAGAGATAGCACCTGATGAACCAGTGAGATTCAGTCCTCTTCCAGAGTGCTCTCTAATACCCTGTAACATTCCATCGCATTAAGCTCTCCCTGTCTTACTACAGAAGTGTTTGCTGTGCACTGTCAGCTCCTGTTAGAATAACTCCTCTAGAGATGTGTGCTAGTGTGTCATCCTGTCTGAAAACCCTCTACTCCCAAACCCTGACTGGGAAAGGATACATCTTTGAGCATACCTAGAGCGTTGCATCTCTGAAGAACAGAGAATACTGCTGTGGTCAGAAGTGCCTCCTTTTGTGCCTCCCCCTCTGCTTCTCTAGGACACCATTTTCTATTACATTTTAGAGAACCCCTCTTGTGCCAGGCTTTCAGGGGTATACAGGAGTTTAGCTCCCACTCCCCAACCATTGCAACCCAAAACGCTTACATAGGGACAGAGCATAATCTGAGATTTATGTATTTGTTCTTTTAACATGTTAATTTTTTATTAGTGGTGCAGAAGAAGGTGATTTTTCTTTGTCCCTCTGTAGATTTATTCTTGTCTCCAGATTCCAATAATAGTGTCTGAATATACAGAGTTGGTTTGCTCTCTGCACCGCCCCAAATGAGATCAGTTCCCTGAGTGAAGCTGCAAACCACATTAGGGCAAGAGAAGCAATTTACTGCTGCTGAATACATTTTCTGAGTGTAGTTTCCCTCATCTTGTCAGCTTGTCAGTCTAGAGGCATCCATAAACCCGTGACAGCTTCAGAAGATGAACTCTGGCAGCAGGCTGTCAGGGTGCCAGGCACTGCTGTCTGTGGGTTCCCTTTTTTCGCTCTCCCTCTTTGCCTGCCTGCTTGCTCTCCCTCTGCCTGCCAGCCTCTCTTTTCTTTGTCTCCTTCTCCCTTCTCTTCTCCACTTGTTCCCCGCCTCCCTCTATCTTATTGAAGTGTGTTTAGGTGCTGCTGTTCTTGGTGGTGATACCTTTTTGGTTTCCTCCTTGATCCTCGTGCCACTGGAACAAAAGGAGAACTGGCTGCCCGTGGTGCAGCACCTGCCTTTGCAGCCTGAGTAGTGAAAGGGAGGAAAGTGGGGCACTCTGCATCCTCGTCTGCCTGCACCAGCAGTGAGCTTGTTCAGTCACTTCGCTATAAATGCCTTTGAACTGCTGCCAGATCCCACTGTCTGCCGTACAAATGGAGTTCAGTGCCCCTACCGTGATTAGATGCACCAGTGTGTAAGAGGAGGAAGGAATGGAGCTGTATCTGCACCCTGATGGAGCATCTCAAATCTGCCATATGCTGTGATAAGCTGAGCACTGGACCATGCTTTCCTTTGCACTGGACCATGCCTTCCTTTGCACACCATTTTCCTTACTTTCCTCTCATTGTTCCTGAGATTTCAGGGAGTGACATGGAAGCTTTTCAGAGAGGAGCTGCAAGGCAAGATAGTTTCTGGGGGGAAGGGAGCTGTGCTTTTGAACTGTTTATGTAGGACTGTGCTTTGCCCACCACCTACCTGTAGCTGCACTATGATACAGCAGCTAGTCATTAATGGTGCTTATGCTCAGCACTGATGTGCTCTTTTTAATAGCATGAATTTATTAACGTTTTTCCATTTGCCTGTGCTTAAAATTACAGCATCCTTAGGTTCACAAAATGACCTGAGAGATTTTGGCAACACTGAGTAAAGGGAAGGCAGCCACTGCTACTAATGGTTTATCCATCTACCAACTGTAGCCCAGCTGCCCTTCTCCAGAAAGGCCAGCTCACTGTACAATTTTTGTGCAGATCAACTCTCAGGCTTTCCATTTGGCTCCATGTTTTTTCTTGGGTTGCTGGCTGTCTGACCCCTTTGGAGAGAGTAACTTCCTGTAAGGATTTCACTTTTAAAGGTAGGAATTTGAATCTTTGTGCCTATCTTCGCTATTCCTTGTCTAAGTGCTACCTAGGTTGTTACAAGAAAACACTGCTTTCTTTCATGCCTTGCTGTTTGACTGCTTGTTAACCAGCCATTATCTGCAAGAACAATGCTTTGAGATGAGGGTGGAGGAGCTGCTATTCAGTGACTGTATTAGGCAGTGCACTAAGTGGAGTTGGCAGGGCTTGTATCTCATACTGATATGCCTGCTATAGTTCCTTGCTCATTAAGCTCTTTGTTAGTTCCTTCTCCTCTGCCTCCCCCTGCTCTGCTCTTCCCTTCCCACAGAATGTCTATGCATCTGACCTTGCTGCTGGGTTAAATTCAGGTTCTGAAATGTGCTGGAGGAGGATGAAGTCTGGCCTGTGATGAACTGTTGACTCGTGAGTGCACTTGAGTAGCGCAAGGAAGGTGATTGTAGCTGTGCGTGCCTTTGCTTGGGCTACGGCTCATGATGCACTACAAATAGACACTCCCTTGAACCTTCAGAGTCACTTTATGTCTTGGGTACCAGATGGGAGGATGAAGAGGTATCAGCAATATTGGTAATTGATGAAATCATTGTAAAGATCAGAGCCATTACAGAGAACATTTTAAAAATCAGATGATGCCTTATATATTTCATAAGGACTAAACCACAATTGCTAGTGTTTTGTCACACAGCAAGCTAAATTCTCATTTGCATCTCAAGAGCAAAGCTAGTTCTGCTTAGTTAATATTTAGCACGATGAACGCTTAGAAATGGAAATTTTTATAGATACTCTTTTTCCTTTCACCACAGACTAGTAAATGATGATCCTTTGGTTAACAGTGTGTTTGATTTCCATTTTCATAGTTTCTTGGAAAAAAAAGATTCACTTGGAACATTGAGGGTTTTTTCTTGTCATTAAGAAACTTCTTGATCCTCGAGCTGTCATGTAGCTGCCATTCTCCTGGTCAAGGCACATTAAGCAGAATGTGGGTCTTTGAAAATACTCTTTTATTAACCAGTCATGTTCGTGTTGATAGTATAGATGCTTCTGCAATTTGGCCATATACTGCAGATGTTAAAGCAAGAGCATGGCCTGGAGCACAGACTTGAGACTTTTCACAAGGCCTCTTTTCTTAAGGGTCTGTAGTTTTTCATCTTAAGGTAACAAATATAAGTTAGGTGGTGGGCCTGCGTTGTAAGCAACGGTGTAGATGTAGCTCTTGCTACCTAAAGCCTCTAAAATGTGGCTATATGGAAGAGTAGACAGTTCTCAAATACCTTCTCTACCCTTCCCCTTCACTCCCCAAATTCAGCTCATAAAAGATGAGGAAGGGTGATGGTCTCTGTTTAAGTGATGTCCTATGTTTCAGATTAGCTAAAATTGCAGTAAATTTTTTTCTATATTGTTTTAGGATATAGCCTTTCTATAAACTATTCAGTTCAAGAATCCCAAAGATATAAAGAAAAGGTATCTTTTGATAGGAGTGCTTAACCAAAAGAGAGCCAAAGAAACCTGTTGACGGTTGCCTTGCTGCTAACTCCAAAAATCTTGAATCTTACTTCAGTGCTGGAATTGTCAGACAGCCTCCCATGTGGCGTTTCAGCTTTGATGATTTGAAAGAAATGACTAAAAAAATACAAATGATCTTTCAATATAAACATTCTCTATTGTTTTAGACCATTTGAAATGATGTATTAACTCTGTTCACCTTAGATGAAATATAACAGAGAGTTGATAACCCTGCTGCTGTCCTTCACCATGAAAGAACCATGTTAGGCACAGCAAAATGCTGCAGTGTTTCAGGAGTGGAGCAGCCATTTGCCTGAAGGCACAGTTGAGCTCTGGTTTCGAGGCCCTTGTTCAGGCTCGTGTTGCCACTTGGGCATATATAGACATGTCTCTGGTTTTGTACCTCCTTTCACACACCTGGACCTTGCTGAATTTTTCTTCCAGCAGGATGAAGTGCCACCTGTAGTGCAGAGCTAGGCAGGAGCAGGTACTGGAGTAGTTACTGCTCTGTGGGGCGCCTGTTTTCTGGTGCTTCTTGATGGAGTCACCTGGTGCAGTAAAAGCATTCAGTTGTGTTTGAAAGCTGGGAACCTTGTTTTATTCTCTGCAACACTCCAAGGAAGGTGATGGTTTCAATAACCTTGTTTCAAAAGAGACAATTGATAGTGCTCATTGGTAAAAAATGTTGTTGAGTTGCTGGAAAATAGGAGGGGGAAGATGTAAAGAAGGAAGGTCTGCAGACTAAGCCTGCTTATACACATTATGATGAGCCCAGGCATGAAGTGAAAGGAAAACATGGAGCTCTTCATTATTTCATGCTCCCTTAGGGCAATAACAAACTCACTATAGACACAGCAAGCCAGGCCCAGGGGCTTGTGGAGAGAGAGAGCACACATTGTTCTTAGAATATGGCTGATGCTGGAATATTTCACTGCAAGTATGAAGCCATTTTTAATGTAAAATATTCCTCAAAGGAATTTGGTTTTGTAGCTTACTGTTTGAAAAGCTGCTTTCAGTCAATGTGATGCCTTCTTCCAAACAAAAGCCTGTGAAGTTAGGTATTGTATGAAGATAGTATAGTCTTGCTTTTTCATACCCCTTATATGAGCTGAGATTATGCAGAGACCCTCCTTTTTGGAACTGAAAAACCCAAATGGAGAAGTTTACCTCTCTCTGCTTTAGTATGTTGTAGCTTTTCAGCCTTTCTGTGGTGCTTAGTGACCACTCCATATTGTGTGCTTCATTTCAGAATAAGTAAATCATTTTTATACTGAAAATTCAAATGCAGAATATATTTGTGTAAAGGCCAAAGAGTCTTACTTGGCCAAGGACTGGGGAATGTGGGAGAGCACATAATACAAACCTCCAGTGTGTCCCACTGATAGATTGTTTGATTTGTATTTCTGTGAGGAGCGGGCAGTAGAAGAAAAGGTGTTACTTCTGAGGTGGAAGCATTCGCGGCATTGATTCAGCCTGCAGACGTTACATCGGTTGGTGGACTACCCTGTTTAGGATTGTGGAGGGAAGTGGACCTGTCCCATAAAAATGGAAGAGTCAAATATCTCCTCTTTATTTGTATTCTTAGCATTTGCAGAGTCCAAGGTGATTCTTCATATAGGTAGTTTGACCTAAAATAAACTCTCTGTCTTCCCTCTTTTCAATAAATTAAATGTCCCTGCTAGTAGTTTAACCTCTGAGGTGGCCCTTGTTGAATGAATGTGATTCCTGTTTTGATGCAAATAGCAGCAGTGAAGAAAAAGAAATGTATGAGAGTGTGGAAAATGGAGTGGAGGGGAAGAGAATTTTCACCCCTTCCATGGAGCAGCCTTTATGTTGTCAGCAAGCCAAGCTAAGTTACAATCCTTCTGCTAATTGAGGACTGATGGAGAATTTTTGCCTGTCTCTCAGATCTGGTTCTCTGGAGTGTTTGCAGTAGATGAGTAGTGGCAATCCCACCCTTATCACAGTTTTGAAGTTTGTGTTTTACCCAGGTAACACCAGGATACCAATTCACTCTTATACATTCACAAAGTGCTGTTGAAGCTGGTGTTCAGCATCTTTGTGTAACATGATTCCCATTCTTGTGATGGAGTTCCGGAAATGTGTAACTGCATCAAGGTAAAAGTGGAGTAAAGGACTAAAGTCAGCCTTTCTCTTAAATTCCCTAGCTTTTAGGATGATGTCTAGCTCCCTCCCATAGAGTACATGAAGAACTCTCACTATCTCAGAGATATTCTTTGAACTCATTTCTGCTGCTTGTGGACCAGTGCACAAAGAGGACGTTTAAGATTTTAATATCCCACCCTGTCTCATCTCCTGCGGTAATGGTGCTTGTCCTTTTGCCCCTTCTAACTCTGCAAGAACAGAAAGAAGGAAGCCAAACAGGGCACTGAAGTTTTTCTGGCAGTTCCTAATGCTGGTCTCCCGAACACAGAGTCCTCACCTGTAGCTCATCTGTGGAGTCTTCCTCTCTGAATGCTTTGCAAAATTGGCATTTGGATTGGAGGACAAAATTGGCGTTTGGATGAGAGGACAAAATCGAGTCCTTAGTTTACATGTGCAGGAGTGAGTTAGAAAACAATCATCCTGTCTTAACTGTGGAGGAGCTGAGAGTAGCACGAAGCTTGATAACCCCTACACACACCCCTTGGCACTGCATGGGTAGAGTTCTCTGGCACAGCTGCCTGGGGACAGCCCAACTGAGCACAGGGACACCAGGGCTTGAAACCAAGAGCCACGTCCCTGGGTTTCCTGAAGCTGAAATGATCAATGCATTTGTCAAACTGTCACTTTGTGTGGCTGAGGAAGAGAAGGATGTTCAGGTCTGCTCTCCTGGGTGGGGTGGGGCGATACTGGTGAATTTGCACACTTGTCCATGCCCCTCTCAGCTGAGAGGGAAGTCAGCAGTAAAGCCAGTGCCTGGCAAGCAGAGAGGAGGCTGGGTTGCATCCAGTGGCAGGCAGCTGCCTCACGATGCTGCCTGGTTGTGTCAACTAAATTGGTTGGAAAAATACAGGCAGGCAGTGAGGAATATGGGCAAAAATAAACATGAAACCACTGGGGCAGGAATCTTGCTAAAGGTACCAAGATGTCAGCAGGTCCTTTGAATGTGCTTTCTGTTAACACTTGAAATCACAGATGTTCTGCAAGTCACTTAGCACGTCACGGGAGAGTGGGGACAAAGTCAAAGCATTTCAAGTTACTGCAGAAGCACTAACCCAGATTCATAATAAAGACTGGATTTTGCAAGCTTCATTTCTTTGTTGTATAAGAAAACAACATGTCTTCCAAAACACTGTAATCTTTATATTTCAGCTACCAAATTAATTATGTGAGAGTTAAGTAGACCAAATCATTAGAGTTAAAATTAATTTCTGTATTTAACTTCTAAAATTAATGTCTAAAATTTTAAAATATGTTTATCATTATATATTTTTAGTAACATAATTATAGCTCTTCAAAGTTGCTGTCTAGCTAAAAATTATTCTTGTGTTTGTCTGCAATAAAGAAGGTAGGAAACTTCAGAGTTGGGATATCCAGACTGCCTTTGTGCTCTCATTTGCAGCACTGTTGAGTAGAAAAAGAAGGAAAATGTCTTGTCTGGAAGTATAGTGTTAATCTAATCTGAAGCTACAAGAAAGCATTAATTATTTAGTTACAGTGTTGCTGCAAAGTCGAGTTACTTGAATGCTAAATGCAGTTGTTTTAAGTGTTAAGTGATCTGAAAACGATAAAGTATCTGTTACCTCACCAAGATCAATTAGCACATTTGAATCTGAGATTTCAACATTGATGATGAAATTTCAGCATTTATAATGTTTCTTGGGAGTATTCTTTAATGTAAGTAACCTATACTGTCAACTAGCTAATACCACTTGTGTCTCTGTGTGGGATACAGCTGACAATTGAAAGGGCAGAAAGCACTATAAGAATTGAGGCATTATATTATACATTGAGGCAACTGTACTGCCTTAATGTAGCTCTTGCCTTCCATTGCTCCGGAATGCTTTGCTCTGGACAGAGGAAAGGGATGAATACACTGAGTGTTGCAAGTGTGTTAGATTTTCACAACCAAACCAGTAGTGCCTTTAGTCAGGATATGGATGGAATAATGTTGCAGCGTGTCTGGAATATTGCGGGGCATGGTGAATTTCAGAGGTCCAGACTGTATCAGACTCCTCCATCAGTATTAAATAAATACATAAGCTGTAAGCATGCTGGTCTATTTCTTGTGGAATTAGTCTTTGAAGATGAGTTGTTAAGCCTTTTAGACCATGGGGTTTTTTGTCATTAGAGAACTTACGCTTTTTAAATGTAGGCAAGCTAGACCTAATGTCTTAGGAAAATTCTGTCTCTGCTTAAGGAGGCAGAAACATAGTGCCTGATGTGAGCTGTCATTTTCTCCTACTCCCCTCTGACTCGCTGTGTACTCCTCCCATTTATCTCTTCTTCCTACTCTCAGCTTTGCATTTTGTTTCATGCTGCCTCCTATTCCTGGAACAGTCTCCCAGTCTCTGCTGCCAAATCCTCCCTCCCATTCTCTGCTCTTGTGAACCATTTCTTCCAGCAATCGTTCCCAAGTTGTTTACTTGGCTAATTGTCTCTCTTTTGTAACCTTCCTTTCATATAGCTGCTATTCTGGGTCATGTTTCTTAATGTGAGATAATACATATGGCAAGATACAGGGGTGTATTTGCCACTATTTTGTTGAGCACTGTTTGCAGTACATCTACATACAATGATTAGTAATAAATTCTCCTTCTCATTTTGATTGCAGAATTTTTCATGTAGTTCACACTATTTTCTGCGTGCTATTAAAGAGCAGACACATTTTTTCTTAAGGTAATTGCTAGGTTGGGGAAAATTAGTGTCTGTATTACAGCAAGTGCCATCAGCTAGCCTGTCTGTATAGGCAAAGTTCAGCTGTGTTGATCAACCTGCATGAAATAAAAGTAGAAAACACAGGGCTGTGGGCAAATCTGGTGGTGCTCAGCAGTATTCCTGTCACTGCACAGCTTCACTACAGTGGTAATTATGCTGCCATGGCTGTTATTCCCTAGCATGGAAAAGCTCACAGAGGCAGGCACGAGATGGATCTGCTTAGTGTTTCTAAACCATTTTTGTATCTCTTTCTTTGTGGAACAAGTCTTTCCACAAAAACAAGCACAAGACCCCACCGTATTAGTAGAAATATATGTTGGTAAGTGATTATGTTGTTGTATGCAAGTGGTGGATCAAGTTACTGTGTTTTTTGCAATGCATTTCACAGGCTGAGTACCCCATACCAGGCTAGACCAAGAGAAGTGTGCTCTGTCCTACTGAACACCTCACCATACCGGCTGATGCACATTTCTACTTGGAGAGAATTTTGCTTTTCTGGCAATTCTCTGCTTTCTATTCCAACAGAGATAAGGCAATTGGATCACTGATCTTTAGAAAATTTATTGCAATTTTCTGTTTTCAGTTCACTTATTTGTACTAAGCTGAAGATTTATTAAGAAAGCAAAAAGAATCCCTGGAAACATTAATGTTGCATTAGACTATGTTTCATAATAAGCAGTGTTCTGAATGCTTCTGTTTTCTTAAGTCTCGCTTCTGATAATATCTGCCCTTGTCTTTTACTGCTACGTGTGAAACAGAAATATTTTCGTAATTGTTTTATCCTGTAAATACTTATAAAAGCTTGCAAAATGGCACAGACTAACTCCATGAATTTTGACTTGAAGGTTAAGCATGTTTTTTCATTATCAGAAACTAAAAGTGAACTTAATATTAAATATCTTCATGGAAAAAATTTTCTTGTTTCAACACATGAACAAGTTTCCATGTTAATAATAAAAAAATTATTCCAGTTTTCAGTAATTGATTGCATTTCATTGAGCATCTTACTACTCCCATCTGTAAATTTTGGGGAAGAGTCTCCAAGATAGCTAAGTCAATCTCCAAAACCCATAGCTGGGCACCTTGCAGTTTTCAGTACCCAGATCAGTTTTATCTTCAGCTGCAGTCCCAAATAGAGATCTATATTTTGCTCAAAACTCTTGAGCTTTCCTGACAAAACTTCTGTTTTGTCAGAGGGTAGATTTGATTGCAAATATGGCAGCTTTTTTTCCTGAGTTGTCCTGGGTACTGTTAATTAGGATGTTAATGAGGTCCTGGACTTAATTCTGCATGAATGAGTATTCTAAAGATGCAGTGCTTCACAGCAGAAAAAATTCTACTTGTAAGCAGTTGACTAATTAAAAATGTAAGAATATAGCACCCACTTTAGTAATTAAGTCTAGAAAATGGGAAAAAGACTAAACACTAGTGGCATGTAATTACAGTACAGTTTAAAATTAATGTATTTGAGATGTATGTCTTTTCAAAAGAGTTTTGTTTCTCTGAGTTGATTATATAAGGTGGAAACATGGGGGAACAGGAGGTACAGGGTTGAAATTATTGTTGTTTAAAAATGGTAGTGAGCGTGTCATAGTGTAAGCTGTGGTGTGGAAATAAGCGTGCATTGCCTGCGATTTTGTGGCAATTGCAAACACAGATGGTTTGAGAGAAAACAAAATAATTCCACCCACATTAAGACAGGGAAGTCTAACAATAGTCACAACATTTTACCAGCCTGTTTCTCTAACAGTCTCTGTCCTCCTGTCACTTCCACATCCTTGTCTATGGAAAACTCACAGCGTGTGAAGCTGCTGCGGCATCCATCAGGGCCGTAAGGACCGCACTAGGCTGGAGTTTCCTCGCCCCGCCGTGCAGGGGACCTCCATCCACCCTCTGCTGGCACAGGCAGCATCCTCAAGCAACAACACCCAAACAGCCCAACTACAGAGGCAGGTAGTGATAGGTAGGTACCAGGTTCAGCCTGGAGTCCAGTCACCAGGTGAGTGCACGGTGATCAGAGTCAGGTCTCAGCAGGGCAGAGCATACTTGTAGCACAGTTCAGGTCCAGCCTGAGCTCAGGTGCAGCTCACAGCTCAGGAGGTGGAGGCTGGTCAGGGCATTCAGAGGCTACTGGTGGATGCAGTGCCCCCAGTGAAATCTATTTCTGCCATAATGCTTGTGAAAAAGCCGAGAATGACTTTTCGTTGCACAGATGGCCACGAAGGCGCTTGGAGAGGGCAGTAGAGCACTTTGGATTTGCTCCTGTCTTGTAAAAACCAGGCCTCCAAACTGTTGTCTCACCCAGCCTGTATAATCTATATAGACCTCAATTCATGCCATTTCCACTCATTCTACTCTTCTTCCCATTGATTGTTTTTACTCTTTTTGCCTGGCCAGATTTATAGCTTGCTTATATCGCTTCTGCCTCTCTGTCTCTCCTTTTCGG
>VZTE01000104.1:1289576-1384780 GCA_013397775.1 Eulacestoma nigropectus
TTTTGGCAGGAATTTGCCTTGTGTTAAAAGCTGTCTTGCAATAGCCAAGCCAGCAAAAATGTGAATATTTTGTTTCTGAGTCCAGGAGACTTACTTATTTCAATCACACCAAGGTAATAGAGAACTGGATAATTAGATACTGCAGAGGCTGGGAGATACACCATGCACTTTACACAGGGTGGAGGTCTTGTGAGTAGAACATCTCAGTTGAAGGCAGGTAGGAGGGAGTTGCTGTACACAGCTGGGGAGCATGTTCTTTTAGAAGCCCAGCAGATTCTGAGCCTGAATTTTGGTGCAAATACACCAGAACAGGTGAGCGCAGGAGCTCAAGAGCTTTCCTGAGGTGTTAAGATTTGGTAGAGCATACTTAGAGCTTTCTTCTGGTGTCAGTTTGGACAGACTTTCAGTGTAATGGTACCTGTTCACTACTGTCATATGTTCCTAGATAAAATTGATTGTAAAAGATTATCTCCTGTGTATTATGTGACAGGAGGAAGCAGCTGAATATAGAAGATCAGCCTCTGGCTAATTAAGGTGAAATTTTCTAAGTATAGCTCATGGGAAGAATGGTGAGGCTGCTTTCATAACAATTACAGATAAACTTTCATAATATACATTCTGTATTAAGACACTTCAACTCTGACTGACACTGACTTTCCCTGGTTTTGCCACAGTTTGACTGTATTTCCCATTTGATTAAGTTACTTAGGAGATGTCACCAGAGAAGACGTTTTGCTTTCTGCCGCAGAGTAGTTGATCTGAATTGCGATAAACAGGGAGCATGAGAGAATGGAAATGAGATTCTTGCCCATATCTAATGCAGAAGGAACTGCATCTATCTCCTGTTCCCACAGTTGAGCTGGAGATGTTCTGCCGTGATGGAGCATATATGTTGATTCCTGATCAAAGGAGGAGGCTGAAGATGGTGTATTCCCTCCCTTTGGAGTGACTGAAGTATTGGCTTTCCATCTTGGAGGGGGATTGTAGAGCAGCTTGGACTGTCTTTGTGTTGCAAGGCTCTGGCCTGCGCCATCTCTGGCTCTCTGTCCCACAGCTCCGAGTGTCTGGGTGCAGAGAGGAGCTGCTGTCTCATTATCCCCTGGTGTGGGAAAAGGGTTAGGGTCAGAGCGGGCATAGACCTGTGTGTCAGGAAAGGCACAAAACAGGGGAGGCAAGGCCAGAATGAAACTGCTGTTCTTGTGGTGGCCTGATACATAGATTTTAAAGGCTCAGTACCACGTGAAATGAAGGAACAGATATGTGCCTTTGGTTGTCTCTGAGGAAAGTGCCTCCTTTCTCTCCTATGAGCAGATGCATTACAGAGACCTGTGCGCTCCCAGAGCAGTTACATCCCCTCAGCTGGTGGAAAGCTCTGACTTGTGTGAGCACTTCCACTGCTACAATACCTGTAGTCTTTCCTTTTCATTTCAGCAGAGGTGTGCAGCTGCCAAGCTACATACTATTTTTACCAGGTAGCATCAGTGACTGCTGAAGGCTGAAATTTTGTTTGATTTTTAAACAATACTTCAGGTCCCTTATTTGCATATCTGCTCTTTAAGCAGGCTGAAAAAACAAGATGACAAACTGTTTTCCTTTCCCAAATTTGTCCTATGCTGAGGCAGTGAAACTTGTTGGGGCTTGTGGTGCTGACATTTAGCTTGAGGGAGTACCTGAGTGTAAAAATTTGAAATTCCCTTGCTTTGGAAAATGGGTCAGGTCAATTGTATGACCCCAAGCAGTGAGTGTACTATGATGGGGAGAAGGCAGGGAGCTGAAAACCAGATTTCCTGGAAGCTCTTATGAGGAGGACCTTTTTGTTTTCAGGGGAAAGGGTTGGTTTATGTTGTTAACAGGTAATGCTGGGCCATGCCTCTGTCACTGGCATGGGAAGGACTAAACCTCTTGCTTATTTTACTGTAATATAAAAGAGCAAGAGAACAAAGATCTGCTGCAAACAAAGGTATCCATCATGTATCCAAACACCAAGAACCTTGCAGGAGTCATGGGATCCCTGTGCAGCCCTCTGCAAAGCTGGCCTGGTGTTGAGGCCAGCAGCTGGTCTGAAGGCTTCACAGGTCTTAAGTTGGACATGGTTAACTTCCATTCGTAAGCAGAGCCCATGAGAAGAAAAACAATCAGTTTTACCCTTGAAAATGTAGTATCAACAAGAGTAACTAAACAATAGAAAGAGAAAAACAGCAACATACCCTGCACCTGTTATTTTTCTGAATGCTTGCATGCTTACGCTATAGGTGTCCAGTGGTAGTATATGGTAGTTAATATAGCCAATGAGTCTATCATAGTAATTCAGCAGCCAATGAACATGTTACATGAATGATAACATCTAAAGGTGTATAAAAAGAGACTGCTTCCTGAATAAACGGCTTTTGGCCCTTGTCCGAGGCACTGTCCATGCGTGTCGTGGCCGCCCCAACAGCGATAGCCTGGAGCCGGCCTCTCCAGGATCTCTGCCTTCCTGTTGTCTTCAGACTTCATTGCACTGGGACAAGGGTAAATTCAAGGCTGCAGTTGGGTTTCCACCAGGGTGGGGTGAGAGGGGTGCGTCATGCAGATCTGTTTAGCATGGACGGCAGTTCATTGCTCCTGCAGAGGTGTGAAGGTACATACCTGTCTAAGAGTGATAATAAAAGAATTCAAATAATTATTACTTCATCACAGAGGTCTTCTCTTATATCAGACTGCCACATTTCAAGCCTGCTGGCCAGCTGGCAGCTTTCTGGCTCAGCACAGGTCTGTTCTGAGAGGCTTTTCCCTGCGTGGGGACTTGCCCAAGCAGAGCACAGAGCTGGTTGGAGGCTGCAACCCTGTCTGTCAGAGCAGCATGGGCACCTTTAGTGTTTCTTGCCTCTTTGATCTGAATTTTGTATTCCTTAGGCAGTCTCTCATGGTAGGATTCGACTGGCAGTGGATGTTAGCTGAAACACGTGGCCAGAGCCCAAAAATGAGCATGGCAATTTCATTGCAATGAGGCTGTAATTTCCACAATATTTTTTTTACCCAATATGTGAAATGCAACCAGCATTCATTCTCCTGAGCTTTCTACTAATTCTTTTGCTGTGTGGCTTGCTGTGTTTTGTTGACACTACTTGCCAGGTTTCTCATCTTTGTGAGAGAGGGGATGTACCTGGAGGCCTGGAATAGATACCACCACAAAGAGAGGGGCTGTGGTGTCTCAGAACCGAGCAGACTAATGAGGAATTTTGTGTCATGATGACACCATTAAAGTGGGAAGGGTTGGAAAATCAATCAGATTCCTTCTCTGATTACTGTGTAACTCAATTACTGCAGTCCCCCTGGGGCCCAAGGCAACAACCATCTTGCAGGAAGTGCAGAAGAAAGGCCTCTGAAATAGAGCTGTTGTGGACAAAGGCAAGATCTTGCTGCTGTGCATTCCAGATGGAGAGATTATATTATGAATAATGAAAAGGGCTGGGGAAATGTACTGGTGACATGAGTTTTGGGTGGTAAGACCTTCTGTAGCTTAGCTAGGACTGCACTGACAGTTCTTGATAAAGGTGTCAGATGATACCCATTATCTTCCATGTGCCTTGGCATGAATTTACCAGAAGCCCAAATACTTATATTCTGGTCACTGTTTTTGGGTAAGTGCTGGTCCTGAACATTTGTACTGATCTCCCCCAGTCATTTCCAAGCACTGGAAATACCTGGAGATCAGATGTTAAAACCACACGGTTAGGGTTGTTATCTTGCTTTCGTATCGCATCAGTTGCCATGTGGCTTAGCAGCTGATAATTCACAAAGCAGTTTATGTTATGTGTATCTCTAGGAAACAGAACATCTAAGTTTGATGAAGCCTTTGTCTTAATGCTGGTGATCTGTGGGGTAGCTGACCTTACAACTGATGCTTTCTGATCCAGAGATGCTTTTCTGGCAGGACGGGTGCCTGCTGAGCCTGCGTCCTTGGACCTCTGAGCACTTCATTCTTGCTGTGCATTCTGACTGCCACCTCCCACAATTCACACTTAGGTAGTCCTGGCAGGAGTTCAGAGTGGACCTCAATGTATCTAGAAACCTGGGGGTTTTGTGTTGTTAGATTCCCAGGAGCTTGATGTCAAAAGAGGACACAGGTATTTTCTTTTCCTTCAGGAGGGAATAATTGTAACCATGATTCTTTTTTTTTCTTTTCTTTCTCCAGTATAGATATTTCTGAGCTTTTTGGCTATGACTGGTTTCTGACAGTTCTCTTGCCTTTTAATATAAATTTTGTTCAGTGTATTTGTTTGTTGCTTTTTTTTTCTCTTTTCGTTTGAACCTAAACCAGCTGATGCAGTCCCCAAAGAAAGAAATGCATCCCGTGCCAGCTGGCGTGCCCTCTGGCTGTGAAGCCTTGTTAAAGAGATCAGAGCTGACAGATTCTTGAGCAGCAATCTGATACAGGCCTTTTTTTAAAATTTGTTTTTTTGAGCTCACCCATGTAACAAATGGGGGCTTGTTTGGGAGCTTCGCTAGAGGCTTGAATGGAATCATTGTTATCAAAACACTGCTGTGATTCAGAAGTGCCCAGCAAAGGGAGTTCCTTTCCCTGGTGCCCCTCAGCTGGGCACTGCAGGTGTGGCAGCCTAGCTTAAACTCTGGTTTCATTCTTATTCCACAGAATAATCCAGTTGGCCTGTGATTTTCATCTTTAAACTGATAACTGGGAAACTGAAGCTACAGTTCGTTACAGAACAGAGTCAGTTCGAAAGTAAAAATTAAGTTGGAGAGATGAATGAGTGCAACCAGGGAAGAGAAATGTTCTCCATGGTGATGCTTTGGGGATAAAGAGTTGTAAAAGTAGAACCTTGCCAGGCTTTTGCATAAATCAACATCTTCTTGATTTTCTTACCATTACCCTGGTGTTTAGATTACAAATTCTACCCCAGAAACACGTGCTTGGATATTCATACAAATGACACTTGGGCTCCTGAGTTCCTCTTTACATTATTTCCTCCTGCAAAAACAACTTTGTGTCTAATACATGTTAAGATAGTGAATCTTTAAATCCAAAGTCGTTTTATGTTTCTGTTTTATTCAGTAGGATTGAAAAGCAAAAGGAAGTGAGTTTTTTGGGAAGACAGTAACTTGGAATTCTCGGTTTTCTCCATCAAAATTGACTAATATTGGAATCTGAGTCAAGTGTTGAGCATGAATTTGTTGCACAGGAGTAGAATGAAGATCGCTTCTCATGTGTGGAGCATTGTGATATGCATGGAGCTGTGTATTGCTCTGTCTTACAAGGAATTCACCTCATAAAAAAGATGCAGCATTTTTAATATGTTTCTATTTTACCTCTCTCTCCTCTGCTGAATTCTGCCTCTGCTGGCTTCTGCCTCTCTGCAACTTTGGAATGCCAAGCAGGAAGGTGGTAACACTGCGGTCTTCCTTGCAGAGTCAGGGAGATAGGAAAGGCTTGTTGTGGAGGTGGAAAGGCTATTTTCCTGGTTGCTCTTGAAAGGCGGCACGTGAATTTGGGTCCTGTGCTGATACACTGGAATCCTGGTGTATTACAGGGACTGAACTTGACTCGAGCTGGAGTTAGGAGTCATGTTCTATGCCTGTTCTATGCCTATGTGTCTGTCCAAGGAATCATATATTGAAAATCAGTTGTCACTTCAGTGGCAAGAAAAAGAAAAACTATACAAGTTCTGTTTTTTACATCTTCACATAGTATTTTCTCACTTCCTCTCCCCTGTCCTTTTTCCAGTAAAAAGTTAACAGTATATAGAGACAAAACTGAAAGATGATTGGTTGTCTGTGATGAAGAAAACACAGCTTATTATTGCTGACTGAGCTGGATTTCCAAAGCCAGCTCTGTCATTACAGAGGGCCATTTGGGAATGGAAACTCAATCTATTTGGAATGTTGGGAACAGGGATAATTTTACCAAAAATCCTGATTCGTCTGCTGTGTTGCAGTGTAACCTTCAGTAAGTTTTGTTGTGTCTCAGTTTCTCCAGTGGAAAATTATTTGTGTGAAATACTTTATACTGACAGTCTACAGCTATTCTGAAGACCTCTTCAGGGCTGAGGTTTCATTGTGTGCTACACAAACCTGTCCCTGCTCTGCTGAGCTTATAGCAGAGGAGTTGTTTGAGATAATGGTCATTGTAAGGCTTCTGTAAAGAGCACTCTGACTCTTTTCCATCTGCTGTCATAAAGTTAGCAGTATTATATCTCTTCATATAAAATCTGTTTGTGGTTTTTGTCTCTGCTTCAAGCTGCACCAACAGTTTGGAAAGCAGCCTGGTGGGAGTCTTTAGAGTGGGACTTTTGGCCTCATCCGTAAACTGATATTTTCCCTGACTCAGAAGGATTTTTTCCATCTAGTAATACAAATTACAAATAAGCATCTGTCTCACAAGTAAATTCTGGTGGAGCAAAATAAGCATCTGTCTCACAAGTAGTTCCTTTTCTGGTGGAGCTAGTTGTTAGAAACCCCTGGCTTTACTATATAAGAACCTTATGTATGCCTTAAACTCATAGACAAACTAGTCTTCTCATATTCTTTGTTTTATCAGAATGGTAGTAACAGAAATTAGAGGAATGGAGAAAGGATGAAGACCTGTTCTGGTAATATTATTTGCTGTTGTTTTCTTGTGCCTCCTGGTGTTGCAAGCCGTGCCAGTTGAGCAGATGGTTAGAGGGTCTGTATGTGGTGGAGCACGTCTGCAGGAGTTGGGGGGGTGACTAAAAAAGGTTTTTTAAAGAAAAAAGGCAGTTTAATTTTTACAGAGAGCTCATAGTCAGCATGACTGACGTGATGAGCAACATCTGGCATTGAGGATGTTCTTGCATTGTTTTGGGGGAGGCAGCAGATGTGCCCCAAAAATGTGCTTGTATGCCAAGAAAGGCACCAGGGTATTGCTGTGGGTAAGTCACGCTGCCAGTAAGGGAGAGAAGACTCCACTGTGATTTTTACTTTATTTTTAAAGCAAGGAGCAATTTAGTTAGTTTCCCTGGTGTTTGTTTTAGATTATTTGGTATTTGTTGGCTTTGCTGGGCATTTTTTCCTGGAAAAATAACAACATATGGTGAAATAGTCTGCTGCCATGAACACAAAGCAGGAGGTGAGAGAGCTTCGTAACAAGAAGCTTTCATATATCTGAGACCAACCCAAATTTATGTCGTGCTGTTGGTGATTTAAAACTGGCTTCATGTTCTTCAGTGGCATATGAGAGAAGGCGATGAAGGTTTCAGGAGATGTTTCATCTCCAACTGCCACTGAATCAATTGGCAACAATTAAATGTGCAGTGTGTGGGCAGCCTGTGCCCCCTGCCCTCTGTGCTGCCTGAGGGATGACACCTCTCCAGAGCTGTATTTTGAGACCTCTGGAAGAAAGTGACTTCCCAGGACAAACGGGGAAGCCTTGCAGAGAGTGCTCTCTCCTCTTGTTACGTTTGAAATACAGGCTAGAATAAAAGGGTTTCATGTTTTCTGTTCAGTGGTTTGCAGAGGGCTGGGGGAAGGCCAGGTACTTGGCTCTGTTTGCTGTAGTGTGAGAATCTCACCCAAGGTGGATGTTGAGTCACTGTGCACTGTGGGGATCTTTCTTCCAAGGGCCATTGTGGTGGTTTTGTCAAGCTCCTGCACAAATGGGGTGTGACACTTCCCAGGGAACAGACCTGCTGATGGCGAGTGATGCTGCCCACCTATCACCTGCTAGCCCTGCCATCTCAAACCCATTAAATGCCATGAATTCGTACTGAGAATTGACGACTTCTTTTTAAATTGCAGGATGCAAAGAGAAGGTGCCATCATGTGAATGTGAAACAGCTAAATGAGAAACAGGACACCTGGGAAGGCTGAGCTGAATCTGCTTGTGCACAGAATGACAGACTGATTTGCTGTTGGAGACGAGATTCTGGAAACCTTGCTCCTCCAAAGACTTCTGAGAGGAGAGGAACCCGAGGAAGCACACAAAAGAGCGATGGGAATTGAGGGCCATGGTTACCTGAGATAAATGGCAGATCTCCGGGGGTCTAGCCTTGTAGCTGTTTGCTTTAGCTTTTTCTCTGTCTGCAGCTGCTCGCTCTTTTTCGTGAGCTACTGCTGGGTACTGCCACGGCGGCACTGGAGATTCCAAGCGCGGCGTGGGTCCGGAGTGTGAGGAGGGGGTGAGCCGCCCGCCTCACCATGATTCAGCTGTGGAAAGTAGTGCGGCACGTGCGACAGCTGGAGCTCCACAGATTGATCCTGCTGCTCATTGCCTTCAGCCTGATCTCCATGTGCATCCTGGCTTATTACGTCACTAACAGTCCCAAAATCAAGGAGCCACCTCCCCTGCCCTTCAGTGACTGCAGCAACCAGCACCGCATCTTGATCCCACCGCAAGCCAGCTGGAGGCTCACGAAATCTGTGGACACGTCGCGCACAGATCCTGTGGTGCTTGTCTTTGTGGAAAGCATTTACTCCCAGCTGGGGCAGGAAATAGTGGCCATCCTGGAATCCAGCCGGTTTAAATACAGGACAGAGATTGCCCCTGGCAAAGGGGATATGCCCACCCTGACAGACAAAGACAGAGGACGCTATGCTCTAATTATTTATGAGAACATCCTTAAATATGTGAATCTAGATGCTTGGAACCGAGAGCTGCTGGACAAATACTGTGTAGAGTATGGGGTGGGGATTATAGGCTTTTTCAAAGCCAATGAGAACAGCCTGCTCAGTGCACAGCTCAAGGGTTTCCCCCTTTTCCTACATTCCAACTTGGGGCTGCGGGACTATCACATCAATCCTAGTGCTCCCCTGCTCTATGTCACCCGGGCTAATGAGGTGGAGCAGGGTCCTCTGCCTGGTGACGACTGGACTGTGTTTCAGTCAAACCACAGCACCTATGAGCCAGTGCTGTTGGCCAGCACGAAATCCTCGGAGTCCATTCCTCACCTGGCCACTCACAAAGCATTGCATGCCACAGTGATGCAGGACCTGGGTCTGCATGATGGGATCCAGCGGGTGCTCTTCGGCAATAACCTCAATTTTTGGCTGCACAAACTCATTTTCGTGGATGCCATTGCCTACTTGACTGGCAAACGCCTCTGTCTCACACTTGATCGCTATATCCTTGTTGACATCGATGATATATTTGTGGGAAAAGAGGGCACTCGCATGAAAGTATCTGATGTAGAGGTAAAATCCTAGAGTAACTACCTCCAGAGGTTGTGGATGGATTTCTAGTGTGTGTGGTACACCAGGAAAGTCAAGGTGGCATTTAGTTGGAGGGAAAGCATTGATTGCTGCAGTTGTACTCATCTTATACAGAGAATTAGCCTGCAGAGATGCTGAGGCACCATGTGTGATGCTCTCAACAGTTCTGCAGGTTTAAATGGAGCACTTTAGAAGCCGGCCTCTCTCAGTTTAAGAGGAAGATGCCTGTGGTAGTCTTTTCTGACTCCTCTTTAATGTAAGGAACAAGTACATGCAGGTTTCCTAAGCCAACCTATTTGTAGCTGTAAACTCTGCTGTTTAAAAGGAAAGGGTAAGTTGTGTTAGAATAGAACAGGAAAATGTATATTTTATTATTATTGATGTGTATTAACTGCATGTATTGTATTGCAAAACTGTAGGCCAGTCCATGCAAAGTGACAGAGTCTCTATTTTAGCCATCTAGCTTTTCAGCATGCAACTAAATTGCAAAAGGAGGGGTTTTCTCTTACCCTTTGCACCCCTGTCATGTCTGTGACCAGCAACCAGCAACCGTCATCCCTGGGCAGGGAATATAAAAAAATTCACCAGAGAAACATGGTCAGACCAAGCCTTCATGAGAACCATCTCTGTGGCCTCATGATTGGGAAAGAGAGATGCCATCTTTGTGGTTTGCTTTCCTTGGCAGTTCCTGGAATAATACAGTGACCTATTAGGAAAGCTTATGGGTAAGAGACAGATTTTGTGGAGGAGAGGGAACTGAGACAGGCAAAGATAAAAATAAGTAGGCAGAAAATAACAAACTTAAGTGCTCCTTCTGATTCTCCGTGCCCTTGAAAGTACATGGTAAAGTGTTCTGTTAAGTCTGTGATACATGTGCGTGTGATGCTTCATGCAGCCAAGGACTTCGCTTTGTATTTTCCCTATCAGTTCTGGTTTGTAGCCATTAAGGCAGGTGCACTGGCTGTTTCTCAGGTGTGCTGAGGTTGTTCACAGGTAAATACTCTGGATTCCCGTTCAGCACTTGCCCTCAGGTGAGTCCTGGATGGCACCACCCATGATGATGGTAAGTCTGTGACAGCAACTGCTTTAGCATGTTTCCAAAACAACTTCAAGGTGAAGCACCCTTTAAACTTAGATCCAAGGCACAAAATATTTGAGGCAAAGGTGTGAGACAGAATACTGTTGTACAGGTTTGGCCTCTTACCTGAACCTTATCTGTTACATGTTCCCAAGAGCCCTCTTCCGCCTCCCGAGGAGTCTTAACCACCTTTCCTACATGTTTTATGAATCCGTGCAGGATATGTCTTAGTTCATCTCCAAGGTTTTAGGACTTGAAAATTCTATGTTTTGTTTCTGATTCCAAGTTTAGTCCGGGGGAAAGGAAAACCCTGCATTCTCTTTGGAGCTAACTTTATCTTTTCAAGTCACTTAAAGCTGTGTGCCTGAAGGAACTCTTAACTGCATGCCACTGTTTTGCTTGCTTCATTCTTTAATAATCCCTTAGAGGCACTTTGACCATTACATTCTAAGAAAACAGGCATAGGAAAAGTGTTTCCTAGTATACAGGTGTAGGAAAATGGAGCAGTTGTATGTAATACTTACTTAAGGAAAATGCTAAAATTTTCTTCATTTCACTGTAGTGTCCTTGTGTTTTGAAGTGCTGAAATGTTCTTAAAGATATTTTTCTTTCTTTCTTTCTCTTTTTTTGGTGAAGGATCACAATCTTACCTTGGTCCTAAGCAGGTCCAAGACTACACCCACTAGTCCAAACCAGCAGAGATTCTCACCTCTGTAGTGTTTATGCAGGTTACAGACCCACGTGGGAAAGCAGGATAGGTGGCCAAAGCTCTTGGGAACAAAGGCTGCTCTGGTGATGTTAAAAACAAACCCAGACAAGATTATTCCAAAAGATGCTTTGTTTGGGTTTTAACAGGGTGAAATGGAAGAATAATCTGTGATCAGTAAGCAGAGAATCTCAGGCAAAGCAGATAAAACCCAGATTTATCCATTTAAAAGAAGCTCTCTGATTGCAGAGCCACGCGAGGTTAATGAATTTTTATTTTTTAAAAGCGAGAAATAACTACATGGATTTGTTGATAGTCTCTCACCATGGGGAGAGAAGGGGGTATAATAGTAACAGAACAGCTGGCATTTTCTTTGTCCTTTTGTATGAAAGCTCTGTTTCAGGGCTGTTATCTCAACACACAGCTCCTTATCTCAAAGCTTAGATTACAGTGGTCAGGGTAGTGGTTTGAAGACTGGATGTTGTGTGAAGGTATAAAATTGACTCTGCTGTCCCAGTGAGCCTGTTTGCCATATGCAGGTCCACGTTCAGAGACCTTCTCAGACAAAATGACTATTAAAAGAAAGCACTGAATATGATTTGGTCAAATGCATGCCCATGGTACATGTCCTACACAAGAGAAATGTTTTTATTTGTGATGCTTAAGGAGAGCTGAATAGCTTTCTTCTTTAACAAGAAAAAAAGGAATTGTGCTTCCTTTTACTTTAAAGATGATAAGCCTTGAGTTCCTGTTTCTGCTGAAAGGCTGCAGCAGGAGCTTGCAGTCCTCAGTAGAAGTGGAACACTTGGAAGTTGCACAAAGAAAATGTTTTTCCTTTGTACAGTTTACCAGAGATTTGAGCTGCACATAATTAACAAAACAAAATCTCAGAGAATCCCTTCTCTTCTCAATTTATTCCACATTTAGTCTCTTCTAAAATCATAATCTTTGGAATTTACCAAACCTCCATGGAACTGGCCAACAAAGACAAGCCGTTTCTAATGCAAAAGAATCTGGCTTTTGTGATCCTTTCTGGTCATCTTTAGGTATGAGGAAAGAAGATTAAGCAGATGAGTTTTTGCCTCTTTTGCTGGTAATCTCTACAAGGGTATAAATAGTGAGCAATCATTGCTAGTGAGTCTGAGGGCAAGCTAAGTGAAAATCAAGGACAGTAATTTCATTTTGGATTATGAATGGTGAGGATGCAGAAGAGAGAACCTAGTGAGGGTGGCTGTCAGCCAGCTCTTGCCTTTCTAAATTGTAGAGGATGATCTTACCTGCAATTAAAGTACTCAGCAATTTCTAACTCACTGATTCTAAGATTGCAGGGCAGGTAGAAATACCAATACCATGAGAGCTTTGGTTTTTTGCCAGTGTTGTTTTGAGCTCTGCCAGTGCTACTGCTGGGTGGTAAGAAAACTACAGGAACTGCTCTCAAGAACTCGCTGCCCGGGGCCCACAGGGGCAGTATCTGCCAAGAATGTGTTTCTGCCACATGTTCCTAGTATGGTTTGCATGAGCATTGAGAAGAGGCTGTAAAAGCACTCAGCTTTCTTCCTCCATTTTCATCATCTGTTTCTCTTCATTTGTCCATGTACTTTTTTCTTAGAGTCATGTTTTTCTCTTTTCCCAGCATGTGACTTTCAGCCTTACTTCCCGCTTTTCTTTTGCCTCTTGTTAGAGGGACCTGAGATAGGTAACATTTAGGGTTTGTGTGGAGCAACTGAATTCTCTGCAAACATTTCTGGAAGTTAAAAAGCAGAGTTGAATGAAGATTTAGCCCTGTATTACTCCAATGCCAAGGACACCCTGTTATCTTAGAAAAGGATTAGATCCTAAAGAAGCTCCCAATACAGAGTGCTGTGGCTTTTCCTGATTTCTTCCGCACTCCTAGAATGAGGAGAGTTTTTATTTTCCCTGGATGACATCAAGAGCTTGTAGTGACTGTTGAGTAAATCTTTGCAGATCTGTCAGAGAGATGATAGAGATTTTTAACATTCTGCAACAAAAGGCACAATTTTAAACTTTTTTCCCTCACATTTGCTTAGAAGTAAATATTTCTCCTAATTTGAGATTATTAAAATGCCTGTTTTAAAGTGATGGGCATCGAACATCAGAGTGAAGCTTAGACATTTTTTCCATTGTGTCCAGAAGTGTGCATTGGAGTGTAGTTTTCTGTCTCTTGGGCCTGCAGCTTGGCTGCCCCAGTTAAGTACTAAAGGCCTCCAAAAATACAGGTTGTGCATCGCAGTGGATGTTCTCTGATAGACTGTGACAAGGATGAAGCACGTTTGGCCTTGACATGGCTTGCGATTTCCTGTGGCCAGTGCTGGGAATCTCTTTGGAGACCCCAGCTGTGCCTTGCTGGGGTGAGCCTTGCAGGGCTTCTAGCAGGGAGCTTAGCTGGGGCAGGGGCCTTTCTGGCTACTTAGTGGGCAGGCTTGTATCTTGGAAGGCTTTTTGAAATAAAAGATAACAAAATACAAAAACAGATAAAAAAAATATAAAAAGACATACTTGGATAGATTGAGGGGCAGTTTTCTAGGGGAAGAAAATCTGCTTTTTGGAGGTGGGGGATAGCTAAAATGCTAGCCCTCTCATACCACATGAGCAACTGAACTTCTTAAATATGCATATGAAGATCTGTTCACATCTGGCTGGCTGTTTTCTCTCTTAATGGGTAGCCTGCTCCACATATCTTGATTGCCTTTTGTTTAAGAGTCTCAGAGCACATTCTGGATATGAATGAAATGCCACTTGAATCACCTGTTAGATATGATTAGTACTATCATATTCATCTTACTTTATGAAAGAAACAGTGCAGAGAGAAGTGCCATCTCCCAGCCCATTCCCATACCTGCATTATTGCACCTTACTGCAGCTCACCTCTTGGCACCAGTGTGGAACCAGGGAACAGGGAATGCATAATGTGTTGGAACAAATGTCCATATATTGGCACCTTAGTCTCCTTTACCCCATTCAGGGGGAAGACATTTCTTCAAACCTATGCTGTGCCACCTTACAGACGTGGCTGTGACACGGACCCAGCATCAGCAGAGGGATGGCCCACGATTAGCAATAAACCTGCCAGGAAAGCAGGACTCCATAGGGCTCCATAGTCTCTGAATTTCTGGGGCCCCCACAGTTCCTCCCTGGTCCCTCCCCAGACACAAAGGATTGCAGCCTGCTGGAGCAGGGCTTTTTGGGATTTATTATCAGACAGATGTGTCGTCATGGTAACCCCAGCCAGGCTTTAAATCTCTTTCTGTGCAGAGGAATGCTAAGCCTCTTAACCGCTGTCTTTCCTCCCACCACTTTCCTACCCAAGCTTGGGGAACTGGATGTGCCTTTCAGGGCAGCAGAGGGAAGTGATGAGACTTGGGACAGCTCTGGAGAAAGGAAAGGAAGTGGCACTTTCCTGTCTGAGTTACTGGGTGATGTGTTCAAGGTGCTGGTCCCAAATATGAGGTGATCTTGTAAACCATCAGCTGGAGAGACAAGTGCCTCTCCAAGGAGAGATGCACAGCTCTTAGTCTGTGCTCCCTGATGTGTGGGGTGAGTGCCTGTGTCTTGCTGGCTGCATAAAGGGAACCTGACCTCTTATTGCCTGTTCTGGATCTTGTGCTGCAAAGGAGGCTTCAGCCATCAGTGTTGCTGGCATGTCACTTTTTAAAAGCACTGTCTGTACTTGTGATAGACTCTGGAGATGTCACATGCCTTACATTTATCAAATTACCGTTCTTCGATGGGGACTGAGGTAAAAATGTGGTAGGCAAGTGGCCATGGAAGAGCTGATATCTTTGAAATTTGTTCCAGGCTGCATTTGATGTCACTGTTGTGTGGATGAGGGAATGAGGAACAGGCAATTAAGTGTGTCTGTAGGGAAAAGTCTGAAAGCTTGATTCCCTCACAGAGAGCATTGAGAGTGTCTTACAGCACTGCACGTGTAATCTATCTGGTCTTCCCACCTTGCTGTGGTCGTGGACTGCCTGCCTTGGGTGTAAAACTGCCCAGCATATGTTTGCAGTGAATGGGTGATTGAAGTGAACTACAGAAGTAATTTTTAAATTAATGTGATGACCAGTGTTTGGTTAACACTGGTTCAATATATCAGTGACAGCAGTGATTTGTCAGGTTATCCATGAGAGGTTGGTGTCAAGCTACCTCCACAGAATGAGAGTCTGCCTTTTGTGAGTGCACTTGCACCACTGAGGGAGTGGTGCACCCAGACAGTTCCTATGGAGTGTGAGCCGTGTGAAGGCACCCTGCAGTGCTGTTTTATGCTACTTGGGGCTGGGGAAGGGCAGCTGATGCAGGAAGATCTGTTCATCTTCCCTGCACAGTTTGATAGGTCTGTGTGCTTTCCCCAGAGTTATATTCCACGTGTCCTGTATGATTACATCCAGCTGAAGTCTGCTGTTGAGAGGTCATCACCTTCACCTTGGTGCAGCCACTGATCCATTGCTTTCTGAGAAAAGCTATTAAAATCTAAATAGCCCAGACAAGGACCATGTCTGTCACCTGCCAACAGCCCTCCTGCCAGCCCCTGTTTGATTGAGAATTCTCCCATAGGGAGATGCACCAGTGACATTTCCCCAAAGCACGCAGGTAGCAGCAGAGTGTTCATCTACTCTCCTTTTATCATTTTCCAGCAAAAGAAATTTGTCTAGAATTAGTTTGTGTCCTACTTGTTTGTGACACACTGAGCCTCTGGGGTTTGTTTTTTGGTTTGTGTTTTTTCTGTCAAGGCTGTGTGCTGTCTTACTTTGTACATGGCTGGACTCTGAGGTTCATGGCACAAGGCACCTTCCCTTTGGTTAAAGCAATTACTTTGGACATTTAAAGCAATCACAGGTGAGCACAAGAGAACCTGTAGGAGATGTGAGGATTGTGAATGTTGGCTTTCCCACATTTTCTTCTCAGAATCCAGGAAACTTTTTCTGCTACAAAACTTTGGCACGTTCGAGGGAACAGAAAGTCAGGGATACTCCTCTGCTGTGACAGGACTCCTTGTATGGGTAGTTCTCAGAATCCACTTTTCCTCTCCAAATAAAAGCCCCCTCCCTTTGGATCACTTAGTTACCGTTCATGATATTATTGACTTCTTTTTCTTCATCTGTGTACCATGGGCTGCCCCATCCTCCTTTTCATTAGCACATAGACTGAGAAAGGGCAGAGGTTCATTGGCGAAGTCCCAGCCAGCATGGGAGAGGAGGGGAGCATTGAGGTTGAACCTCCAAAGTGTAAAGAATCTGTTGCTTTCAAGTGAGATTTATTGTTCCTTTGCCTTAGCACAGACAATCTAGTTCCTTCACATTGAAGTGGAGAGCATGATCTGACTGTGGTTTTAAAGGGGGGTATCATTTAGTACAGCAGAACTACTTCAAGTAAAGACTCTGTATGAGGAGCACTTATCTGCTCTGCTCCACTCCAAGAGAAATAGTGCCTAAGCCCCATTTCCTTTGATACCTCTTCAGACTTAACTGGGCACCAGTACAGCACAGAGACATGTTACAGAGGAAAAAATATGAATATGAACATTTCTTTTTCCTTTTGTTCAAACAGGCTTTACTGAGCACCCAGAATAAGCTGAGAACTTTAGTCCCAAATTTCACCTTCAACCTGGGCTTCTCAGGGAAATTCTACCACACAGGTAAGCCCCTGGAGTCCTTTGTCCCAGCACCTGCATGCAGCCCCCTCCTTGGTGTGTGTGGTGTGTAATGCATTAGAGAGAGCGGGACTCTTCTTGGAACGACTCAGCATTGCAGGGGATTAGCAGCTGCTTTTAAACATTGAGCCCCTCTTCTGCCTTTTGGTTTTGCACTTCCTTTTCTGCTTTCTGTAGGTACAGATGAGGAAGATGAAGGGGATGACATGCTGCTCAAGCACAGGAAGGAGTTCTGGTGGTTCCCTCACATGTGGAGTCACATGCAGCCTCATCTTTTCCACAATGTCACTGTGTTGGCTGAGCAGATGAAGCTCAACAAGCAGTTTGCTGTGGTAAGGAGCAGTTTATTTACTTGCTAATCCTTAAGCATTTTTCTCTTGGAATAGCTGTTTGGACCCCACAGAACCCAAATACTAGTCTAGTAATTCAGCTGCATTTAAGCAAGGCAGTTCTGGAAGTTCAAACTGATGTGTGGCTCCTGCTGTCTTGAGGCAAGAAACACCATTCACATGCCTGCCCCTGCGGTGGGAAATGTTTCCCAGCACCTGCATGGCCCCAAGCAGCTCTGCTACTTTCCAGGGTGCAAATCCCAAGGCTCTTGTTTGCTGAGGTGTGAACTTGTAGCATTACCATCCAAATGCAATTTACAAACTCTGGCAGTGAGAAAGCATTTCCTTTTCCATCCTTATTCAGTGTCGCTCTGTAAGGAAGTCACCTGGTCGGTAGTATAAGTATAAAATGCTCTGTCTGCTGACAGCCCTTCTTCTGGCCTTCCAGACAATGCTGAAGGAAGTTACTTATCTAGGAAGCACAGAGGAAATTTCCTGGGTTTTGGCAGAGGAGGGGGAAGCCTTGAACGTCCTGCATTGATTGAACAATGTATGCTTGGTTCTTATAGCTTGGAGTTGAATACAGCATACATGTTTCTCTGAAAAGAAATGTCCTCTTCACCTCTAGTTTGGTTCTTTTGATGGTAATCCCCTTGGGAATAGCAGGCTGCTGTCTTGTGTTCCTGTGACACACATAGATTAGGAATGATCTTGAATGCAGAGCACAGTCACAGCATTATAGAAACAATTTAGGCTCCTCCTTTTCCTGGTTAAATAACAGTGCAGTCTTTGCAAAGAGAGACAAAGCACAGAACACAATTACACGTATTTAACATAAAACAGGCTAGCAGTCAGAGAAGGCTATTGCTTCATTTAGGGGCT
This sequence comes from Eulacestoma nigropectus, assembly GCA_013397775.1. NCBI lineage: Eukaryota > Metazoa > Chordata > Aves > Passeriformes > Eulacestoma > Eulacestoma nigropectus. Next base: position 1,307,405 of record VZTE01000104.1, read on the forward strand.
CTGGTTTTATCATGCACCACCAGGGCAGAGCTGTCATCATTGATATTGTTACCAGAACCACACAGTGGAATTAAAATCCAAGAAATTCAGAAATTTCTTGTCATTTTAATATAGCTCCAGGCCCCATATCTTCACCCTCAATGGTCTCTTGCTCCATTTCTGCTTTTCTTTGAATTGCTAGAGACAGTACAGATCCCAGTCATCTTCCTTTCCTCTATATCAGTTAAGGAAATTTTGTTTTACTTCTCTAGTGACTCACATCTAGGCACTGTGGGAGTAAGATGTGTCACTTAACAGCACTGATTAGTTTGTAGTAGCCAGGGAGCCTGACCTGAGGGTTCTGAATTAATCTGATCTGTCACACCTGCAAGCTACATGACTACTCCTACAGCAGCTGTTACCAGTGCTGAATGTCCTTGTTGGTATAGAATTGCCCTTATATTTCTACAGATGCATAAAACAAGAAGTACGAGCAGTATTTCAGGTTTCCCAATCCAGAGAGTTTTCCTATTCCTCTGTCATCTTGCTCCAACTCGGATGCTGTTGCTAAATACGATCCTTATTAAGGCTATAAGTTAAATACCGAGTTACCAAGTTGTGTATTCTGCTTCCAGGAGCATGGGATTCCCACAGACTTGGGCTATGCTGTAGCCCCCCATCATTCTGGGGTTTATCCTGTCCACACACAACTTTATGAGGCATGGAAATCTGTTTGGAGCATCCAAGTAACGAGCACAGAGGAATACCCACACCTACGGCCTGCCCGGTACCGGCGTGGATTCATCCATAATGGAATCATGGTAAGCACAGCAGAGCCCACTTTTCTGCCCAGGGAATGGTCTTCTCATGACTGGCATCAGAGACATTAATCTTAACATCACCAGTGTTTATGTTTTCTTTGCCTCACTTCAAAATCATGGAGTGACGCAAAGAAAAAAACTTGGCTAAAGCCCATTCTGTGTTTCTCAGAACAATACAGGGGTTAGTACTGAATGGAGAGCAAGACGAAGCCCATCGAGACTAAACTGAAATCCCAGTGGCTTGTTTGCAGTGTGATGAGTTAAGTGGTTAGGGGGAATAGCAAGAATTGTCTGAACGTATGTCACTTACATCCCTTACTCTTTATATTGATCCATAAAGTGCTGCTTTGACTCATTCTCATACAGATCCTGCTGCATCTGCCTCGTCTAACTTTGCCTTTTTCTGGTATTGCCAGGTTCTGCCTCGACAGACCTGTGGTCTTTTTACTCACACTATCTTCTATAATGAATATCCTGGTGGCTCAAAGGAATTGGACAAGAGCATTCGTGGTGGTGAGCTCTTCCTTACGGTGCTTCTGAACCCAGTAAGTTCATCTGAAAGGGGAATTTGTGCACAGCTGTCCCAGCTTAGGTGCCTGATATGACAAAGGACTAGCTCTTGCTGGAGATTGTGTCTCCCCTGTCATGCTGGTATCTCCAGCATGTTGCTAAGGAGATGTGAGATAAAGGGCCAAGGAAGCACTTGCTGGTTGATGGCGCTTTGCTTTACGCGCTGCCAAGGGCGCATCAGTATTGAGTGTGTTGAGAGGTGCAGCACTGAGCAGACAGAAACCAGCCAGGGTGACACGCTGACCGTGGCCCACGGCACAGGGGATGTTACCTGGGCTGCTCTGTTTTCATAAAGCACAAGTGAGATGTGCCTTGATTCCTTCTGTTCCACGCACATCCACTGCCTGCTGGCTTCTCCCCTGGCATGCTGATGAGTTTTGTTCACAATAATTGCTTTTGCTGGGCTTTCATTATGAAGTGTTCTCCTCTTTCTTTCAATATGTAGACGCTTGAAACGATTTCTGTGTTCTGTTTTTGTGATGTAGCTGTTACAGTAAGGCTTTTTTGGGAGATATGTGTCTAACAGAGGTGTTTCCTTTTCCCTTTCAATACTTGAGGGTTCTGTTAAGCCACTACATGAATGTAGTACCTTGAACACCCTGCAGTCCTTTCTTAGGTCTTAGCCGTGGACAGCAAATCACATGAGTTTCTCACTTCCCACTGAGACTGGGATGATGCACTAGGAGCCAAGAGGCACAAAAAGCCCTGGTCATTTTTGGAAAATTCTGAATGGGTAGAATCAAGGGATGAAGTTTGGTAGCCCTCTCCAATCACAGATCACACCCCCTCCTATTTCTGCTTGTTGGCTGCAGCAGGAAGACATGCTGCTCTTTGTGGTGTAACTTTCTCAGTTCCCCACCTGAATTTCTTTTTCACTAAAGCTGATTTGACACCTGACCCACAGCTGCTTGTCCTCCTGAATAGACATTGCCCTGCAAGGTTTAGACAATCATTTTAGAATGTCTATCTTTTTAGTTACTCCTGAATACAATAATGCTTAATCTCATCTTTTCTCATGACTTCCACATTTCTATCACCTTACTTCTCCTTTATACATCTTTTTCACCAGTGCCTAAGTATGGACAAGGAGCCATGCAGGCAGACCTGAGAGAAAGTAAGTTGGTTCTGGCTAGTTTTCTAGGGGGGAATCCTGGAGTACTGGTGCCAGTCCTTGAGTACTTGTTTGTGGGACTTTTTCATGTAACACCAGTGGCTCTGTTCACCATGATGTTTTCTTTCATTCCCTCTTTCTTTTGCACCTTGATTGCTGGGTTGAATATGCAGCTTTTGCCACTTTTGGTTGGGGCTATAGAAGACCAGCAAATCAGAAAATCAACCTTTTTCAATCAGTGACTCTAATTTTTCCCTTGTCTCTTGCTTTTTCTAGTGTTCAGTAGAACTGCTAGTGAAAAGACCCTCACAGCGTGCTCTGGGTGCACCAGACAGGCTGTAGTTGACAAACAGGCCCAGTGCTTCTGAAGGTTTGCCTGTGACCAGCTGTGGCTTGTGTAGGATCTGCAGAAGCTGTGAGCCTATGACAGGCCCAGCTAAAAAGCTGTAGGAGTTTATACTTTCAGGTCTGGAACACAGCCTTCTGTCCCTATTGCGTGAGACAGAATTGTTACCTTTACACGCCACAACCAAACCTGCCTGCTCGATAAAAGTCTGGAGTAAGGAGGAGGTTGTTCTTTGCATTATGTATAGAGTGAGCAGTCAGGTGGAAAAAAACTGGTTTTTTCTCTTGACAATTTCTTTTCTGGGCTTGTGTTCCCATATGCTGAGTGAATTGCACCTTGCCCCACTTCGTAATTGTCAAATCTTAAAGCATGCAGAAAACAGCCTCTGTGAAAGTAAAGGCTATGGTTCTCTTGGAAAACCAATTGCTAGGCTGTAATCCAGAGATCTTTACTGGTCTAGGAGGCCAGGCCAAAGAATTATAGAAACATAGTATCTAGAACTACTCATTAAAATTTGCTGATGAGATGTGGTGGTCAAAGCAGCTGGCAGTAATCTGTGATCCAAAAATATCTGGGAAAATTGTGTTCTGGTACAGGATGAGCTTATTTGCCAGATTTACTGTTGGCTCTTCATGGTGACTTAAAACTCTTTCAAGCACCTTCAGATGCTTCCCATGTTTACACTTCTGCTTCCTTTTGGCAGTGTACCATTTCTGTCAGAGCAGAGTGCTCTGCTCTAAGCTCCTCTCATGTTTACACAGTGACTCAGACCTTGCATTCCTCCCCTTGCTGATAGAGCCATCTCAGGGGCCTGATAGAAAGCTGGCCAGCTCTGCAGCCCCAGCAGTGATCCATAGCAGACTTGGACTGGGCTCTTACAGTCCTTTTTGGTGCTTCCAGCTCCCTTTAAGTGACATGGAGGAGTCTCCAAGCCTGTATGTGTATGATTAACTCCACAGTGCAAACAGAAGATGTTTGATTTTCTGACTAGTGAACAAGGTCTGATGTCAGAATAGCTGTTGATCCTGAGCAGAGGCTGATTGCTTCTCACAAACACTTCTGCTCACACTGCATGGGCCAGTTACTGCTGTGCCCACAGCTGCTTGATACATACTGCAAGGGTGCTCAGACCCTTCTGTTTCTGTATTCTAGGTTCTCTGGGACCTTTGTTCTCATCTTTCCTCAGTGTGAAAGAAGGGAAATCACGGCACACTGACAGTAGAAGAGAGGGCAAAGGAAGGAGGTGTAATTTCCAAGTCAGTCTGCAGAGTCAGTGGGTGTGGATGGGAGGGAGGGAGGGAGAGATGGCCCTTGAGTGTAACTTATGTCAGAAATGGTGCTCAGAGCTGTTCTGGCAGCAGTAGCTGTGACGGGGCAGAGCAAGCTGCCAGGACTTGTTAAACAGTGCACGTGTTACAGGCCTGACTGCACACTCAGGAGTACAGGGAAATGGCTCATCCATTGGGTTTGTCTTTTCTTCTTCCAAATCCAGTTGCTTGGGACTGTTTGCAGGTTGCAGCATTATCTGTGTGAACCATTTTATCAAATGTAGTCAGTCTTGAGACACAGTTGCTAACCTGCAGCACATGCAGGCTTTTTTTATTCTGGAAGTCTTGAAGGGTCACCCAGGTGGTGACCTTTGTCCTCCTTGATTTGTGCCAGTGAGCCAGACTCTTCATGCAGCACATTTTTCCTCTACATATTTCACTAGCAAGTCAAAGGGATGAGCCATGCTTTGCTGTCAGAGAACCCTCCTGATGTCTCCCAGAAAGGGGCAAAATACATCACGAGATGCATCCTTTTGCCACCACACCTTGCAGTTACACTGATCTTTCTGTCCTCTGCTCTGTGTTGTATTTAGCACATCCTTCTTGCACAACAGCACCAAGCACACGCTGCTCTTTGAAGTGTAGGTGCCAGAGCCTCTGGCAGGGCCTCTCTGTCAGCTCAGTAGGGAACCGGAAGTGACAAACTCACAGGCAGACAAACATGATAAATCTCGAATTCCACTTACTTTCCATGTGTCCCAGAGTCCTACCAGTGTTTTCTCTTGCCTACCCAAAGGGACTGGGTTGTGAGCACCTTACGGACAGACTTAAATTTGTTTCACACTGTCTTGGGGATGGCTCAGGCACAAGGAGCTGCTATATATCAGTACCCCTTCTCTTGCTGAAACCAGTCCATGGTGACACTGGGCAGAAAACTGAATTCAGACTTCCTCAGTGCCAGCAAATGTCTCCATCCCAAGACCATCTGTCTCCTGCTTCCCCATTTTGCTCTTTTCCTGCTGTGAGTGGGAAAGCCATTCCTGCCCCCTGCCAAGGAAGCCTGTCATCGCCTCTTGACCTTACCTGGTGTCACCAGAATTGAACCCAGGACTGTACGGCAGTGGGTGTCCCTGCTGCGACTGAGGTAATTTTCCCTCCCTGCGCTTGCAGACACTGGGCAAGGAGTGCTAAATCAGCCATTCCTCCACTGGCCTCAGTGTTCTGCTTCTGTTTTTCTAACTTCTAGCCATGGTGTGGTTTATGTCTGGCAAAGTGCTGTTGTGTTATGGGCACTGGGATGCTGAATTCAATGGGACATATCAAAACCACACACTAGAGTCAAGCTGACAACAGTACTTCACGCTCTTTTCCGAAAGTTAAAATACTGCAAAACTGCCAGGAGGAAAATGTATCTGCTTCAGAGAAGAGATGGCTTGGCAAGACAGAGATAGTGTACAACCTCCTGAGCACTGTAGTGCTGGGGCAGCTGCCACGGCTGCTGAGTGCCACTTTGCCCACAGATGTTAAAGCTTGGCGGGAGATTTTGCAGGGGATGCCTGTGCTGAAGGTTCTTGCAGGTTAAAACTTACCATCTGGTTCTAGGACGATATCCTAGTGCAGTGTCTCTTTGCAGTCCCTGATCAGATCCCCAGATACACCTGTTTATATTTTAAACTGGGAATTGCCAGTTGTTCCTCCTTTACATTTGAGATGTCAGCTCGGAAGAGAATGAAAGCTGACAGGCTGTGGGCCCAGGAAGAACTCCTGTGATAACTGTCCCTGTGCTGTGTGGCCTGGCCTGCAGCGTGGTGCCCCCTCCCTGGCCTGCTCCCCTGCTGTAGCAGACTCTGCAGCTCAAGAGGTTGCCCTGGTTGTGCCTTGGGGAGAGGAAGGGAAGCTCCTGTGTTCCCATGAAAGAGGCTTTGTAAGGTTTTTGACTAGTAGGGAGTTACTGACTACGCCTTGTTCATCTAAATGTCCTAGAGCCACTTGAATGGGATTTTTATACTGTTCAGGGTTCAGTTATCATGCCCCTGCACCGTTCCCAGGGATTACTAAGAGGTCTGTGACCCTCCTCTCCTGAGTTATTCCTGTCTCGCAAATGCTGTTTCCTGGCAGATGGATATTTGTCAGCCAAGACAGCCATGGCAGTCTGAGTTGTAAACAGCCTCTTGCTGACCATGGAATCACGCTAGGAGGAAACAGTTCTGTTACCTGATTTACCAGTATCCCATGTCTTTCTTATTTTCAGATCAGCATCTTCATGACCCACCTGTCCAACTATGGGAATGACCGTCTGGGACTGTACACTTTTGAGAGCCTGGTCAAGTTTGTGCAGTGCTGGACCAACCTTCGCCTGCAAACATTGCCTCCAGTCCAACTTGCAAAAAAGTACTTTGAAATCTTCCCACAGGAGAAGAATCCCTTGTGGCAGGTGAGAACGCAGCTTTAACTGCTCCTGGTGATTTTCTAAGAGGTGTATCCCACATTTAAAGTGTGGCAAGACTTCTGATCCAGAGGGGTAAAGCATACAGCTTTTAGGTTTAACCTTTGTGGCTTCAGGCTGCCTATGGCAAATGGCAAGGTGGAAGGGATCGGGGAGTAGGAGCAGTAGGACACAGTCCCAGTGTGAGCTTAGGGACAGGGATGACTATCATACATGACCAGGGGCCAGCTTGCTGGCATTTGGATCATTAAAGGGTTTGTATTGGAGCAAGCTGCTGTGAAATGTAAAGTGTGCAAGCAAGAGTCCTGTTTGGTGCTAGAGGAGCTTGCAGGCACGTTAATGTGATTAATCTCAAAGTAATTTCACACTGCAGAATTCATGTTCATTAAATAAAAACACTCTTACTCCATTTTATCCCAGTGCAGCAGCTCTCTGCATGGTAATGAGCAGATGAAATTAACTGAAGGTGATAGAGTTGTCTGTCTGCCAGAAGTTCACGGATGCTGAGCTGTGCTATCACAGTGACCCAGCCCAGTATGGCTACATAGGGGAAGGCCTGTGGTTAACACTCTCAGAGGGACTTTGGCTCCCATGTCACTGGAGCTTTTGAAAATGGTCCCCAGTGTTTTTACGTAACACTTCTTGATGCCTGGCAGAGCAGCAGTGTGGCTCTGAAGTGTTCTTCGTATGCTAATAGCATTTTCCCGAGAGGACTGGTCCTTCCAGCTTTTCCTTCCCTTGCTATTACCTTCTGTGGTAATGCTTAATCTCATCACTTGTGCTACAGAATCCCTGTGATGATAAAAGGCACAAGGATATCTGGTCCAAAGAGAAAACATGTGATCGACTCCCCAAGTTCCTCATCGTGGGACCTCAGAAAACTGGTAATGTGAATACTTCTATATAGATTGCAGCTTCCATTTCACTCTTGCAGAGACGAGAGCTGGAAAGGTCTATGCTGTAGGTCTGTATGGCTGCCCTTTGTGCAAGCTGCCAAATGGCCACAGAGGACATTTCAGACAATCTCAGATATGTTCTAACCTAAATCTGGCAAGTCTGTCAGTACTTTTCCCCCCGGCACTGTGCTTGGCTTGCCCTATCTGTTTTGGCTTTCCATGTAAGCTCAGAGAACCTGTGACCTTAGTGCGTCACAAACACAAGCTGTCAGCAGGACTAAGCACACACACTTAGCGAAGGTTACAATGACTATCCCCTAGTGCTTTTGTTGCTGCAGATCTGTGTACCCACTGCATGCTCCATGTCACTTTCAGTGGGAGGGAGAGAAACTCCTTTGTCTGATCTGTGTCACCACCCTTTAAGTGCTGTGGCATTGTGGTTGGCAGTGACACAGCTGTGTATACTGTACTGATGAGTGCCTTCTAGGCTGAAGAGAGCAAAATCTCTTCAGCTAACGCCAGGTCTTCAAGCCTTGGCTTTCTGTGTAGTGTCGTGTAACAGCAGCACAAACCATCCACAACAAATGGTGATCCTGGCCTTGGAACAAAGCTTGTCTCAGGCAAGCTGCTGTCTCCTGGCTGTGTCACTGGGAAGCTCTGTTGGTGTGTGTGCAGCATGAGCCCTCCTGTATCATGACCCAGGCTGGTTGCAGGTGGCTCAGTAGAAAAAGCCTTCCCTTGGCTGATTCTCTGTCCTGCTGGAGGCCCACAGGCGTGTGCTGAGCAGGATTGTCAGGTTTGGTGGGGTAAAGGGAAAACATCTACAGCAAAGGCAGGCCAAGGCATCTCTGGCTGAGTTCTCATCCAAGGACACTAATGTTGTCCCTAGCACATCTCCTGCCTAGGCCACCTCTCATTTGGCAGGTTTGGGTTCTGCCACGTGACAGTGTGGCTTTGCCACCGGCATGGGAGTAGCTGACCTGGGTGGCAGCTGTCATGCTAAGGAGGCAATTCAGATCAGCTGCATGAGATGAAATGTGGATTGAACTTGACTGAGCAGTGCTTGGTGTCACTGCTGTTGTAACCTGCATGAGTTAAAGGGTTGGTCAGCCACACAGCAGAGGAGTGTGCCCATCTGGGAACTGTTTCTTGTAGTGTAGGTAAAACCTTTCATTTAGCCAAAGCATTATGTGTGACCCAGGTCCCGTTAACTGGTTCCTGTTGCAGGCACAACAGCTGTGCACTTCTTCTTGACCATGCATCCAGCTGTCACCAGTAACTTCCCAAGTCCATCCACCTTTGAGGAGATCCAGTTTTTTAATGGCCCAAACTATCACAAAGGAATTGATTGGTAAGAAACCTGACACATGTTCTTCTGTGGTAAGGTGCACCCATGTTGTCTTCTCCTGAGTCTCTCTGTATGTCCCCCTCATCCCCCTTAGCAGCTTTGCTGTTTCTGAACAGCTGTTTTCCTTGCTATTGCTCAGTGTATGCTTTCTGTTCTCCTGGTAACCTAGGTGTGTAGTCCCAGGAGAAGCACAGGTAGTTTCTCATTTTACTGACTGTTCACTAGGAGAGTTGTAGGCATGATTTAGCTTTAAAAATTCAGCAAGTCTTTGTTGAATGCACTGCTGTCATGAAGTTACTTTTACTTAGACATGCAAAACAGACAGCAGTGTTCTCATTACAAAGTTCTTCATGGTTTCAGTGTTAAAACACATAATACTGGAGGGGACAACCTCCCTACCATTGTTCTCAGGCCTTGACACTTAGAGCCACCACTGTGTTCTTGTGCTGGCTCCAGTGTCCATACGCATACCTCGGTCTTTAGCTGTAGAAGTTTGCACCTGGCAAGGAAATTCTAGTGTCACCACGGCACTATTATGCCACTATGTTTCCAGGCAGAGAAAGTTTAAAGGTGTTTCTTACTCAAAGCAGTAGCTTTGGTTGACAGTGGCACTGCCCTCCCTTGTGCGTGGCTCTGAGGGATGGCTGTGTGGCACTAAGGCATTCTGCTGTGGGATTTCTTTGCCCATGAGTTGTGGAGACTGACTTCTCTAATCATTTAGACTGTTGAAAAGATACTGGAAGGTGGTTAGTACTTGAGCAAAGCTCACAGGAGTCAAGCACTACAGAGCAGTTGCATTAGCCGACAGGTTAGAAAGTGAAGGCTTTTATGTGCATCCCCTAGAAAAGTCATCCAGATTGATTTGAGTGTAGCATCACATGCAAGGGGAGAATCTTCACATTTAACATGGAATTTGCATTTGTTGCACAGCTTAGATTTGAGCAGAGACCAGTCTTCCAGTGCTTCACAGTCCCAAGCCTCTCTTACCTTCTTACCTGTTACTCAAATTACCTTACAGTGTGAATGTTACTAATGTGACAAGCTCCTGTGAGGCAGGGCAGAGCTCTTTACCTGCACCTCAGCTATGGACTGAGGTACAAAGAGACAAATGATTTAGACAGGTTTAAGCAAGTGGTTGGTGACAAGGCAGGCAGACGATTCTGACTTTATTCTTGGACAAAACGTCTTTCCTGCTAAAGGCTGCAGCTGGGACCTTACCCTCAGGTTTTTCCTTCCACTGCCCAGGGATGTGGGGAACACACACTCAGCAAAATACTTTCATACCTTTGTATCATTTCCCAACTTTCTTTGTCACGTGCCACCACCCCTTTTTGAGTCACGCCCCTGCCAGGTATGCACTCCTTTGCCCATTCCCTGCATTGCTGGGGAGGTGTAGTTGTGCTGCAGCTGTGTCTGTTGAACAGGAGTAAGGGCATTGTGGGGCTCTGCCTTTTCTTGTTTGGGCCATGCTGCTCACCAGCATCCCGTCTGTTTGGCAGGTACATGGAATTCTTTCCCATCCCGTCCAATGCCAGCACAGACTTCATGTTTGAGAAGAGTGCCAATTACTTTGACACAGAGGTGGTACCAAAACGTGGTGCAGCCCTGCTGCCTCGAGCCAAAATCATTACTGTTCTGATCAACCCTGCTGACCGAGCCTATTCGTGGTATCAGGTAACTTCCCTGCGCTGTGCTGGGGGGGAGGGCCACAGAGATATTTCAGTGGGTTGAGGTGGAAAGCCCATGGGTGTGCTTCCCTAGAGGAGGCAGGCTGCCTGCAGGGTGTGGACAGATTCACATATGGAGGCATTAGTGGGTGGCTGTGCTGAGTCAGTGGGGTTTGCACAGAGAGGTGTAAGGTAGAATCGTGTTCCTGCTCCTGAATTCAGCTTGTGTTTTTCAGCACCAGCGTGCTCACAATGACCCTGTGGCGCTCAATTACACCTTCTACCAAGTGATCTCTGCGAAATCCCAGGCCCCTCAGGAACTGCGCAACCTGCAGAGCCGATGCCTGTTCCCTGGCTGGTATTCCACTCACCTGGAGCGCTGGCTGACGTACTATCCCTCTGGGCAGGTAGGAGATTAGTCACTAGAGGTTCTTGTGGAGCCCCTTGCAGGTTTAGTGTAGAGGGGAACAAACTGATTCGTGTGCATGTGCTCCCCTCATAATTTTAATTTCACCTTCTTTCTTGTCTTTTGGAACAAAAGCCACTACTTGTTTTCTCCTGTTACAAGTGGATAAGAAATCAGGCTTAAATACTCCAATTTTGCACTTTATTGTATTTGTAAAAGGAAGTGAGTGCAGGAGGATACTGTGATCTCTTAGAGAGCTCCACAGTACTGGGAATTTCAGCAAGAACAGCAGTGTTAGCACTCCCTTCCTTTCATCTTGGCAGTCTGCAGTCCAGGGACCCTCTTCAGGCCCAGAAGGTCTTCAGCCACTTGCTGTGGTTTTGTTGCTTTAAAGAGAGGCTTGTGGACTCTGCCACTTGTTAGTCCCCATGTTGTGAAGCCATTAGCTGTCTGCTGAAGGGAAGGTTCACTGCAGAGATGTCAGGATTCTGTGTTTTGTACATAAATTTGCAAAAAGGCAAATTAATAGACAGTGTAGACTATTTTGGTCGCTAAATTCCCAAGAAGTTTCTAAACTGACTAAGATAGATACATAGATATTTGTTTATCTAGACAGATAAATAGATAGATAGATATCTCTATATATGTATAAATGTGTGTGTGATTACTGAGAGTCAGGGTATGCTTTTTCAAGTTCTTTCTGCTGCCGGGGTTATTGTCAGACAGTCTGTAATCCAGCAGAGGTTTATAATGTCCGTTTAGTCTCTTATTCTCTGCCAAAGCAGCAGAGCCTCAACTGTACATGACAGATCTGCCAAGACTAAAAGAAAGATGGTAAAGCATTCTTAGGCTTGTGTCTCATTGCCTTACTATTCCTGGAGGTTATTGCTGTGAGGAATGATGGAGCCAAACACATCCTTGTTCTTACTGCAGGCCAGTTTTCAGTTCATGTGACTATTGCTGCATTTTGTTCTTTGGAATAGGTAATTTATTAGCACAAATGTTATTCATTGTCTATGAGACATGTAACAGCAGAATAATCACAGGTTACAGAATAATACTTAGCACAATGGCTGCCGACATCAAAAAAAAAAAAGGTTTCCAGAGACAATCTGTACGTGCTACTGCTGGGCCTTAGTGCTTTTTTACAAGGCGTTTGGCCAAAGACAACTTCATTAAGCAAAGCCTGTCATGATTTACTGTTTTATGGTACTTGTGGCCCGTATCATAACTTCTCTACCTGTGGTGACAAATGGGCCACATCCCCCCACTGTGTTGTTCTAGAACACAAAGACTTTGGCTGCCTGTACTCACAGGCCGAGGGCAGTTGGAGATGCAGGAAGCTCACAGGTGTCAGCACAAGCTGGCAGAGGCTAAGGCAGCTGTTCTCTTTTCAGCTTCTCATTGTGGATGGGCAGGAGCTGAGACACAACCCTGCCTCTGTAATGGACAACATCCAGAAGTTCCTGGGAGTTACGCCGCTCTTCAACTACACCCAGGCCCTCAGGTAGGGAAATAAATCAGTTTTGGGAGGATGCTTCCTCAGCCAGGAAGCCCTTGATTGAAAGAATACTTGTCTCTGACCACAGGACCTGCCAAGGTTTCTGAGTTATGCCTAACCCTAAAATTAGGTTCAGATAGCATGAGATGCTTTGTGGAGACTGGAATCACAGCTTAGTGGTTCCAGAAATTACAGGGGAAGGACAAGGTTTTGCCACTGTCATGGAGAAGCATGAAGTTGCTCACAGCAGTAACTATGATGGTTTTTTCCATTTGGTCTTTGTGTTTCAAAAAAGGTGCTGGAATTATTAGCACTCCTTATGCTTTGTGTTATACCTGTATCTGACAAAAAGTAGAGGAGGTATGATAAAAAATGTGTGACAAGCTGCTCATATCTTCACCCAGATGGAGATTAGGGCCACACTGCACAGTTTTGAGGTAAAGAGCCTGTTATTAGAGATGACATGGATTTGGCAGGTGCCCAGAGCTGTCTGAGGGAGCGTTAGCAGAGGCACCACCTCACTGCTACATTTAAGGGATGTTACTCAGACATGACTGTGATCTTGCCCACACTGCACATACAGTTACCTGAATAGATTAAGTGCTGTTGAAAGTGAACTTTGGCCATACCAGTGTTCAGTGGAAACTAAGCAAGCCCACTGGAGATGCTGAATATTGTTCTTTGCAGCTGAAACCTGTTTTCACATCTTCTCTGCTGTCACAGCCTATGCCAGCTGAGGATGGTGGGTGGGGATGCCTGCATGTAGGCATAGAACAATTGCCCTTTCCTTTCACAGTGAGGAGAGGACAACTAATTCAATTCTCCTCCTACAGCTGTTTCCAAAGGTTCCAAAGGGGTGGCACATGGCTCCCCAGGGGAGAACAGATTTAGAGAAATGTCAGGTCACTTGAAAGCTTAATTTGCTGCAGCACGTGTGCTGATGGTGACTCGAGTCTCTCCAGTAGTGGTATCGGCTGGTACCCCTCTGCCAGGGTCAGAAAATAGATGGGATTGGTCAGCTTGCCTCAGATTTCATAGGGGGACTTGCTCAAACCTCAAGCTCACCTTTGGCCAGGTGAGGGGACAGACCAGGCCAGATCCAGACGTGGTTCCAGCATTGCCTTATGTGCCTGTGTTTTAGCAAGAAAAGAAACATTTGACTCTTTATAAATAGTCAGGGGCTTCTCTAATGCTCAACTATAGCGAGGAGATTTAAAAGAATTTACATACAGTAAAAAACTAATTATTATCTTTCCCCCCAGCTGAATAGACAAACAGTGTAACACCATGTTACCTCTGAAATTTGCATAAAGCTGAAACAGTCATGTTTGTAATGGATTTCTTGTCAAAGTAGTCCAGTGCTAAAAAACTGCAAGGAACCAGTACCACAAAATAAATGGGTAAAGCACTGAAATAGGAAATAACTGTGGAGTTACTTAATTTCTGCTGCTGGTAATTGGGTATGTGGCTATGTCTTTTAAAGACAAATATCCTTTTCAGATTTGATGAAGCAAAAGGATTTTGGTGCCAGCTGCTAGATGGAGGAAAGACTAAATGCCTAGGAAAGAGTAAAGGAAGGAAATACCCTGATATGGATTCCCTGGTGAGTAGCTGTCTCAAATCTACTGGCAGCAAGAGATGTAAAAACATCTCAGCAAACCCACGTGGATTTTCCTACCATCTGTCCTAGATGACCTGTGGAACATGTGTTGAGGGTAACATTGTCTTTCATGCTCATGTGGTCTGTTTTTTCCACACAGTCACGGCTCTTTCTAAGAGACTTCTACCGGGAACACAACATTGAATTATCCAAGCTGATGAACAGGCTTGGGCAGCCCCTTCCAACCTGGCTCCGGGAGGAACTGCAAAACTCCAGCTGGAGCTGAGAGGGACTCCCTTGCCCCCAGTGCCATTAGGACGTGTGGTGCTCCAACGTGTGCTATGATGCCATTTCTTGTCAAGCCAAAACAACTGGACAAATGAGCAGGAGCAGAGAATGTGCATGTGGAGCCTTGCCCCACCCTTGGAAAAGGCTGCTGCCCCTGACACTGCCCTGGGGTATAGAGTGCAAGTCACAGTCTTGAGTATTAATGGTGTGCTACTACAATTCGACTTTTACTTACAGGAAGGATTTGGAATGCCTGCCCTACTTTGAGCAGGGGAGAGAGCAGAGTTAACACTTTGTGTATTTTTAAATTACTTCTATCAGTTTATGAAAGAGGCACGAGCTGGAGTTAATGTGTTACTCCTCTGAGCCCAGAAGTAAAGGCTGACGAGGGGAAGCAGTTGAGCCCACTGCTGAAAAAAGAGCAGCAGCCTAATAAAAGGGGAATCTAGTGCAGTGAAGCCCAGCTTTTATCCGTACTCTATTTGGCACAGCAAGGTCCAAGAAGGCCTTGTTCCTGCCCGTGCCCATTGCTTACAGTGCCGCTGCGTGGGGATGGTGGGGACTGCACTTGCGGGGACAGGGACAGACAGGTAACGTTGTCTCGCTTTATCTGCACTGTTTCGGGTGTGATACAGTGTCTGGTGACTCTGGTCAATGAATTGCTTTGTTATCTCAGAGAAGAGGTTGCCACATGTGGCAACATGGCAAGTATTTCTCTGCAGGGACTTTAGAAATTTCAAAAGGTAACCAAGGAGCAGTACTGTCCCTGTAGAGCACTTGGGGGGTGTGTGAGTGCAGCACAGCAGTGAGGGGAGGCAAAGCTCAGGTACTGTAAAATAAGGCTGATGATACAGCTGAAAGCAGACAATTCAGTTCCCCATGTCTGATCAGCTTAAAAAAAAAATCCCTTTCCAACAGCTCCAGCGCCCCTACCACATAGTTCAGTTGTTAGCACTGTTTTAATCTTCTTGCAGTCCAACAATCCAAGGAGAAAAGCAAAAAACAGTTAAAAGTAAGTATTGTTCAGATATAAAGGGAAGGCTTTGCACCAGAAGTGGTTTCCTATGCTGAAAAGGGGCTTCTGCCGGTGGTCAAGTAAGTACACTAAGGTACTTTGCCTCCTCCTGCAGTTGCTGGATAATTATTCTCAGAGGAAATCCTCCATCATGGTTGTATATATTTTTCTTTGAGCCATAGGCTTCTGAAATGGCATGGGCCATCCCCTCCTTCCCAGGCACGGGTGGTCCTTGGAGATTGCTGCAGAGGGGCAGGATTCACATGAACACAGGTTATGGAAACTTCCACAACTGTCATGAGCCACTTGTCTCCTATCCAGAGAGAAGTTGCTTCAACTGAGCTTTTCCGTTGAGCCTTAGGTATTGTGTATTTCTGAATGAATGGTGCATTTACCGTTGTATGTAAATGTATATAGTATGCAATATAGTATTTTATTTCATGTGCCCTTGGAAAGGGTTATTTTGTGCAGCCAAAAAATGGATGGAAAGACTAGAAACCCCTCTCTCATTCCTGTTAGAGAGAAAAGCCCAATTTTCTGCACTGGATTCATGTATAGCATCATTCACATTGAATGATAATGAAGAAATTCTTGGCTCTCGAAGCTGAGCACATGTGTCTGAATAAAGGTTAGAAGTAGTAGTAAGTGGAGATTCAATAAATGTACTACTTATTTTTCTTCTTTGTGATGATTTGGAGTGGTGTCATGGACCCTAAGCTGCTACAAGGGTAAGAAAAACTGAAAAACAACCTCCAGGCCTTAGAGCTGGTATTTGGGAGGGCAACAGTGGTGTTTAACTTACATTTGAAGCAACAGAGAAGCAGTGTGCTAAGGCTTGCAGCCAGGCTGCAGTTTGAGACTCATTCTTACTGGTTTGCAGTAGTGGTGACTTTAGGGCTATCCCTGGCTACTGCAGTGGTTTCCAGCTGCTGTGCCTGCCATAGCAGAGCTTGGCTCTGTCCCTCCTGTCCAGGTGTGCCTGCTGCAGCAGCCCTTACAGTAAACTGGAAGGAAAACATTGTTTGAATAGTCACAGCTGTGGGAGCATTGTAAAACGGTCCTACAGCTCTCCCTTCACCAGACACTTCACAAATAACCCTGGCAGCAGCAGGGCAGCTATTTGCACATGCTGCCAACAAGAGGTGGAGGCTCCCAGGACTAATGATTGTGCTGCTCCTTTAAACGTCTTCCTGCTCCTAATTCATTGTAGGTTGTCACACAATGACTTCACACTTTACCTCAGACTATGGTACATCCTTGAGAAGATGTACAGATTTAAACATTAAAAATAAACATGGCATGAGGAATAAAGGTTGGCAGGGGCTCACTTAGTATCAGTGCTACTTTACTGGTAATAGTCTGTCACTCTAGGCAGCAAAGGGCCACTGTGTAGTCTCATTATTTATTCCTTCCCTCCCCTAGTTGCTTAATTTTTGTACTATGCCAGTTCTGACTGCTTATGCTAATGACAAACAAAGCACCTTCTGTGGTCAGCTCCAAATGTAGGATGTCCTTACCTGATGAAGAACTGTTTTCAAATCTGCTACCTCTCCCTGACAGCACATGGATGCAGAAGCTACCCTCTTTCCAGACATCTCTTCAAAGCTGTGGAGTCAAACACTGCCTCCTAAGAGAAGCTCGTGTAATATCAGAAGCTTTGTGATACCAAAAAGCCAACAAACCCCATCTCTTTTAGTGAGAGAGACTGGTTACTAGATACTGACCCCATTACGCACTAAAACATTCCAGATCCTCACATGTCCATAGTAGAAACAAACCTCACTTTCTTGCCTCACTGCTTCGTAGCAGAAGTTCATGGTAAGCACCTAACTTCTAAGACAAGGAAAATGATAAGCACAAAACATAGAGGTTTTTTTTGGTACTGTATTAAAAAATACTTCTTTGCTGCAGCTGACCCATTTAAAAAGGAATAATTTGACCCAGGAACCAGAAGGTCATGTGATTCTAATAGCCAGGTGCATGAAAAGTGAGAACTGGCAAAACAACAATAGGAAACTCTTTGGAACTTGTGCTTGCACACCACCGCAGGAGTTCAGTCGGGAAGCTACTTAAAAGTTGTCTCCTGCCTCTTTCTATTCCGTACAACATTCAGGCAACACTGGTACAAGTCTCAGCTATAGGGTGAAGACCTTCTAAGGGAACTGGAGAATTCCTCTGTAGGTGGCAGCATGTATCAATTCTACACAAAAATCTGATCACTGAAAATTGCAATTTTCATTTGATGATAGCACTGCAAAAACAAATATTCCTGACAGAAGCCTGCACCTCCTGGAAGTCAGAATGACACACAGGAATCTAACAAGTCACTTGATCAACCTCATCCTGTTGTTTTTCAGGCCTTACACTCAGGTGGAAAGAAAATCCTTTGATTCCTTGCTGATCATTTTTCTGTATCAGTAGTAACATGGCCAGAAAAGCAAAGATAAACAAACAGGTCTGAACATGCCAAATGATTCAAATAAATCTGCTCAGCCCCCTCACTGAATCCTGAGGGACTCCTGGCTGACATGGTGCAACTGCACACAAGACACCAAGATAGTAGCAGCCAACACATGCAAGTGTTTACAGGCTGCCTCAAGCCAGTAATCCCATCCCCCGTCACACAACAGAACACGGAGCACTGGTACCTCCTCTCCATTTATCAGGACTTGACCTGCAGTGTTGTTTGTGGGTTTTTTTTTTTTCCTTAAAGGCTTGTGGGGGTTAAAAAACACAACAAACCAAGTAATATTCACCTCTGAAACACTTTGCAGGCTGGTTTTGCTACAAAAAGTATTCCTGACACTCACCTCCACTATTTGATGTAGAAAGAAATAATTTATTTTTAACTTTAAAAAGTGGTTTTCTTCCAAGACTGAATTTCTCACCTTTCTCATCTTCAGCTTTCAAGTCTCTCCCAAATGCTTGTAAACCAGCAGGTCCATAGTGGTGATACCATCCCAGCAGTCAGAGTCCAGCTCATGGTTATGTCACTTACGGTAACAGGATCATAAATCAGGCTGGGTCATAACCCCTCAGGTCATTGGAAAAGGTGCTTTTCAGGACTTAGAGAAAAAGCTCCTAGCTGACTTAGTGAGGCAGTGTAAGTATGACATGGAAGGAAATGTCAGGGACCCAGTCCCTGTTTACAAGGCATGCTGTGTACATATACCAGATATGTACTAGATCTAATGCATTTCCACCATTTTCCCCTCATAACTCATCTCCTTCATGGCAACAAAGGAATTGTGCAGTGCAGCCTGGACAGCACTAAGTTATGAATACTGTAACTGCAAGCAGACAATGCCCACAAGATAAAAAGTCACTTGTTTACAGAGCACAGTCAGTCTTTACAAGAAGCAGAAACATTATTTGGTAATGGCAGCTCCTGACAGCACAGATGGTTCATATGCATGGTGCCCTCAGGAAAAGCACTCACTAGTCCTCAGCTCAAATGAATACCCTTGCCCAGAACAGCCCCAAGCTGCACTTCCAGCTTCCACAGGTTAATGCTCCTTTACCTCCACGACCCTGCCCCAAGCGCAAATACCCTTAAAATGGAAACAGGAAGTAGAAATTAGTTCAAAAGCTACATTTGAATTATTCTGGGGGCAAGGGGATAGTGAGAGGGAGGCAGTTTAAAAAAAAAAAACACACCAACCAACCTGCCTTCACCATAATCATGTCAACTGCGCTTAAATTTAGGCACAGAAAAACAAAATATTTTAAATAATGTAGTTGAGAGCCATTTGGTCTATGGCTTAAAAGGGCTTAAAAGCTAAGTCATAAAACAGTCATGGTGAGCAATTGCTGAGAAGTCCTGATGGCCCAACTTGCCCTTTTATTTTCTGCACTTTAGTTAAAAAAACAAAAAAAAAGAAAAAAAAAAAAAAAGTCAGTGGTAGCAGACTGTGAGAACACTTTTGGCACATTCTCCTCCCAGTTACATCTTGAAAATTCATTTTTATATCTTGCCCATCTCTTAATGGCTACGTAAGAAAACTACAACTTTCCCACCTCTTTGAGAAAACTAATTTAAATTTATGCCATGTTGTTACAGCTGACAACTTTGACCAAGAGGTGGTGAAGAACTTCATGGGTACTTCAATGCTCACTCCATTTCCACTGATGGGGTTTGCAAGGCTGTTCAGAGCACTCCAGTACAGTGTAGCAGTAGCCAAGCTGGTGCTAAATAAGGTGGGAAAGTAAAAGCTGTATTCTGCTCCAAAATACCAGTTCCAGGCTGGATAAAAACCAAACCCAAGCAAAAAATTTAAAAACTTTAGTTTCAACAACTCTCCAGAAGGCTAATTCTGAATGGACTCTCCAAAAACCAAAATACTAATCCCAAATAAACAATAAGGACTGTAAACAAAACTAGATGGAAGCAGGCTTTTCAACTAATTCCAGCCATACCTGTTGCCAGGCACATCATTTCATTACAGGACAGCTCCAACTCACCTTGTTCATGGGCTGTAAAGACACTGAAGTCCAAAGGCAAATACTGTTCTGTTACCTCATATTCCTGGAAAGTGCCTCCAAAAGAAAATTTTCACAGGCAAGAAAGATGGTAATAGGTGAACATGTCCAGAAAGGGAGACACTTCATGTGTTGCTGGGAAGGTCCTGGAGAACATTTATTCCAAGTGAAAAAACACATGGGTTAACCGAAAATCAAAGGAAATTTGAGTTGCCTTCAACCTCTTACTGGTCTTCTGCTGAGATGTCTCTTCAGAATTTCTAAGCCTACATATTTTTCCCACTCCTGGAATAGTAACCAAACTAACAAGACTGCAGTGGGTAATAATTTTTCTGTTTCAACAAGAGGTTAATGCTTCTGGGGCCATCAGGGCTCATCCCATCTCTGATGAAAGAAAAATACCTCGATAAGCCCACAGTCACATGGCAAGAAAAACCATCATCACCTCCTTCCTCACTTTCTTCTGTCCTTGCTCAGATATATTTCATGGGACATGGCTCAGGAACAACAACAAATTAACAGACACAGTGGTCTGAAAACTTGCCTGCTCAGGGTCTAAGTGTATTTTTCTGATCAATATCACAAATGAGGCTCTGACATTTCATTTCCCTATTCAGTCCAAATCCTTAATGCTGTAAGCCACGTCTGCTCTCCTGATACTTAACATTCAGCTCTTTTACTCATTTCCTTTCTGCTTCTTTCCTTCTAAAACATGCTCCCTTCTCTTCCGCAGATTTTCTCCTATAGCATTAGAAAGGAAAAGATTAGACTTTATTAGACAACTCATTTTTCTCTAAGATCCTTTCACAGTTCTGAACATGCAAGAACAAGAGCACAGAAAGTGTTCAGAAACCCAAACCCTCCACACATCATCAGGCTGTGCTCTCCAGTCAAATCTAGAAGTTTTGCCCAGTAACAGGCAGCTCATAATCAACAGGGACTTTAGTTTAAAAACCACAGAACTTAACCCATTATTACGACCATCTGCATTTGTAGTTAGCATGTAACCAGACACCTTATGGAGGAATACAAGGAGCTATAAGGAGATCTTTAAATAGTTACTATTGCACAATCAGAAGTAGAGGAACCTCAGTCATACTCTCTGGCCTGTGCAGTACACAAAGTCAAACCAAAAGAACCCGTTCATTTGTTTTGCCCTGTGCCTATGAGTTATTTTCAATGATACTCTTAAAAAATAAAGTATCAAACAGGCACATATTTCTAACTTGCAGAAACAAAAACTCATTGGCTAAACCCATGTAAGAAGCAAATTCATTACTACTGAGACACTGGATTCTTAACATCCATGAGTCATCTAACTTCCACTTTTAAAAGCCCTTAAATTTATGTGCTTATACACTTAAGCTATCTAAACTTTATTTTCTGCAATGCTGTCCCTACTGGATATCTTTCATAGTCCACCAAATACCTCTCTAAATACATGGGAGCAGCTGCTGTTCTGCACAATACTTGGGAAATACAAGGCTCTGCATTATCACACGGTATCAAGACTATGAAAGGAACCCAGTGACTGACAGAACTATAGGCAGAACATCCCAGGCTTACCACCAACTCTCCCAACTCCCATCAAACACATACCTCAGCCTCTGCAGAGGTACATCATTCTTAGAGCAAGTACCAGGCAAGAAAGCTGCAGGCCCCAGCTTGTGCTGGATTGCTGCTCCCCAAAGCATGACAGCCACCTACCAGGGCTCACAGGAGCTCCCACTGACACACAGCTGGCCAGCTCCTTCAGACTGCCAACATCATAGCAGAGAGAAGAGAGAGTCAGTCTAAGAAAACAAGTGTTTAATCAGGAAACGAGAAGAGACAAGGGATAAGAAACTGATTACAGGAGAGTAATATCCCAGCCAAAAGAAACAGGATTGTACAACTTGTAACAACCAGGATCAAAACATTCTATGAGCCTGCAGTGCCCAGTGAGGGACACTCCTGAGAAAGAGCCCAAGCACTTCTGGTAGTCTCCAGGTAGCTCAGTGCAGTCAAGGACTGACTGCCCAAGCTCCAGCCTCTGCCCTCAGCTGCTGCAGAAAACTGCAGAGGTGGCCCTGGCCCTGCTACTCCAGTCTCAGCTTCTCTTACCAGGAGTTGCTGAAAGGGATGGAGGGAGCACTTGCTGTGCACAGCAGTTCGTTCCAGCTACTCCCGAGAGGAGATGGTGTGTGGAGTAAGAGAAGCCCATACAAAAAAAAAGTTTACATATTTATAAATGCCAAAAATAAATATTTAAGACAGAATCCCCAACCCCTCTAACACGTGCGTAATCACACTGCAAACTGCTCGCAAGACAGCCTCCTGGGGCTCAGGGAAAAAAGCAGTGACTACACCACAGGGCAGCCAGCTCCACTTCCTTCTCGTTTCCTGATGCTTCTGAAGCCTGCAGCCCACCGAGAAGGAGGAGGAAGAGCGAGCAAAGCAGAGCGCCAACACGCAACAGTGCTGGAGAGGAATGTCATGGTATAAATACATCAGATCAGTGGTTTCCAACAAGTTAAAACTAAAATAAAAAAGACACCAGAAGGAAGGATGGTGTAAATGGAACTACAACTATGTTGGGCAAAGGTTGTGTGTCCATGGAGCTCCACCCGATGTCACGGTGAGAAGGTGGTCATTTCCAGAGAGACCCTTTGCCACAGCTCCTTTGTCTGCTTGCTGCGCTTTAGGTTCTGGAGAATATCATTAAACTGCATCATGCCCATGGGAGTCAGGCAGAAGGCGCTTCTGGCGCTGCGGATGGCATTCACAAAGTCATCGTAGTCAGCTGGAGTGAGATGGATCAGCCGATGATGGATGTACTGGATGGGAACAGGGAAAGAGCCTTAAGGCATTTGCTCACCACCCTCCTGCTGGTGAAACTCAGAAGAGGATTGAGCTCCCAGGGCAATAGGTCACATGATGCTGTTACCCACCAGCAGTCCCAAGACTCGTGGCTTTGACAGAGAAGAGTATCTCAAAAGCAGCAGTGCTGTATCCTACACCTCAGCACAGCCAAGGGCAGTGCTCCCTCAAAGCACCAAAATGCAGCACACAGCATCAGCAAGTGCCCTCTCTTTCATGAGCACTGAATTGGGCTGTAGTCCAGCACTAAAGAGCCAGGTAACATTCTACCCCACCAGCACCTAACCCTCATAACCTTTCATTCTGCAGGTTACACCCAGCCTGGTCACTGCAGATCTCCTTTGCTAAGGGGCATGGGCCAAGTAAAGTTTACACTAAGTTGCTACAAAATATCTCTACACTCAACACTATCACTTCTATCAGCTTCTCAAATAAGGCCCCAAACGCAGGTTCAGCTTTTGAGGTCAAATGAAGAAGCTGTCATGTCTCAAAAATACTATCTAGGGTGATAGGACAGCTAAACCAATCTGGACAATATGGCTACAGAATCACCCCTAGGTCACTTATTCAAGAGAAGCAGGTACATGTGAGGTGTCCTGATTGCACTGTTTTAAGGAACAGGCAGCCTTGGTATTCCAGCTGGCTCACTGAAACATACTTGTCCTGGTTTCAATAAAGCCTGGGACATCTGTACTCGTAGCTGACTAAGCCATTTCCACTGTTGGTGTCAGCACTGGCACACCAGACAGCCATGCCAGGGCTTTGTGAGGAGGGGAAAACAGGCTATTACTAACACGGCAAGAAAAAAAGATGGGCTAGGGACAGGGGTAGACAGGGGGCTTGTAAACATAGCAAAGAAAAAGTTCAGGAGTTAAAAGGTACAGGTAGCATTTGGAGTGAGGAACACGCAAAACCACCCCAGCCTCTGTGGAAGAGCACAGGAGGCTGAAGGCTTTGGCAGAAGCAGTACAGTAAGTTCCTTTGCATGCAGCCTCCATAGAGGCAAGTGATATCTATTCCAGTCCCTGCTGAGGGAGAGGGATGCATAAGGAAATGGACCACTTCAGCTCCCAGTGCCCAAGGCCCCTTCCCCTCTGCACATGCACACACAGGCAGCACCTACAAGGCAGGCAATGGCCTAGCAGCTCTGACAGGCAGGAAGATAAGGCACACTTTACCTGCATATAGGCCTGCTGGCACCTCTGCACCAGCTGGTGGAAGGCTGGGGTGCGCAGGTGGTTGTGCACATGGGCAGGGTTGAGCCTCTGTAGAGCTTCCATGATGATCTCCTGGAGCACAAAAGGGCTCAGCACCCCCTTGGCTGCACCAACACAAAACTGATGCACGTAGTTTACACCTGCACAGGAAGAAGTTGGAACAACAGTGCTAAGATAACAGACACACAGGAAATCACACTTCATAGCAAGAATCTGGATATGGAGCATCTTCTTCTCAATGTAATGCATCCTGCAGAAGGCTTGGGGGAGACAGTCTAGCAAACTCATGGGGACAGAGAACATTCTGCTGTAGCCATCAGGTCTGAGGAGAAACCAGGTACCACCTCAGTCACCGGTGTTCCCAAATTCACCTTTCTTTAAAGGGGATGTGAAAGAAAACTAATGTGGCAAGGTAACTAGAGAGACAAGGATAACAGTGTACCTTCTCCATTGTTTCCTGACTGCCCATCAAGGAAGCACCTAGATACCTCAGCACTCAGGCTTTAAGGAGGCTGTAGACATAAGTCAAGCTTCCCCACCACTTCCTACAGTGGAGCTCTGCCAGCAGGAGCAGCAGAAGCTGTGCCACTAAATAGGCTGTTTGTAAAAGTCTTTTTAGTTCTTACTGCTTATGAAAGAATTAAAAAAATGATCTGACAAAAAAGATCCAAGAGTAAAATGGAAGTAAAAACAAACAGCTCTCCAAAAAATAGGTGGTTTGAGCACCTATTGCTATAAAAGGTCTTCACAGAAGGCATAAATATACATAAGAAAGAGGAATACCTACAACATAGTGGAAATAGGAAAGAGAGAATCGATATTATAGAATGGAAGAGATACAAGCTCTGAACCCTGTCCAATTTCATGTACTTCATCCAGTGCCTCAAAATTCAACAGCATGCCTACAGAACCCAAAAATGGGACAAATGAGTGGATGAAAGAGCAGTAGGGATCTTCTGAAACACTCTCAGGAATGGGATCGATATCAGGCTCGCCCAGTCTTCGAAGTTTCACTCTTTCAAGAGCTTTTTCCCACCATGGCCCAAATCCCAGCAAGTGGATTTCTGTTAAGTACTGCTCTGAGCCTTACCTAACTTTGCAGCTAACCCAAGGAGCCATTTTACATCCTCAGTGTAGGGCGGGCTGCGGGAGAAGTTGTTGGGATGGTCGTTGTGAGCTCTTCGGCCAAGCATCTCCAGAGCCAGCATCCCTGTGGGAAAGGGGCAGCCACAGTCAAGCAGCACTCCTGCCCAGTAAGGCTTAGCCTAGCATCTCACTCACTGCAACACAACCTGACTGGACTGCCTTTCACCAACAGAAAATTCCACAGCTGCAAAGAGTCCAGACAGAAACAAAAGGCCAGTCTTGGAGCCTGCCAGCACAAGAACTATCTGCAAGAACATCTGCATCTGCTGCTCCAGGCTGGGAAACCTGCACAGCCATCACTCCTCACCACAGCTGCAAAGAGACACTCAAGCACCCAGGCAGCATCAAGCAGAGAGCCCCAAAGGCTGCACTACAAGAGGTGTCCTGAAAGCAAAGCTTTTGATCTAAATTTCACAACAGAGAAGCTACCCAAACCAACCTACTCTGCTGCAAAGACAACAGGCCAGCACTGAGCTGCAGTATTGCCAACCTACAAACATTTCACTTACGCCATTACAGTTCTTCAGACAAATCTACCCATTTAAAGAGTATTCAAATACCAAAATGTGACACGTCTTGAACTTCCAAACCATCTTCCCTGCCTGTGCCTCTCTCTTACTCAGGCTATTAAACACCCTTCATGGCTAGCCATGTACCACTGTGATATTTTAAACAACATCTGCACCTGTTTCTAGCTAACAAGTACTTTCTACTCTAGCTTTCAACAAAAAAAGTCAAGCTTTCCTTCAATTTTCTTGCTGTTTCTCTTCCTTTGCTTATTTTAGAGGCTTCTTTCTCCTACACCAAGTATCCACTAGATTGGACCACGAGTACGTACAAGTAACTTACTACTTACTGCTACAGTAGCTTACTGCAATCTAAGCTTAATCACAAACCCTATGACAGATATCCTTGTGCCAATGGCAATTCAGGCAGAGACTCTACTTCCTCATAACCAGGATGACTGGGAAAGGAATGCTAATTACCTACCCAGTCTTCATTTAATGTAAGTTCCCTCTGCATCTGTCTTCAACAAATTAACTGGAGAGGCACAGGGCACTTCCCTTTATGCCTCTGAAGACTCAGCTGGTATTAAACTAGAGGTGTACCTTCCCCATCCATGAGCAGCAGAAGCCAAATACTGTTTTATCATATAGTCACAACTTGCACAGTCACATCCTTGGAGCCCTATTCAGACTCCTTTATGTACATCTGCTGAAAGGCAAGACTCTTCCCAGCTCTAAACCACTTAGCTTTCTTTTCTGCTCTGATGGTCCTGAAAAGCAATTGTTCAATCTTACAGTGCTTTGCCTTCATTTTTAGACTCCACATATGATCATCAACTTGTTTTTCCCATGTCCCTCAGGTGCATTCACCCCCAACAGGTGCAGAACAAAATTGCCAAATGACAGTGAAAACCTGCAGCCTTGCCCTGAATCCCTCTCAAGGGGGCTACAGAAACCCACTTGGCCATCCTTACCAACTCGGTATGCAGAGTGGAGGTAGTGCAGACCCTGGGGGCTCACAGGCTGACTGTGCTGCTCATCCTCGGCAGGAAAACCCCCTGTAACAAGGGAGTTGGGCTGTGAGGACAGAGTTGTCAAGGAAGCACCCTGAATCGCTGGGAACGTTGATCCTGCATGGACACTGCCTACTGAAGAGAGCAAAACAGCAGCATTAGGACCCAGCACCAGCCTAAAAGAAGGTTTACTTGGGACATCATCTCCTTCACCTGACTGCCCCCTGCCAATGGAGGGTTATATTACCCTAAACAGAACAATACAGCAACCAAAACCCACAGGCTTACCACTGAAATACAATGGGCCAGGAATAGCTCTATTTTGTTTGCAAGCTAGGCCTGACGGGGTCAGTTACATGTGTGTCCATCTCTTCTGCAGTACCTTGTGAACATGCACAAAATCCGTGTTTTACATGTATGTGTTGATTAAAAGGCTTTTGCTATTATTAAATAAAATGTTTGGTTCTGATTTCTTGTCCAAGGAAACAATCAGGTGTATATCTACACCTGATGAGAAACTGCTAGGAAAATTACTGAGCAGGAACAGTATTAAGTCACTCAAAGATCGAGTCGAACAATGCAAGGTTCTTCCACTTCAGCTGTACAACAACTGTCACTCCGTTCAGGAAGACTGTTACTGGAGGCTGACCTCCAATCCGTCCTTGGAAAGAACAGTCACTGCGCACACTGGCAGCATGTAAAAACAGCAAGGAGACTTGAGAAGTTGTCACCTTCAGACACATAACTAGTATGAGCAAAATCAAGGGAAATGACAGGTTTCAAATGCAAATCCATTGCTTTGTACCACCTAAACTTGCACCAACAGCAGTTAACACTGAGTCACTAAGCTGCACTCTGACAACAGACTCAAATTTATCTGTTCCTCTCAAGAAAGGTACAAAGAGTAAAAAGCAAGGTTTGCTTGAGAACTCCAGAGCAGAGATGCCATTAGGTGTGTGCACAATGTTACCCTTGATTCACGGCTTCTCTGTGGTGCTACAACACCAGCTTCAGCAATGCTCCAAGTTCCTTTTCTTTTTCCTTCCACGATTGCTAGTGAATAGTTGAATACCTGAGAACAATGTGACTCCCAGGAAAGATCTGTCTGACCTCCTCAACCAAGGAGACACAGGGTGCCAAACAACCCACAAAGTGGGGCAAAATTCATACTTGTGTTTGAAGTCTGGCCAAAGAGAATAACCCGTAAGAATGAGCTAAATTATTGCCAGAGCTCAAGCATCACCGCATGATTACGTACTTCAGGAACAGTGAAACAGTACTGCAAGAACTGAAAACAAGTTTATGGAAGCCATAAACAATGGCAACTGGAAAGGCTGGGGTTGTTTTCTCCTTTCAGTATTTTAAGTGTTCTAGGATGAATTAGCACTTCTGAAAGATTCGTAACTCTTTGGAGGAGTACAGAAATGGTTTCTCACAATGAAAGTCACAGCATCAGACTATGACTAAGGCTGGCAGCTGTCAGATCCCTAAGGCCTTCAGGACTGTTCTATTTGCTTTTGTGGTGGCTTTTTAGCATCAAAATACAGGATAAAAAATAACTGAAAACATCCTCCTGATACTCTGAATATGAAGGAGGTCAACACAACTCTCAAGTATTTTTCCACATACCAGTCTTCCAGCACCTGGTGAGTTGCAAAACACTGTAAAAACAGGCAAATATTACAGCCTCTCCAATGAGGGGTTAACAGAGCTTGGGGTCAAGCATGACCTGCTGGTGCAAAACTCCATGGCAATGACAGCATACCCACAATTCAGTCAACATCTGTTGTCCCAGTGCCACACACTACTCGATGGGTTTTCACCATCACTCGAGCCCTAGCACAACACACAAGCAACCATTCCAAATGCCATTGACATGACTCTGACAAAACATCCGTCATCTCTATGCAAGTTCCACGGTTTGGGCATTGGCCGCCTCCAATCCTTTCAGGCAGGGAAAGACATTTAGTAGTCCTTCTGTAGCAGAAGTCTGCCTGCTTCCTGCACTCTGTTCATTTGACCCAAAGGAATCACATGAGTCTGCTCAAGATCGTCTATGCTCACCTTGCCCAAAGGAGAGCAGGAATAAAGCTTTTACAGGTTAGAAGTCAGAAAGGCCAGGAGGGCTCCAAAAATGCTTTAGTCTTGAGGCCTAAATAATCTCAGACTGGAAATTCAGCTAAACAGAAATTTATCTCTGCTAGCTGTATCAGGCCCCTTTGGAAATCCCAGTACCCCTGAGCATGCACACCTTTAGAATGCCGTGCATTTGGCCAGAACTTTTCAGTGCAAGAACACTCATTCCACCTGTAATCAATGAGGAACAGGCCCTCACTGGGGAACAGCTAAGAGACACAGTAAAAAACCTCTGCTACACAGCCCAGAGCTGTAACTTACGCGCTACATTGGAAGACAGCGACAGTCCCGTCTCACTGGGATAGGGATGCACCGCAATCTGCGTCATGGAGGGGACGGGCACGCCAGGGAAGGACACTGCTGTAGCTGCCAGTGATGGTGTGGTTACTGAGTAAGGGTACTGCGCCCCTATGAATGCTGGATGGACACCCTAAAACAGATGGCAGAGAACAGTAATGTCTACTTCACCCTGACCCTTTAAAAGTACTTCAAAACATCACGTCCCCACACGAGCCCCAGAGCTTGAAAAGTTCAATCTGACAGGAAAAGGAAGCGAAGGAAGAACCTTGCACCGCATAAGCATTACATCTGCTTGCTCCTCCTCCTTTTAAAAATCTAGTCAGTTTGCAGAAAAACACTCCAAGACCTTCAAAAATAGGCAAAGGTTAAAATAACCTTTGTTTGGTTTTCCCACTGTAGTCTCTATTTAGCCTGCATGCTCCCAAGAAGACAAGCTTTCTGTCCAGTGCCTTCTGAGAATCTTTAGAGCAACAGAAATTAAAAACTACTGATGTATTATATTTTATATTCTCATGAGACTTCAAATGCAGCCACAGAAGGCTCCTTATTGTGCAAAGGCTGAGCTGGAGGGCCAAAGTAGGTGTCATCAACTGGCAAGTGAGAGCAGAAGCTGGATCTCAAATCATGACAGGTCTGAGGCCCATGGTCTCCCCAGTCCAACATAGTCTCCCGGAAGCAGCCACACAAGGTCACAGTAAATGAACAAGGCACAGCCAAAACTCACCTGTGGATACGCCGAGCCAGGAACCGGGAAGACAGCTGGGCGCGGCATGTGCTGGATAGTGTGTCCGATATACTGGGGATTACAGGGGATGTGAGTCTGAAGGGTGGTGTAAGGGTGGAGACCCTGCGTGTGTGTATGTGCCATTGCTGGCCCTGCCACCGTGTGCTGCTGGTACATGGTCGACCCCACAGAGATCACTGGCATGACGGTTGCTGCCGCAGTTACTGCAGCTGCCACTGTCACCGTGGTCGGCTCTGAGGTCACCCGGCTGTCTGCCAAGCCACGCGCTGCTTCAGACGCGGCCCGTGCGCCACCGGCGCTGCAGCCAGTGGCACCTTCTCTCTGGGCTGGGGTCCCACCAACAGTCTGTTCGTAAAGCCAGTACCACTGATGAGCTACTTCAAAGAGGACTTCTGGGTACACACCACCTCCTTTAGCTGCCTCTTCTACGGCCATGCAGGCCTTTTCCAGCATCAGGTTGTCCTGGGAGCAGTGAAACAAAAGAAGAAGTTAAGAATGTAAAACAAGAAACACAGGAAGGAAAAACTACAAGAGGGGAAAAGTATAAGGCACTCTAAAACGACTAACAGTATGGGGACCAGCCAGATGCTGTGCAGCAGAATAACCAGTGTTATTCATGAAACATAAATCCAGAGAACCAGGATTAAGGCTGTGCAGTAGCAAAGGAGCCAACCCCACGGGTAACAGCAGCACATCCTTGATGCTAGAAATCAGCCTCCACTAGCAACTGCCATGTGATGCTCACCTGCTCCTTACACTGCACCAGAGCCCTCTGGATCTCGTTTGGGTTCAGGGCATGCGCATGAGGCAGGCAGCTGAGTGCCAGTTCAGCAGCTGCCCGCACCATGTTGGAGTCTCTGGCCCGTGAAGCTCTGTCTGCCAATGATGCCACCTCCGGGGGAGTTAGATGTCCATCCCAACACTCCACCAAGATGTTCAAGGCTGCGCTACCAATCTCCATGGCCTGCCCTAAGAGGAAGAGTGAGAGAGACTCTCATACCACTGTATGTCCAGCACAGTTACAGCCAGCTTTCTCTCAACAGCAGGTGCACTGTTCGCTTCCTTCAGGAGCAGTGACAGAGCCCAGTTGCTTCCCTTAGGGTTCGCATCAAATTTAGGTGCTTCCTCCCAAAACACAGGACAAATAAGAGCCCTCAATGAGCAAGTGGTGAGTGAGTACACCATTACCTCAGTTAAGCTAAAATGCATTAGAAATAGCAAAAAGTACTTGCTATAGCTGATTTTAGTGCCCACAAACCAGTCTGGACTGTCAGTCTATTTCATCATGTCAGGAAAACATGAATTTTCGAAGGTGTGGCTTTTAGGCCTCTAGAAGCCATATGGATAGGTAGTAGGTATGGGTGCAATCAGAAGGAGGAGGAAAGTGAAAACTGAACACAGCCAAAAGAGCATGTTCAGACTTGACAAATGTCTGTCTCTTCAGCATACCTCTGAAGGAGAGGTAAAGACCAGTCTCTGTATGAGAAGTGGGCTTTTTAGACTGAAGCATGTTGCAGTACCAACAAGAAGAAAGAGGTCACAAGAACTTTCCAGGCCAAAGTAAGCACCACTGTGTAAATCCTTGCTGATCAGCAACTACTGCAGCTGTGTGAGCTGCTTACATGGCTCCTACAGCACATCAGCATCATCATTTTCACGAACAAGTTTGCCTCCCTACCCCCCCTTTCCTGCCCAAAAGTAAGCATCCCAATAAAGTTTTGCTGTAACCTGTGATCCAAGAGACATGGGAGGAGTAAGTTCGAGAGAGCCAGTTGGGAGACACGAAGTTGTGCAGCCCTAGTGCATACAACCCAATCTCAAAGGCGCAGAGGTGAAGGTTGCGGTGTGGTCCCTGGTGCCCACCACTGGAGGAAGGGTGGGTAAAGATAGAGGTACTGCTGTTTCCACCCGCTTTGATAAGGACTGTCTTGGCCAATTCAAAGTAGAAGTGAGCAGCTGCCTCTGAGGGCTGGTTTGGGACATGAGGAGCATGGCTCTCCAACCGCCTCCCTTTATACCTAGAAGAACGACAGAGGAATCTTTCAGACAAGAAGTACCCCAAGTTTGCCAGCTGGAGCTCCTGTCTTTAGGGTCCAGAGGAAACAAAGCAAATTTTCCCCATAGTGTTTCCTGATGCACACGTGCCAGGTCCCCGACATCAGGCCTAGAGGTTGCCTCCCTGCATTGGTATCATTCATTACCTGCCAACTTCCACAGTCTTTGCACGGGCTCCCCCACTGGCTCTCCTACTGCCACTGGAAGAGGAAGATCCCAGTGAATCACTTGAAGAACTGCTGATGCTGTCACTGTCCTGTCCTCTGCCCCAGGATGTTGTTGCCCAGCCCCCACGTAGGGGACGCCGACTGAGCGTTGGAGAACTGTCAGAAGTGGTTTCAGGAGCACTGCTGTCAATACTAGCCATGCCTACAACACCAGAACCAACACAGAAACATCACCAGGGTCCGTAAATGTAATTCAGGTAGGTAAACTCCTAACCATATCACCTGCAGTACCAACTAAGATCAGTTGTGTCAGTGACTGCCTTAGGGCTGACAGGCATTCATTATAAAATAAGAGAGATTAAATCAAATCAATTTGGCCACAGACATCAGTGTCATTTTGTAGTGCTTGGATTAAAATGCAGAAGAGTCCAAGAACAAGGTATCTTTTTTCCCCTTCACACCATCACAGCCCCTCACTCCACCTGCCAAGCTTTGTGGCAGAGTATAACAACAAGAAGCAAATATACATACAAAGTCACATTCCACAGATTATACGAATAAGAAGAAAACCCTTCAGCTATACGCTGCACAACCTTCACATCCTCTGCCTCTAACTTATAACCTTCCCAAGAGAAGTGTAGAGAGGCAGCAGCTTCTCTGAGTTTGTTTCTGAATCCAGGAGCACAGTGCTGCACTTCCAGAGTCAGCAATCATTCAGCTCCAGGTATCTAATCCATCACACAGAACATAACTGGTACAAGAAAGGCATGGTAACTTGCCATACAGAAAGGGGGAGGAAATTTATGGAGCAAATCTTGTTTGTCCACGTCAAATATCTCTGAGACATTCAGCTGCTTCTGTTGTACAGGAAAGGCTGACAAGTAAAATCACAGAGTCATAGAACAGGTTGCTCAAAGCCCTATCCAACCTGGTCTTGAACACCCTCAGGGATGGGGCATCCACCACTTCTCTGTGCAACCTGTTCAGAGCCTCATGACCCTCACAATAAAGAACTTCTTCCTAACATCTAATCTAAATCTCTCTTCTTTCAGTTTAAAGCTGTTATCCTTTGTCATATCACTACATGTCCTTGTAAAAATTTCCTCTCTGGCTTTCTTGTGTGAACAAGGGGTAAACCCCAGCAGACTGCCTAACAGAGCACTAGATGCTGTATAAGCTAGTCCATTCCCACCTGTGTGTTTCTTCTTCTGCCTGACAGGTGAACCCCAGCATCTCCCATTGTATCCACCTCGGTTTCCAAGGGCCAGACGACTGGGGACCTTTCCCTCTTGTTTCAAAACAGTGGCCTCTGCAGCTGGCTCACAGGGAGACCTCTGAGAGCTCTCTGCATAAACAGGACAGTGACAAGGTAAACATCATCTTGTTTGTGTATCTCCAAAACCAGACATGGCCATTTAAAAGATATAAATATCAAAAGATAAAGGACTTTTATAAAATGAATGGTATTTATGAGCAGGATTATTTCAGTTTTCTTTCAGTTATTAAGCACATCATCTGACACTAGGCCAAGAACATTTAAGTCAAGATTCGGAAAATAGGCTGCAACTACGGAAAATTTCAGCGTAGCTGGTACAAAGCACTTCTTACCCTGTGCACTCTTCTCCACAAAGTTCTCAGGACTGCTCTGGACTGCAGTGCTTACAGCAGCCTGCTGAGTGACTGAAGTCCCTGGAAGCTGCTGGATAGCTGCAGCAGACTGGGCAGCATGTTTGGAAGGAGATTTTTGATTTGCAACTGCAGGCTTGCTGGATGAGTAGAAGGAACTCAGCGTCTGAGGTTTGTGAGTTTGACTCTCTCTGTCCAGGAGTTTGTCTAAAATCTTTAACAACAAGGGGAAAAAAAAAAGGCACTCAGCAGAAGGGTAAGAGACCAGGCATTACACTAAGACAAAGAGGGAAAATACCACATCAGCTTCCTGGTGGACAACAAATTTCATCTGCTGGGGAAAAAAAGAAAATGCTTATTCTCTAGAAAATAGGCATCATCTTCCTGCACTAAAAAGTAGTGCAATGCACAGTTAAGAGCCATGTGGTCTGCGTTACTCGAGGAAGCAAAGACTCAGTAATATCTCACTTTCACTTGAAATAGCCACTGGCGTTACTTAAAAAACCTCACAAAAAATAAGTAATTCTGGTATATCAAGAACAGAATGGAGGATTCTAAATTTAGTTATGCCAGATGTTGTTATTTAAGTCACAAAAATTCTATGCTCACCATTCAGAAAATCCTGTCATACATTACCGAGAAACTGGCAAAGCCACTAGAGAAACAGCCTTATACTGGCCTACAGTAACATTTTCTTGTCTTAATTTATTATGTAAGTGGGGAACAATGCATCACCACATTTTAAGGGTTTGTCCACTTCTACTGTTTGTTCTCCATGTTTAATCAATACCACAAGCCTGACAGACCATTTATGTGCAGGTGGTTGATATCACAGTGTCCCTGTTATTCCCTGGAGAAGAGTATAGCAAAAGTGTTTCTCTTTTAGGAGACAAAAAGACACTAATAATGTACTTGCTGTGTAGGAGGATTTTGGAATATAAAAGATTAATAAGACCCTTTCTGAAGCTTCAGCAGTTTTCAGTATTTTTTCTTCCTTTGGGGTGGAGAGGCAGAGCTTTACTCTCTCTCTTGCATAGGAAATTAAGACATGGGTGTACTGAACTAATATATCAAAGAGGTGAGAGGCTAAGAAACAGAGGCTTTGCTAGGTATACTGTTCTACAAGCCAATATCCCTGCAGCAAAAACATATGCAATCCCCAGACCACACACAGACTGCACACTGAAAACTCTTAGGAGAGGACTTGTCTTAGCAGGTAAACAAAAGCAATAAAAGCAGTGACAACACATCTCCTGACTGGACCTTAAGAAACCTATGGAAAGAGTGCCTCTCCCAGGGCAATGCACGCTGTACAATCAGGTTTTGCATTCATTCAGTGGATGAATATAAATACCACAATACAGCTTGTATACTTGTATACATATACTCATACAGTATATGACACAGCAACTTACACTCACTGGCAAAACTATCAAATCCATCAAAACCCAAACATGGTTTGCCTTCCATCTCCCTCTCCTGTTTCAAAGGGAAACTCACCTTCTTCAGCTTAGACTGATCATCCTTGTAAGTAATCATCAAGGCTAGTGCCAGATCCCCTTTCTCCCTTCGTGTGCCTTCACACAACAGAGGATGTTCTGCTTCACTGACAGTTGTTTTCATACCTACAGCCCATAAAAGAAGATGAAGAGACAAGTGAGCCCATGGGACTACACTACATCCTGAGCACTATCTATACCTCAGACTGTTTTATTCGCCTCACTGTTACAGGCAAAGTAAGATTTTCCCCCTCTATTTTTCTGTTAACTTCAGAAATAGACCATGAATAAACAGAAGCTGCTGTCTGTCCCTAGAATACTAAGTTTGCTACAACTGTCAGAACAACCAGATACTAAAAGGCCACAGGAAGAGTCCAGGCAAGCCTACAACCCTATCTTGAACCAAACCTTTTGGTTTCTGCAGATGCTACAAGCCAGCATCCCAACACCATAAAAAACTCATCTTCTTCCTTTCAGAGATGAGGAACAGAGAACAATTTATTCCTTTTTGCATACTGCTTTAAAACAGGCATACAGTATTGTCATCATAATGTATATAATCACTGCTTTGTTGTTGAAGCAAATGAGGCAAGAATTCAGTATTATGCTAAGATCCTGAATTATATGATAATGCTTGAGAGGACTTCTGCTAGTCTTTCACTACCATTGTCTAATCTCTTCTGAAATGATTGTCTTTTGTTCTCTGAAACTGTTTATCTCCACTGAAGTCCAGGCAATACATATTTCATGACAAAAGAGCAAGCAGAAATCTAAAATTCATGTTACTACTTAAACATTGAGTTCTCATCCCATATTCTCCTTCCATTTTTTCACAGCTTTGCAAAGATACCTCAACCCTGGCATGTAGAATCCTGCATCTTGTTCTGTCAAACTGGGCAAACACTTCCATTTCTGCACCAAACTGGAATGAACTACTAACTGTCACCATTCAAAACGGGAAAGGATGCAGAACATGGATGAAGGCAGACTTTCCTTGTAAAAGATTCTTACCAAGAGCAGCAACAGCTGCCTCAAAACCAAGCTCTTCGTCTCCAGGCATTTCATTATTCCAATTACGGCTTGGGGGTCTAGAGCCTGTAGGAGAAACCACTGAAAGAAGACAACAGAATTAGTGTTCAAAGCTAAGGCTTCAAAGCAAAAGACATTTCTAAGAGCTTTCTGAATTTGCAGAGTTTCCTGTGGTCCTGTTCTTAGCCTCATACCAGTTTCAAGACCACAGCACCTTGTGGGTTTTTTTTTCCATTTCTCTCTCTAATCTCAGAAGGCTCCAAACCAGGCAGGTATATTGCCAAGTCAATCTTCTAATCCCAGGTTGCTGTGTTGTTTTTAAATGCTAGATTTATATTCGCTTCCTCTGAATATAACCAGCATAAAAGCAGAAAAGTCAGTAATTTATTTTACAAACACACACAGAGTGCTGAAATGTGTTAAGTGTGCAGTTGTTTTTAAACGTAGGCAGAAGGAGAAACAGTTCCACCGGGGAACAAAATATCTTTAAAGCAACATAGAGGCAAGTGCAAGCAACAGCACGTGAAGAATAAAACTTTGGTTGTTCTTAAACAGAAGACAGTTTCGCTTTGAAAATCCCTCAAGACCTGGCATCTCAGAATATGCCCTGCACACACTCAGGCCAAGGCAGTCAGTACCTGGAGTGCACAGGACATCAAATATAAAGCTTGCCAACATCAGAGGCAGGACAGGACGGTAATCACACAGTGTCCCTTCTCGCAGTTCTTCAGCTCTTCCTCGAATAGTGTTCATCTCATTGGTGCCCAAGGGAATCTTCTTCAAGAGGGCTGCAATCTCAGATTCCTGATAAGCCAGCTTCACCTGGTAGTATCCACAAGGAAACAGAAGAAAACCTGTCAACAGCACAGTCCCCTGTGGGGAGCAGACCATTTTCCCTTTTACATGAAGTACAGCAATAGTTTTTATTGGTTTATTAAACGATAGCAACTCTTACTAGCCTAGCCACCTTTGCCATTCTCTCCACAATGAAAACAGGTTTTCAAATCTAGTAACAGTCTTACTTCATATTTATACACAAAATTTCTTACTCAAATGATCACTCTTCAGCTGCATACAGAAAAAACGCATGACCTCTCATAAGAACATCAGCAGAAGTATCTGACTGGATAGGCCAGTGGAAAAGGTGGTTACTTGTAATTGTAGGAAGAAAGGATGCTATGTCAAGTGATACACCCATTTGAGGCACCAGAGACTGATTAGCAGAAGAATGAGCACAGTGTGGCAGCACACATGACATCAGGATGAAGACATTTCACTACTCTGTGCCTGTATTCTCTCCGTTCTTAACACGTGAAAGTAATAGTTTCCTTTTAGGTAGCAAGTGACTGCCAATCTCACAATCTTCTAATAAGACCACAAGAAGTACAGATAATTAGTGTAATAAATGTAGTTGGTGGATATCTAGTAACAATACACACTCTGAGGGACTGAACAATCCTGCAGTGAAAAAGCAAGGTGGCTGTAAATCACACAGAAGAGGTCTTCACTGGACACTTCTTTTTCAAAGTAGGAATCCTAACAGTAATCAAGGAGTGCCCAAAGTAACATGCTTGCACAGTGCATATGCTTGCTTGCCAATGAATGAGATACAAGCAAAAGCAACAATTTTCAAACATGTAACAATCACACCAATTCGCCCTAAGGAATAACTTTCAAACCATTTCACCAATACAAATATAGATATTTACAAATGACTTTATTTTCCCCAGATTAGCGAAGCAAACTGAAAACATATTTAAGATAAGAAGTAGGCTGTTCTAATCAAACTAATACATTCATAAAAGATTTTGTACTCATTTAAATATTTTCAGGCCTATAGCTTCATGTGAAATCAAAGACCTTTTGGCCCATGAGGTCTGAACTTCCCATCAGTGCAGGTAACAGCAGCTGAAGTGCTATTTCTAATCATTTTTCTGGCACACCAACATGTGCTAATGGGATGTGCACTCACTTAATTTAGTTCCACTGCAATCCATTTTAAGAAAACATATAAAAGCATAACCAAACTTCAAGTGTTGAAATTTAAACCATGTGAGCAAACACATTCCAACAGAACGATGTTTTTTATGGCTACTGTCTTTTTGAGATGTTTCCTACCTCCAGAGCCTTGGTAGAGGCAGGTGGTCTCTGCAGCTCCAGAGCAAACATTCCTATTCGGAAGGCCAGGTTGTGGTACTCCAGCCGCTCACTCAACACAGTCAGCAAGAAAGCAGCTTTAGACAAGGTGTTGGTTGCCATCCATGTCTGCTTGCTGGTTGATACCTTGTTCTTCTTACCCTGTTTGAAGAGGAATTTGTCACAGGACACTTACTTAAACATCCTAAGTGACTCTGTGCTTGTATTCTAATCCTTTGTAATAGTTATACACAGGAGAATAAAACACATTTAGATTTTATTCCTTCTGCACAGCAATCTCAAATTTCAGTGGTTACCACTGAACATCATTGCTTCCCTATGTCACCCCAGCACAACACAGTGCAAGAGCTGGCCTGTGGACAAGACACGTCCACTATTGGACTGATGCTGTGCAGGCAGATGTTGCACAACTGTCCCTTCCAAGGGAACCCTTCCATACAACAAACATTGCTTAGTGTCACTACAGGTGAGTTTCCAGAAGTTTATGCTTATTTCTTTCTTGTCCAACCCTCTTATCCTGAAACAGCAAAACTACTAACATTTCCAGTGACGTACATTATGAAATAGGAGACTGAGGTTTTGGAGAGAATCACAAGAAACAGGGTCACCTGCACAGAGTTGCACTAAAATCAAGACTACTGATGGTTGCTGTCATCTCTCTACCTTAGTTGGTGGCTGCTCCACTTTGAGATCTGGAGGGTTGGCCAGTAGGTCCCTGGCAAGCTCTACAGTCAAGCGGCAAGCCTCACTACTGTATCCATGTGCATACAGGGCCTCTGCACAGGCAAACAGGATCTGCAAGAAAGAACAGATGGTCATATTCAAACCACACTACCCCAGCCTGGAGTCAGCTGGCTCAAACCACTTGTCACAAAGACTCTGCAAACACAATTCATGACTATCTTCAGCAGCAGGTATTCTCAGAGTCCTCCTTGCCTAGACCTTCACCACCACTCTCTGAAGCACTCCCCTAAAAAGCCTTTTCTTATGTGATTAAGTCCCATCCTCTCTCCAACTGCTATAAGAGATCAGAGAATAGCTCAAAAAAGACTAAACCCCAAACTACCACTATTTTCATGCATCGCTATTTGGCTGCTTGCTTACACAGATGCAAGCTCTAAACACATTTTGGGGTTGTTACAGGAATGAGACATAGTTTATTAAGATTGCCTCTCCTTTCCAAAGAACTTCTGCTTAAATGGTTGGATTTAAATTTTTCTTGCTGAGCATGTCTCAGTCTTACTTATTTTTAGTTTCAGATAATTTTTGCCATTTCCAAGGGTAAGACTAGGTGAAAAGCACACACTGCTTTGTCTATGTTTGTAAATCCTGGAGTGAGAGATGGGATTAACTAAAACTGGGACACACTTGCAGTTAGCACAGAATTAGGGAATCAAGGTTGTGGGAAACAGACGTATGCTACCACTGCATTAGGCTTGTAGATACTTCATGATACAACTGGTTATCACATTATAATTAAGCACTTGATTTAACAACATCCTAGGTTAAGTGTGACAGCTATGAGGGTAGTGAGCTGTGATTTATACAATACATAAAACTCCAAAACAGCATTTTGAACTAGATTCATCTCACCTCCATCCGGTTCTCCTGTTCCAGAGGCTTTATACCAGCAAATACATCCTGCTCCTCTTCAATTCCCCCTTCAGCTTTGTCATCATCTTCCTTGGCTACCTCTTGTGGATTCAGATAGTACACCTGGTAATCATCTTCCTCTTCTCCATCATCCCCTCCCCCTGCTGCACCATTCTCTCCCACTTCTTCTGGCTTCAGACTCACACCACCAGAGTTCTCATCTGCAGAAGGCAGGTCATCATCGCCACTACCAATCTCCCCCACAGGATCCTTGGGGGATTTCTTGGCCATGGAACAGCTCCTGACAGTGGGCTCAGGTCCCTCAGAGAAGTACACCCCACCATCCTCCTCAAAGGCATCCCTGTAGCTCCTGCTCAGTGGACTTTCTGTAAAACTAAAGGTGTTGCTGGCTTCTGCCCCCAGTGCCAAGCTGCTGTCATCCAGGCTCATCTCTGCCAAGTCTGGCTCCAGAGAGCTGTCCTCACTGCTCATGCGGCGTTTCCCACAATGTTTACTGGTCAAGCCTTTGCTCACTGGCAACTTTGCTTTGCCCACTGCAGTCTTATACACAGCTTTATCCCCCTCTGCCGAGAGCCGTCTCAGAACCCTCTGCGGCGTTTCAGAGACAACTTTCCGCTTTCCAGTAAGTTCTTTCGGACGCACCGCTGGCTCCTGGGGAGAGGGCCGCAGCCTGTCCCCGGGCTGCAGACATGGTCCCCCAGCCTCCTGGCTGTGGGTTCTACCAGCCTCACAGGCACTTTCTACACACTGCAACCGGCAGCTCCTCTGCTGGATGGCCTTTACCCAACAGAATGAGTTCTTCTTGTCAGTGCTGCTATATGTAATCCCAGGGATGGGATAAGCTTCCTCCCAGTTGAAGTAACAGGCTTCTACAGCTGGCTTGAAACCTTGGAAGAGCTTCTCTAGTGATTTCTTGTGTTGACCCCTCTTAACATTATCTATGACTTTCAGCTGCCACTGTCTGAGCTGTGAGCAAAGATCCCTGCGCCTAAGAGAAGACAGAGGACAGGTTAGCAAGCAGACAAAAAAAGTACCTGCAACAAATAACCTTTCTACTTAACCCATAGAACAGTTCCTTCCTTTGGCCAGCAACATCATCTGCTGAATTAAGTATAGACAGCATTAGTAAGACGACAGGCTGAAATAACAAACAGGTATATTAACAGCTAAGTTCTAGCCAGGCTCATGATACAGAAACAAAATGTGAACATCACCAACATGAAAGCACAATACAAACTAGGAGGTTTAAAATAAAACAGTCTGCCCTGTTAGCTTATCTGCCCTAAATAAGGTGTTAGTGATTTGAGTCTCAGCAGTCTCAGACCAGTGAGTACCACGGAAAATTGCCTTTGGAAACACTCGTAGAACAGTTTGCAGCAGCTGTGAAACAGCCCTGTGAATAACTCCAGTTAAGACATACACAAGTACAACCTAAATAGCCTACCCAGGGAAGCACAATGAGAGACAGGACCACCTAATCTGCCTCCCAGGCACTTACCTCTTTACCCTAATGTGCCTATGTAGAGGCCAGCAATTTAATTTAAGCTTTAGCAGGCTGTCCTCAGGAGAATAAACTGTTGCAAACCATATGGGACAGCAATAATTGATGTTCAAATAATTTTGAAGAAGCAGCAAGCTGGCAGGGCTATACAGACTTATATGACACAGTTAGTCCCATGCCCCCATATTACTATGGGAAGAACAAAACAGTTCTGCATTTTCCAGCTGCAAATCTCACATAGGCCCTACATACACGAGCAAAATACTCTAAATGGTGATTCAATTCAAGAGAAAAAGACACTTCTAGAAATTGCACCAGGTGTCTTAATCAACTGCCATCCTGTTTCTGCCACACATTTCAGATATCTGATGTACAATCCTAACACTTCAATCCTACCAG
Source organism: Eulacestoma nigropectus (assembly GCA_013397775.1). NCBI lineage: Eukaryota > Metazoa > Chordata > Aves > Passeriformes > Eulacestoma > Eulacestoma nigropectus. The sequence goes on from VZTE01000104.1 coordinate 1,349,115, forward strand.
CTTTCCTATCAAAAGCAAAAGAACAAGACAAGAAAATAAAAATTGAGATGACCCAATTTAGGTGCAAAGGGTATTATTAGGACAAAAGGGACTAAACAAAATGGACTACTTCTATTTGTCCACTCAAGAAATTAATTAACAAGGAAGCAGACTGGTAGGGCTTAATCAAGGAGAAGATTTTCAGAAGGAAAAAAGGAGCAGGAACTACTTGGGAAGGGTAACATAAGGGTGAGTCTGCGAAGTCTCCTTATGATTCACTGTAAAGAATGCAAGCATGAGTAGAAGAGGGTCCTTGGAGACTATTCAAACACCAAGAGAATAGGTAATCAAGCAGGAGCATTTCAATTATTCACTAGCTCAAGTAGGAGATCTGAGCAAATTTGAACTGCATCAAATAACTCAAATGTGAATATACATAGCACAACTTCATGCATTATTAATAGCCAAAATATTTTATGCTTTTTCTATGTGATTTGATTGATGTCTGTATCTATTTTAAGCCTGATTCCCAGTTTCCTACAGTTTTTGTCTTCAACTCCTATATTTAGCTACTTCATACTGTAAACGACAAGACAGAAACTGCATCCGTTTTAGTGTCCCTGATGTACCTTACATAGGGCATTTTATTCATGTTACACAACAATTCAAAGAAAGCAAATCCTGTTAATGTGTAATTGTTCTGAAAACACCATCCTGTTTTCCTTTGTTCTGAGAATTTATAGCACATTAAACTTATCCAATACATTTTACACACCACACTTTGTAGACAAGATGTACAAAACAAACTGTTATGATGTCAACCACAGTATCTCAACAGGAGCTCTCAGCACCTCCTCTGCTACTCAACTGGTGCTAAATAAAGATGGTGCTAAATAAAGATGGCAGTGATTTACCAACGCACAATATGGTTTAGAAATCTGCAGAAGCCACAGAGTTTTTTCTCAGACAATTGAAAACACTGACTGAAAATCATACACTGGTAACACTGTTTACCAATGCACTGCAGAGAACACACTCCCTAAGAGCACAGAAAGTAAGAACTGGTTCATCTTGAAATACACAATAGTGAATGACTGGGCTAAACAGAATTCCATTAAACTGCTGAACAGTTAAATATAGAAACCTTTCAAATTAATTGGTAGCTGGTGCTATCATTCAAAGAAATGTTCTCCACTGGGACACTAAAATGCAGAATTACACCCATATGTAAGAAAGGACTCTCAGAAAACAAATTAGTCACACTACTTGATGTTGCTAAAAGTAAGCAGCAATAGCAATTAAAGTAATTATAGTGCTTTGAATTTTACATAGCACATAGTCCAGAAGGACTAATGCTTGAACAGGTAATGAGGTAATGATACAATCACAAGAGATCTACAGGATGAAACTCTTCAGTGTGGTTGAGTAACACAGAAATTAAAGAGAGATGGGAACTGATTCTGGGGCTCACCTCTGTGGACTAATAGTTGGGTCGAGGACAGCCAGCCTCCAAAGAACCACCATCTCATCACACATGCTTGCACAAGCATGAGCAGCTACTTCTGACTGGCCATTGCTGCGTCCTGTGTGCCCACTAGCACTGCTGTGTGACGCAGATGTTCGCACACTGTACCACCAGCCAGTTATCTGCAGAAAAAAAAAGTTCAGTGGAGCTGTGCTGTGGCCAACATCTCATACCCTTGCTCTCACTTCATCTCATAATCCCAAGGAAACGGGATCTGTAGTTAATACCAGGTTTTCATTTGACTCCAAAATAACTATGACCATCAAAGCAGTGTTTGTTAGTTTGTGAGAACTAAGGGCCTCTCAAAATTGCTCTGGTTAGAAGGCACATGCCCAAAGAACAAAACACTCACAGGACATTCACTTCCTAGAGGCCTTCACACTTGGAGAGAAGAAGTGAACAAATATGATAAATGAAGCATTTCCTTTCCCCTGCTCAAAGTCGAGGTATGGGATGGAGCAATAAGGAAACCTACACTGCAATTTATATTACAGACTGAGGTCAAAGTCCTGATCTGTCAAAAGAAACCTATTTTTCTTATATTATTTTAACAAAACAAAAAAAGCACTACTTCAATCCACCAAAAGATATCTTCCATAAAGATAACAAAAGAATCTGAGATTCTATCACACAACATATATCTTTAGTTTTTATCAAAATGACAGCTCATACGTGACATGCTTTGTTTAAAAAAAACAGAAACAAAACAACAGTAAAATAAATCACCTTGATTGGGAAGAAATCAAATCAAATATGCTGAACAAAAGAAATCAGATTTTACATATTCATGTTAGAAGAATTAAGGCATTTGGGGAATATAGTGTTACCAGGACATCAGGAAATAAGAACAAGAGCAAACTGTAACATCCTTTTAGTGTGGAGAAGCACATGCCCGTAACACATATACACTATTAAAATAATTGTATTCAGCCATGGATTGTATAGACACAAAGCACCAATTACTGGCTCTGCCTGGTTCCCCAGAACATCCCCCCACTCCAAGCAGAGAGATACCTGCTCATAGTTGAGGCATTGGTCAGTCAGAATCTCCAGCAAAGGAGCTGCATTGCTATCCCGCCTCTTAAACATCTCCCGCACAATGGAAAGCAAGTTCCAGATTCCTTCAGGTTCTCTCCCTCGCAGGGGACGCAGCAGACAAGCCCACTCAGCAGCAGCTGGTGGCTCAGTGGAAGACAGATACATTGAATTCACATCACTGTACATAAAGCAGAAGAATAAGGATGGGAAAAAATTAAATCAAACACAGTCATACAAAATCCTCAGTATAATCTACATCCAGAAATATATTTGCCCTTCAATGGCGCAGATATGAGTAACCTAAAAGACAGGATGCATAACGAGCTCAAGAACACCACACAAACAAAATATTGTACAAACACAGTCTGCTCCACTGAAATAACACTGGACAACCTATGCAAAAATACAGTCCAGAAGAGTGACAATGAAACTGAGCATCCTTCAGTCCAAGGCATACAGGCTATATGATGAATGAATTTACAGATCACACTAACATCACATTTTCCCTTCAATGGGAAACAGTGTACCTGAAAACAACAGGAGAGGGTCCACAAAATTTATGAAGGGTTTTCTTTATGTTGTCACTCAGAGTAGATTCATCTAAGTACCAGGTGCTTTGATCTGATGCAGAGGGTCCAGCAGTGGGATCTTACAAAAGAAAAACACATTTACAGCCTGCGAGCTTTGAAGATATTTTACTCTATGTGCCCAACCACAGAGTTAATAGGGAGTACACAGGCAGTGCTATCCAAGTTATTTCACCCATTATTGAACATTCTATTCAGAATTATCTTAAAATGGTACCATAGCATTACCTTCAACATTGACAACACTAAATTAGCAGCTTCTTCTTGACCAGAAGGGTAATGCAGTACTCAAATAGGAATGCTCTAACATCTTTGGTAACCAACACTTAGGTAAGCTACCCCAAGTCACAGCTAACACAATCTTGTGTTGCAAACAGTCCTGTTTAAGCAGGGACTTGGGAGAAGTCCCCTTCAATCAACATTTCCAGGAGTCTATATTTAATACTAAATTAAAAAGAAAAACACGTTGTTAGAACGTGCCTGATGCCCCCTTCCTCTGCAAGCACTCTGAGGTGCCTGTTGTTGTGCCACATATACACGTTAAGTGCCAATACTCATCCCTTTTCCTGGATTTCTATCTGCAAGCCATGCTACAGGTTAACAAATCAGTTCAGAAACCTGAAGCAATGGAAATACATCCTCTTCCTATCTGTGATACAGATTACTGAAATATGATATATCAAAATTACCTGGGGCTCCACACACTGTGTTGATGGCAGTAGACTGAGAAGATAACAACTCGTCTAGCAAGCGCTGAGCTGTTGGAAGAATCTGAAAACATGAAGCAAACTTTCAATATACACAGTATTTCTTATCCTGCTATACCCAGCCAAAGATCGTGACTGAAGCACTCCGGTAATTTCAGGAGCATGGAATATACAGAGCTACGTTTTCAGCAAGGACGACAGAGGGTGCTAAAGATCACACAATGACCACCACCTGTCACACCTCTCCCATAGCCCATGCACGGCTCACTTTCTGTAGTCACACCCTAAGAAGTAAACAAAAGCATCAGTTTATTCCTCATTTCTTGAGGAATAGGAGCCTACAGAGAGTGATACTGCAACTAATTTTGAGAGTTAGGGAAGTCACTGCTGTCAAGGTCACCATTTTCCTGCACTTTGAAAGATCTTTACTTCTTTTTCCTAAATCATTTCTCTAAAACCCAAGCAAATGTGAGCAGGGGAGCAAACGATAAAATACATCTACACGTAATTTTTGGGGCAGACTTGAATTCATTTACCATCCAGTTAGCAAAGGGATTCAGTAGTAAATGAATGCAATTTCAGCACTAAACTAATCATAGCTTCCGGACCAGCTCAGAGCATAAGCAGAGAAGATTCACACTTGACTGTAAAATCCTATGTAGATATACCTTTAACATACTATTTTCGAAAGAAAAATGCATAGTAGAAAGAGTTTTTTCCCCAAACTAAGTCTGGGCTGAAAGTGTTGATCCATTTAGCCTTTAGTATGCACAGAACAGGCAAATTGTTAATCCACATAGTTAGGATTTAAATTACTTGCAACAGAATGTCTGATATCCCCCACCTCTTTCTGTGCAACAGCTGAGGTAAAAGATCACTCTTACTGTAAAGCAAGGCAGATTCAGTACACCTATATTTGCAAATAATACAGATACAGCTCAAACAGATGGAAGAAAAAAATGGTTCAGAAGGATATTTTGCATTTCAATCACCTGAAGAAACAAATTCAGCATTAAGCTATTTTGTACCTTTTTCCCACTACTACATATTTTAAGAAAATTCACAGGTCTCAGCAGTGTCACACCTTAAGGTTGAAGTAAAGTACCAGGGACCTGCAGTGACTCTCCTTCAGGCTTTTTTGCTAAGATATCCATGTTTAATTGGAATAGGAGTACTGGCTTCATTTTGGAAAATAGCTCTCGGGCAAAGAACTAGGTAATGAATTCCAGCTGCTTTTCCATCATTTTCATAAATACAGAAAACCCTTTCTACAGAGATTCTGAAAAACATCTAACTGCATTCCTATAGACCATCATCCCCTTACATTTGAAAGCAATCCAGCATTGTATTACTGTACCATGTCATTCACAACTGTAAATAAGGATAAAATAGAATCATGTGTACAGCCTGCTCTGATTCTACATCATGTAGTCAAAAAATATGGGGTCCCAAGGAATTAGAGTATCTATCTCCACCCAGAAATCTTGAAGACCAGGAATAAGACTGTTGAAACAGTTTGGGGTGTGACTTGCCTATTTCAAAGAAATTACACAACATAGGTTAAGACACATCTCCCAATAAACCCTAAACTTTTCTGTTGGGCAGCATACATCAGATTATTTGTCAAAATAGTAATAATTAATTAATCCAGATGTTTCTGGTGCACAGTTGGTACATGTGACCAAAGGAGAAATAAACCCTGCAGAAAGAAGCAGATACAGAATATCTGAAAGCAAACAACTCACATGCCATTCAGGAAATAACTACCACCACTACCAGCCTTTCAAAGCCCTCCCCTATTAAGCACCAGACTGTGCCATAAAGCTCAGTCTGAGCAGAGAAAAAAAGCTTTGCCTGTTATATAACGCAGCAAGAAGCACACACTACTGGGGCTCATCTCTGAGCAACAAAAAAGCAGTATTTTTATATCACTTTCATATTATACGATTCCTCTATTTCCTCTCATAAGAAGATTAGTATTTCTGTAGGAAATTTAGAGGACATTTTAGCAATAAAATATCTTAGTGTCCCAAGTGCAGTACCATAATACGAATTTTAGGCACATGGTGCCAGTAATCTAACTCCTACTTAAAAGGAGTGCATTACGAATGCACTGCTGAAATGTGACAGATACCCAGGCAGGTGAGTTTTTCTCAATCTCCTTTAGCTGAACCAGCATAAAAAAGTTGCCAAGCCCTTATATTTTTAAAGCAGTCATTTCACAATCACTTGGGTATTCTTGTGTATTTTGTGCAAACATTTTAGGCAGATTATACAAATGACCTGACCTTGAATAACATACATATTTAAGGAGTAAGAGAGCAGACTTTGCCTTTGACTAAAAAAATGTCATGTCTATTATTTGAAATGATTCTTATGAATCCCCAAGAAGCTACACTGGGGGAAGCCCAAAGGTTACCAGTTAGGTGCATTAGAAAGTGCCCACTTAAGAGACATACAATACTTTACCTGGGTAGTTCTCGCCACTTAGCTAACCAAACACACAAAAAATAAACAAGCTGATTGGGCTGACCTAAGTTTTCAACAATCATGCACTTATCTACTGTGTTTGATCTTTCACAAGCTCAACATATATTCATGCTGATATGAATAGCCACCACTGACTCTTCTTTCTCCTTTTAAGACACTTTTAATCTTTTACTCGGCAATAGACAACTCTTGAATAATAGAATAGCAAACCCGAAAAGAGCAAGAACTGAATGCCTTTCCAGCAGCTCACAACTGAATAGCAATAACTGGTCATCTTGCAACAAAAACTTATCATATAAATTGACCCAGAATAAAGATAACTGAATTTAACAAGTCATCAGTTAGATGATGGTCCCCACATACCTGTTGTGGAAGTTCACTGATTAGGTATTGAGCAAATTTTTGCAACTGGTCTCTTTGTAGCCGAGATAAAGACTCAGAAACAGGTGCTCGTAAGCATACTGCAGATGCCTGAGGAAAGAAAAGGAGACACAAACTGCCATTAATGAAGCTGTGTCCACCAAATGGATGAAGTGTCACAAACACTTGCTATGCTGACGCATATCACGCTTGGTCTTGAGGGCCAATTGTTTTTTTCCTCTGAAATTATGTAGTGTGTTGCAGATAAGATGCAAATAAGCTGTCTAGGCTTCATAAAAACTGTTTGTAAGAGGTTTTTTCAAGGAAACTGCTTTAACAGCTGTGCTTAAGATCTGTTGTTGCTAGCAATTGCACAAATACTGGCACAGATTTCACAAACAAACCTCTAAAATAGGATATTATCCCTTAAGCTTCTGGCAAACCAACCAGCTCCGTGGAGGCCTGTTTCACAGAATCACAACCATCTCATTTATCTCATTAGAGTTTCTTAATTCAGTCTTAAAATCTCTTTCCACATCTTAGAACAAATTAGATTATAAAAAGTCATCACTAGCTTCTTAACCTTTTTCACTCTACATAACAAAAATGTCCTACTTAAAATTTAACCTGTACACAGTCAAGAGCAGTTTGATAATAAAGATACTTCAGATATTGTCTTGTCTACACAGAGCAATACACCTTGGCTTGTAACTTGCTAGTGTCAGAAGTCAGTTTATACTAACAGAAAAATCCCTTCACTATCACTTTTCAGGTGGAGAAAGGATTGGAGGCAAAAGAATGATTTTTTTATCTTACTCAGCGTCCAAAATTTGAGGGTAAATAATATAAATGACAATTTGTTTTCTAGCCTCACTCTCCATATCCACCTTTTAAAACTCAAACTAAGAATTCAAAGCAGAACCCGCTTTTTTGCCAAGTCTCCAGTCCTAAGTTCAGAAAGTAAAGCAATATTCTGATTATTTCACAAGAGTATGTATTTAAGCCAATTACACTTGTCCATTATGAAATACTAACAAGCTCCAGCAGGTTATTAGCACTTATTTAAGAATCTGGAGTTGATCGTAAGCATGTTAGCTGTAAAATGTTCTGTGACAGCAGAAAATCTTCTGTTTCTTTCAATCATCAAAACTTAATCCTCTGTGTTTCTCCGCTTCCCAAACCAGAGGAAATTAAACTGTATGCAAGACCAAACCCTCAACTGGTGTATTTCATCTTGATTCTACACCTTTTCAACTGAAGTTGGTTAGGATATAAAACACCTACTTCTTGCTCTATAGAAGGCCACATAGAATAAAAGCAGTCAAATAAAAACAAACTTAACTGACTGCTAGAAATCTACAAGTCAAAATGACAGTTACCTGCCTCAGTAAGTGTTAAAATGAACTGGTGAACACACACGCCGACAGTGATCAAAATTACTTTCCTTCTGCACTCTGACCAAACAACGTAAAGAATGAGCTTTCAAATCTTGTACCTACAAAGACTTTTATTAAAAAGACTAACTATTGGTGACCTTCCACTCTTTACAGAGATGAAGAAATATGATTATAGAATTTAAATGAGAAACAGGAAGGGGCCAAAAAGCACTCGGTGTCTACCCTTAACAATCTGCACGTTGCCAAAGGACAGCCTGCAGTTTAGGGCCTGAGACAATTCAGCCTTGCAGACCACAACTGCGAGCACACATTTGCACAATCTGCAATCAAAAGGAGTGCCAAGAACCATTTCCCTAAAGAGAGTGTGCGCTGCATAGAGCTGTACTGAGGAGAGACTTGGTGCCCAGGGGAGAGCAGAGCTGCGCTGGAGCCTACATTGTGGATGCGGAAGAGGCAGAGCGCCACGACGTGAGCGCACCACTTGGCCCCGGCACCGCAAGTGCAGCTGCACGACGTGATCCGGCACCGGTCAAACATCACCGCCACGTTGTACGCGCCCTTGGGAGGCACCATCTGTGGGGGCACCACAGTGGCACTCAGATGGAAACCTGTGCAAATCCAAAAGTCCAAAGTTACTCTTTGGGTATTTGGGAAAAAGATTCAGCCAGCACAGAAATACAGGTATATGCCATTTAAACACTGAAACAGTATGTCCGGCAACAACACCCATACAAGGATGGACATGGCTCTAGAATCTCCAGCACTTTTTTTCTTCCCAACCAACTATGCCTGAATATTAGCAGAGAAGCATAATATGTTACAAGAGACTCCAAAAACCAGCTTTTAATACATTAATGAATTAATTTCTCTTATTATTTAACAGAGAAAAGCAAAAGTGGATAAAGTCATCCCTGAAAAGTGTCGGGTTCTGTTCATAGGGTCAAAGCTAGACTATGTATACACATTTTAGGCATAACTTCTGTGCCAACTCTGGCAACAGTGCAGAACGGGCTAGGTGACTTGTTCAGAATTATTTACAAGTCAATCAATTATCACAATTCACAGTCAATTAAAGAAGGCAAGCACTTAACCTGAACACTTACTTTCACTTTGTGGCTTCAGAAACTACCCATTTGTCATAAATTATGCACCTCCTGGCAATTTTGTTAATATTCCTTTTTTACAAATCATGAACTCAGAAGACAAAAAAACCCCTCTTGCTTAGACTAAAATCAATGGAAAGGAGAAATTTCAGAAATAACACTTGAATGAATCCAGCCCCATTAATCAGTGATCATAAACAAATAAATTACAACAAAGGACTTTAACAAGGCTTAGCTTCATGTAAACTCATGTGCAGTACATATGAGTTGTACTCATAATGCAGCTTCCTCTGCATACGTCGCTCTGGAGATATTGCTCATCCAGGGGGACACATATGATCAGGATAAGGCCACCAGGAGCATGAATCTTCTACTCGTCTTGAAGGTGCCTATCAGCAGTTAGTCATCCTCTACAGGAAGGAGTATCAGCCTCAGAACCTTTTTGCTAATCTGGAATTCAGTCTTAATGAAGCACAGAAAGCACCAAGGGCATCAAAGTCATAACCAAACTTCAGTCCAACAGTCTACCTTAAGTGAAAAAATATGGCTTGGGACAGATGATAGTTTCTCCATCATCAGGAAAAGGAAGTAGATTATAAATCCACACTACTGAGTTTTTATTATGATATTGTGAGATCGTAAAAATGATGGTGTTCAGAAGTGCATATGACCTACTAAATTAATTCCATTTAAAATAATGTGCACCATTTCCTCCTCAAAATATAATCCCCATACCAATACAAATTTGCTCTTACCTTGCTTAACCTTTCTATTTCTCCTGTTCACCACAATTCAAATCCTCTCCCTGATGTGAGTGATTATTTTCATTAGTACACATAATGCCACCCAAATTCTTCAGCCATTTTAACAATTGGAACAGAATCAAAACAAAAGAAGGCATTCACACAAAATTACTGCACTGCTTATTACCAGATACAGTTCTAATTTATGTTCCACATTTGGATAATACAACCCAAACAGTTCAGCTAGCCCTTCTGTTATACTAAAAGCATCTCAGAGTAATGCTCTGGTTTTCACATAAGCAAATTAGGCATTTCACAAGTTGGAATTGCAGCAATTCTGTTTCACTGGAAAAAAGAAGTATACAAAAGGTGTTAGGGAAGACTGGACTCCAGCTATAAGCTCTTACCAAGCTCCTACAATGACATTCTTCTTTGTATATGACGACAATTTACTGATAATGCAACAAGAACACATATAAAAAGAGACAAAATTTAAGGAGTTTAACATGACATATCACGAGCTTCAAATCAATCTCTAGCTTGACAAACGTCTGACACTGACAATGCTAATTCAAGCAGCACTGCCCAGTTAATTCTTTTGCAACACCAATCTTGCTGTGCTGAACAATTGTTTGTGGGATGGCACAGGAAATTATATGAGGAAAGAAATCGGGATTATAATTAATGGTTTCTTTTACCAGGAAAAATCAAAGAATCACAGAATCTCTGAGGTTGGAAAAGATCTGTAGGATTCCCCGCTCAAGGGCTGCTTCATTTCCTGTGTTTCTTCTCCCATTTGTCAGTGTATGAAACTCAATACTGCAACTACACACCTTATAATCATTTGGAGTACACAACTGAAAATATATTCACCCCACCTGTGCTGCCCAGCTTCTGAGCTGCTATTCATGGAAGACAAAATCCCACCATTAAATAAAGTTCCTCTGCTAAGGACAGGGCAACCTTATTATTTAAACAAAGTTTCTTCCTTCCCTTCCACACACATAATCCTTTGTCAAGAATCACAGCTGCTTCTATGTGTACTTGAGAAGTTTACTTCTCACCACCTCCTCTTTCTCCCTACTCTTCTCCTCCCCCAAGCACAAGTTTTGCACTAATATTCCCAGCCTTTGTTCACGTACATTGCTTTACACCTCCTCGCCTTTTTAATGTATTACTGAAACAAGTGCTGACCACAGTCTTTTACCGTCTATTAAATATTTTGCTCTTTTCCACTGTAAAGTCCCAGGAATTACTGAATTTCAGCAAGCTGCTTTTTAACTCATTTTCTCTCTCTCAAACATTCAGCTTCCTTAAGTTTACCAGATTCCTTAGAGGCCTCTCTCAGCATTTCAGTCATGACACTGGGAGATTATGAATGCCCTCAAAAGTCAGTTTAATCCTATTTAGCAATATTTCCAAATCAATGCTGACATTCCAAAATTACTATCTGGCCTCACTGACAACACACTGACACTATGCAAGGTAGTTTTAACTCAATCTGACTTAGGTATGAGGAATCACCTCACTTCCATTCCCAAGAATTCCTGCTATTGCTATTACAGTAGACACTGGACTAGATAATATCCTTTCAGAAGCTTTACCCTATTTTCAGGTAACAGTTCATCAGTCTCTTGCAGTTTGCATATCTCAAAGGCTATCTTCTTTTCTTTTTCTTCTCCCCAAACCCTTATAGTTCATGTCCCTTTTATTCCCCTTCTTGGGGCTCTTAACCTAAATTTATTCATTTCACTCATCACTGAGAGTTAAGTATAACTGCTTCTAGTAACTAAACAAGCCCACATAAGTCTCTCTCATCACATGAAAATATAGGAAATTTCCTAAATTTCCTCCTTAACATTATACAGTTTTTTATATTATCATTTTTCTTATTACAACCAGGCTCAGTTCCCACATGCCAAATAATATTCTGATTCTGAAGCTTACACTTGCAGAAGAAAAATCTGCATGGGATTGACATGGCCCACCTTGACATACTATTATTTATTTCACATAACGCCTTCTGGTCAAACAGCTGTCATTGAAAAAGTTATCTCAATATTCTTCTTTGCTTCAAAGGATTTAATGAAAAATCCAGAGTCCAATTCTTTGTATAGATAAGATTAGCTTCTATAGCCAAAAAACATAAAAAGAACAAGATAGCAGGAGAAGCTATAAAACCCACTGTCCAACAAGAAGGATTTCTGTCTGCCAAAATACTACATGAATAACTGCACTATTAATACAACTCTTTTGCTACAAGAATAAACCTTGCAAACCTCCTCTGTGCCATACAGGCACTTTAGGCAACTAGAAAGTCAAGTTCTCTTCAGCAATGAGGAATTTAAGCATTATGAAGACAAATGTATCCTATACAGTTTTTTGCAAAATGCTAGGACAGATTAAGGATCAGAACATTTCTGATCTTTCAGTCCGTTTCACAGCTGAGCTGATTGAGGCCAAAATAAAACACAGCGTTTAGCTCAAGACATTACAAAGAATACATCTGGCAGGGAGTTTCAGCTAGGATGCCAGAAAAGCTTGTTTTGAGACATGGTCATAGCACTGCCATCCCACTGCAGATATGATTTTGGGACTCTGAAGTATCCAGAGACATGGAGCTGCACTGTTCTTACCTATCTGGAGAGGGTCTTTGACAGCCCTCACCCGGAAGAGCTGCTCCCCTCGCTGGAACTCATCTGCACTGCCATTCGCCAAGCACGAGTACAACCTGCAAGAGATAAACAGAACAGGTCAGGATCAGTCTGGTTTTGAGAAACTTCACAGGATTATCCTCTTTGCTGACATGGCTTTTGAAAAATCCTTACTATCTTGAATATGAAGTCCAGGTCTCTCCCACCCTTTCGACATTACAATTCAACCACAAAAACCATTAGTCTCTTGCCAACTGGGTTTGTGCATAGCCACTGGCATTTTTAGGAATTTCGACCTAAGGCTCTGAAATACAAATTCATTAATAGTCTAAAAATAAGCCTTTATAAACAGGATAGTTCAAGGTCTAATGCTAGCATGCCACAGTAATTAATTATCTGCATGCTCTCGTGAGGTTTTTGTACATCTGTGTTCATCAGAATAATGAGCATATACAACCAGCTGGCTTGCTCTATTCACTAACAGATGATCTTATACCAGCACTTCTGACATTACCTCCCTCATCTGATACTTGAACCTTAGACAAACATATCCAAGAATTTTCAGCAAGATTCTTTCTGAAATAGTGTAGTATCACTACTTTGCATCAAAATTCTGAATGCACAGGCACATGGGTAGACCTCCTATAATATAAAAGCTTCAGCAAAGTTTAGAAATAGATCTAAAAGCAGAAAATCTTTGACTATGTAGTCATATAGTTAATGTGGAAACATAAGAAATATAGTCATCTGACTATATCGACTCTGATCACTGACGTATTCAGCAAATTCTGGTTCTCTTATTTACACCAACAAAAGGCCTGCACTGCACACTGAGCTAGCCCCCCCCCGGCAATTTTTAAGCCCAGTTAAAGCTCTGACTCCAGCAGCAGGTTCAAATTGGAAAGATGACTTCGTAAGACTAACATAAGGACAAAACTCACAAGCTAGCCTACTGTTAGGCAAATTAACGGGTGCATTTATTTTGCTACGCTTTACACACAGAACCTAGACTTCTACATGGTTTTCCTGGCACATATGCAAGGCAGCTCACCCTAGAATAAAACCCCAGATCATAGCACATCATAAAGTAAACAATCCATGTATTACTACAAAAGGCACATGAGAGCCACAGAAGCACCAAATATACAGGACATAAAAAGGACAATGATTCTCCTCAAGGGAACAGAACCTTTTCTTAAGCATCAGTCAAAGATAAATAGTATTTACTACCTGATATCTTCCTCATTTTCTGGGAAACTCCAAAAGGCAATTCGAAGCTGCAGTTGCTCAGGCACTGGAGGATAAACTTTCTCCACCACCTCGAATGGAATGTGAAATGCAACCTGTTTTGCAGAGAGTTCCACCAATGGGATCACCAGCCCATCTAGCAAGACAAGAAACAAAACACAATTAGCCATTCAAAGAGCAAAACTCATGAGAGCCTAAGGAGGTCAAAGCAGGGAGCTCTTCCACTTTCTCTTTTATCTCATCATGTTCAAGACCATTTTTGATGGATAGTAAAAGTCAGCACAGAAATCTTCTGAAGAGTTGTCTCTCAACTCCATATTTGTTTTCAGCCCCTCAGGGCATGGGCACACATCCCTAAAAAAAGCAGTCCTTGGCCAAAAGAGCTGTATCAGCCTAGCAGACTCAGACTTAGCAAGGATTAAGGTAACCAAGTATTTTTCACAAATTTCTGTTACAATGTGGCAGCAACATCCTGTGCATTTCAGTAGTTTACACAAAGAACTATTACAACATATATGCACAAGTAGCAATGGAATGGTTATCCAGGAACCTTAATGTTGACTTTTTTGGACAACACTCAGTATTCAGCTATTTACAAGGTTTTAATTTCAATAAGTGTTTGTTGGTTTATTCCCTTCACCATCACCTTCCATATGATATCTGTCTTTATATTTCAAGTTCTTTAGAGAAGCAACTGGGAATTCAAGTGTCAGTGCAGTGCTGACTACATTGAGCTCATGAGAATCTTAACTGAAGGCAGTAAGAGCTTTATATAAATACATTTAACCATCACCTTTCTACCAAACTAACTCCACTTCTTACGTTTTTAACTGCAGATGAAGATTTCTTAACATCAGGCTATAGAACCCTTACATTTCTGCTTTGCTCTGACCTAGATTATACTTTATTCAAAATGCCAGACTTGTCTTACCTGCAAGTACATCCCTGCTTTACTGAGATCACCTCCTGACCCATCACTACAGCAGCCTTGGCTCCCCCATCTTCCAAACCCTGTTGCCAAACCCCTAATTAATTCCGTTTCAGACATTCAGTGTTATGTCTCTTCGCCTCCCTCACCAGCCTCTAAAACACCACTGGAAGCCAGGATGTAAATCAATCTGGCCCTCAGCTTTCCCTCCTCACTGGCCTTCAGGCAACATATCAAAGGAAAACTTAAGCCCTGATGTCATTAAGCACTTTCTCACCCTCTGCCTAGAGGCACCCTCCAGTCCCAACAGCTGGGAAAGATAGGATAGGAGAGGGCTTTCAGAGTGCATGCACACAGCAAAGCAGCCAGCATCTCCCCCAATACTGAGCAGACCTGACAAATTAAAGGATTACATAAATATGGAAAAAACCCACAGTTTTCAAACATCCACATTCATGATTTTTTTACTGCAGTGAAATTAGATTCATTCAATTAGCCACTATTCCCTTCTCCCAGAGTCGGTCTTTTACTATCAAGGTTGTTTCTCCATCATCAGTGACTTTTACTCTATGTTATAGATCCAGTCTCTGTTTTACAGTGCTATAATCCCATTCACAAATGTGAGAGAAGCAGATTATAAAATGAGCAACACAGGGAAAATGATCGTGTCCCTTTCTCTACGGCTAGCAGATAAACAAGCTTTTAGCAGAAAAGTCATTTCATTTACACTTTTGACAACCAGAACAGGTATAAAGCTTTTATCAAGTCACTAAAAAATACACTATTTTTAATTACTCCCCTAAAAAATGTACTGTTTTTAAATAGTGCAACATAGTCAAATTAATATCATTCCTGGTGATACAGTAGTAGTAGATACCACAGTAAGTCCAAACTGAGGCACTATCATACTTGAAATTACTCTGAGCAATGAAAGGAGAGGTATTTTTCATGTTTTAAAATGCGTTTCTTCTATAGAGGCACTCTATTCAGTTATCTCATTACACAATACTAGGAAAGAGGTAACACCTAAACAACTTCTACAAGGTAAAAGGCTCAAAAAAGGACTTCAGTACTGAGTCAAACACCTGCACATTTTTCTGAGAGCTGCAAGCCTGCAGCCTGGATGGTATTCCTTTTTACCATTCCTTTTTACAAGGATCTGGTGCTGGCTATGAAGTTTAGATTAGAAATGCTACAACATGAGACCTCCTCATGTGCTCCAGCAGAAGCCTAGCACAAGTCAGCCAGCTTGATTTTAATAACTGTACACAGTGAAGTAAGGTAACAGGCTGACTTTGCACTGAACCCATTAACTGATTCATCAGCTGTACTGTGTTAGTAGTAATCAGCAGAAGACAGGTGGCCAATTATCCCACATAACTCAGAGCTCACAGCTGAAACATCTTCAGAATAAGGTGAAAGCAGCAAAACCTGGTAGGGAAAAAACCAACAATCTTATTTATAAAACCATGCACCGTTCTAAAATTTTGAATCTTCTATAAGGAAAAAGAGACATGGAAAAAAATAGTAGAAAATAACTGAAAAGTACAAAATAATTTGTCAATCATAATTCAAGGGTGAGTGAATTCACAGTAGCTACCTTGGCACACATGTAAATGCTAAAATTAAGAAGTTAAACCATTCTAAGTTTCAAGGGGGTAGTCACCCATGTAGCCAAGGTGAGACAATCTTACCTGCAATATGACTCAGAACATTAGAGGGTCTTTTCCCATTAGATCTCCTGCAAAGTCAGCTGGACAGTCCTATTTTGGTGCTTAAACTAGACTTCAAATACTCTTATCTGAGTCCTAAACAAAGAGAAATCTATTCAAAAGGTTTATTTCTGGATACACAAATCCTGAGTTGGTGGATTTACACCTACTAGGTAGATTCATACCCACTTGATATCAAGAGGTATTATCAATAAAACAGACAAAAGGTACTCTCAGGTTCTATAACAAATATTTTTAGCAAGGAAGAAAAAAGGAAGTCTGCTAAAAAAGTAAAGGAGAAAGCACCGCAGCTTCTGCTCAGAAAGCAAAGATAGGTATAGGAAGGTAGACTGCAAATTTAATATTTAAAAAATTATACAGCAGGAAAGTCAAAGTTGACAAATTCTTGAGCTAAAACTATCCAAGGGAGAAGATAATTTTAAATTGTGAAGCAAAACTAGCAAAAATCACTATTTGCTCTCGGGAAGCAGACATGATGACCCAAGCAGAACAAAAAGCACATTTCAAGTCTTGGGAGAATAGAGTCACAGGTAAAGCGTAAGCAACCTGAAACAATTCTCACAGGTTAAATGACTAAGAAAACCCAGGTCCAGAAGAGATTTTGAGAAGTGGTCTAATCTTTATCTCCTACCAAAAATGCAAGATCAAGCATATCTAAACCATTCTGAATAAATCAGGCCTCATCTACCTACTGCCACACAGAACATGCAGCTTTGATGAGGACTATCCTGCCCTTTTTGCTACTGTTTCCTGTGAATTACAGGTTTGATTTTTATAGCCATTTTGTAACAGCTAAAACTTTAGAATAGATGTGATTATTCCTGCTGGAACAACAACAACAAAACACCTGACCCCAAAAGAGCCAACACAAGCTGTGCACACAAACCTACATTTTCACCAGCAGAACACCTGTGCCAGCAGGACTTACAACACGGAGACAAACATGTAGCAGTTGCTTAACCTTTCCTATTAGAGGGTAGGCTGTAATAAGTTGCAGCCAACAATTACTCATAAAAACAGATCATGTTCAAAATGAGCTAGCAGTATTCCTTCAGCACAGTAACTGAAAAATAGAGAAGAAATGGCTTGAATAATCAGCAGAATAGGGACCATGAGCATACCAAAGAGCTATTAAACACAACAAAATAAAACCAACTGGGCTAAACACTGAATGTATCTGTTATCAGGTTATTTCCATTGAGTTACTTTCATTTGACACACATCTCTAAAAATAAACTATACATACAAGTGAATGAATACAAATGCAAGTGAACAAAACTCAGCAAGAGATAAGACAGAGTGCAAAGATAGGACACGCTGCTTTTCCTATATATATCATTAGAAAAATGGTATGTTAGGCTGCATTATCTTTTTAGAGATGAGTCTACAGCTTTGATTTTACAGCAATCCCTGGTCCCCACTCTACCTTTCCCCTCACCTTTTCCACTGGCTTCAGTCCTAAGTGTAAGAAAGAGTAACAAAGTAATACAACTACACACAGAACAAGAAGATAAAGAAAATTAAGAGAATCACCTCTGATATCAAAAGTTAAAGTGCAAGAACAGTAAAACTAAGAGGAAATATGCAGAGTTCAATCTTGACCAGTGAGGGAGGTAGGTGGGGGGTGTTACAAAACCTGTTTTACAAACCTCATTTTAAAAATAGTAATTAACACATTGCTTTTTACAGGATTTCCCATGTACAAAGATAAAACTGTTACTGTAGAATGCACTTACAGCATTTCTGCTTGTTTTACTTAAGTGCCTGTCAGTAAAATGCCCCTTGGCTTAAGTCAGTGATACATTGTCTCTCTGATATCCCTTAAAACCAAAATGTGCTGAGAATTCTCAAACAGGCAAGCAGAAGCATTGCATTCAATCATAATATACCTAAATCAACTCTTTAAAAATATTTGTTTTCTTACTGTTTTCTGTACATTTCCTTCTAAAATTCTGCTGTTGGTTTTAGTTTATTCTCTTGTTCTTCTTTTTTCTTTCTAGAAATTTATTCTCAGAGTTGATGTCTTTAAGAAGTATGTGCCAGAGAAATATAGTCCTTCAGAGCTCAAACTCAGCAAGAAATATCAGAAAATTTCACCTTTGTCTTGAACTCTGTAATACTTGAAGGTGAATGATGTGAACGTACTTCAAAAACAGTTTCCCAAGGTGAACATATTGCAAAACGAAACATAAGCCTTTTGATCAAAAATGTACTTGTTATTTCAAATAAATTATATTCAAGGCATTTAGGCCATTGCTCATACTTCATTTTCTTCTTCCATTTTACCATATAATCAACATATTATAAAAAGCAACATGTCTATTAAAAATAAACAAAATCCATCTCTGAACTGAGGATAAGACACATGGTATGTAACAGAAGCATTTTGCAAAAGTCTGAAAATAAGATACTTTCTCTTCCTTTAAAAGTATTTCTCATGCGAAGCTCCATCCACAAGGCACATGAGTTTTAGTTCTCTATTCAAAGAGGTGTTAATTAATAGCAGAACTGATTCAACAGGTCATAGATACACCACCATGAGTTGGTTTTCTATCATACTAACATTTTGCCCAGGTAAGTCCCAGCCCTACAAAGCCAACAAAAAGGGACCATCAGAAGTGCTGAACAAATATCCTTGCAGCCTACATAAGCAGTAAGGGTCACAAGACACATTCATGTCTGCTTGCTGCTCTGTGGCTTTCAAGCACAGACTTGTGAGATGAGTAGTGAATACTTACTATACAATTTCCCAAATTTCAGGCAACGTTATTAAAAAACAGAGCCCACCTATAATGCACTAGTATATAATACATAGAGATGATGGAATATTAAGAGCATCTTTGAACAGTCTTGGGAGTACAATCTTGGGACTAAATCAGACTAAGTACAATTAAATTTAAGCTTCATGTTTTCAAAGAGGTAAAGGAAAAGTTCTCCACCTAAGTGGAAGAGACTTCTCAGCTACTCTGTGCCTGTAAGATTGAACATATGAAGTACTGGACCACAACCACCAAGCTCTAGAAGAAAACTAAATACTTAACATAAAAACACAACTGAAATAGCTAACATAAATTTAAACACACAAAAGAAAGAGAGGTAACACACAAGCACTTAAAACAATTGAAGTATTTACCTTTAAACACCCATACCAAAATGGGTGGAAGTTAGGGGAGAGAGGATTTGAAATAAAAGAGTGCAACTAAATTGAACAGCATGAGAAACTTTCATTGTAAAGGCTCACAGATGAACTGCTGGAGCAGCTCTGAAGCTCCATCATATAGCAAAAGAAGGATTAGCTACACATATGCTGAAAATAGACCATCCAATAAAGCACATTAGATAAAAGAAAAACCTCACTCAAGATGCCCTCTTTCAGGCCTGTATTCAGGTACTTACAATTAGGGATTAATTTCCCTTCAAAAGATCATCAATCTCTCAGTTGCAGACGATCTCTTCAAGCCACACAGCTGGTCTCAGTGATGTTCAAAGTGAACACACACACACATCACAGCATGCTTCAGCTCAGCTGGAGCTGCTGGATGTTCTTACGGCAGTCCAGCAGACACAGGGACTGAGCAGACACCAAGAACAGGCACCACTTTCTTGCCCCAAATACAACACAAGGGAACAAAACTAAGAGGCAAGCCAAGGGGTGAAGACCCTGAAGCTGAACCAAGACCCTCCTACATCAGAAGCTGGCAGTTGGACACAGGGAGCTGCATCTGCACTCAGTTGTAGTCTAGCTTGACCACATGAAGAATGAAGCATCTGAAAACCAGAAGACACGATGCAATATTCAGATACTGACAGCTGTCTTCAATTAGCTGTCTTCAATTCCCCTGCTTCAGATTAGTAATTCCATGCCATTCTATTCAAAGGGAAAAAACCCACAACGTTCCTTGTAAGAAAAGCCAAGCAAACCACAGTATTGCTAAAAAGTAGAAGTTTTTCTTTTACAGGTTAAGGAAACTAAAGCGAAGATACAGGTTCCTGATTCCCCAACTATTTGAGCAGCGTCAATCTTGAGAAAATAAGCAACTCCTTTACACTGAAGTACTTGCTGTACTGAGTTATAAAAAAGTTTCAGCTATTTGTTTCTCAGATACTACCCACTCCAAACCGATTCCCTGCAAAACACCTCAGCATTTACAAAGCCATCTGCAACAAGTGGAGAACAACAGCCTTTGGTGGTATTCATCTGTGTGAGTTTTTCACACACTGTGACAGATCAAGAGGGTTAGACAAGACAAGAACAGGGACCAAGTGATGGAGACAGGATGCTACAAATGCTGCTGATTTACTGTTAATCAAGTTTGCTCAGAACACAGACTAGAGAGAACATTCTGACCTGAGGGCTCCCTTGGTTTTGTTTTCTCTGAATGTTTCTGTAGTTTTAAAATATCCACATACTTATGACAAGCAAGCACAACTAAACAAATGATCTAGCAAAAGCAGCAAGGACAGGACACTGTAATGCAACCCTCAAGTATTTCAGGCAATTAGCCACATGAAAAACTCTAAAAATACAGTTTTCTCCAAGAGGCTTGTATGGAAGGATGATATTTTCATCATAGAGGAATGAAAGTATTTATACACCCACACTCTCTTTTTAAAATAACCAAAAACATATCCCTAGAGAGAACTAAGTGATCAAAAAATTAGCAAAATGCTCCAGAAAACAAAGCAAGATTCAGTTTGACTCACAGGTACATTAATTTGTACACACACCCACACCAAAAAAAAAACCAAAAAAATAACAAAAAAACCCAAAACAAAACAAAACAAAAAACCCAAACCCAAACAACAACAACAACAACAAAAAACACACAACCCACCTATCAGGATTATTTGGTTTTATTTTTCTGCCCATGCAATTTACTCATTAAATTTACACATTACCCTTCTTACTGCCTGTAAATAATGCAGAACTCTCAACTAAAAATCTGGGTTTTTTTTAAATTTAGGAACAAATCTGCTTCTCTTATTTGCTTTTATCTTCCTCCTTCTCCATTGCTACTACCCCCATAAGCTTACTAACAGAACTAAAACCCTAATGGGATCTGTGTTTACATTCTTATACCTCTTATTTCCTCAGCGAGAGTTACACAACTCTATCTGATCACATAAACATTTTGCAGCCATGAAATGACACTGAAAATCATGTCAATGAGTTGCAAATGAAGAGATATAAGACCACACTGAAAGCAAAAAGAATTTGGAGGAGGCCTGCATCAGCCCTAAGCCACACAATGACATTTTTATGTACAAAACAGTTGAAAAGATGAATAAGCAGCATAATTTTTTCATTAGCATTTACTGGATAAGACTGATGAGATTCATAGCCACAAACCATTAAAAATACAGATCCCAGATGGGCAGATTACAGTCCAGAGTTGGAAACTTCACACTTAACTGACAAACTGCAGCAACTATTACTACATAAATTCCATTACAGCCATCACAACATTTTAAGAATGGCACTTTTTTTTAACCTAATGCAAAAAGGGTCATTTTATCACAGGAGGGTGTCCAATTCACTCACAAAGCCTCTGCCACCTGCAGCAAAAAACCATAGCAGAGTCAAATTTCATCTGAATTCAATTTCTGAAAACTGTTTAACACTATATCACAAACAGCTCATATGTGTAGGTCTAAATATTTCACTGCTCAAATTCTCTTTTGGCTGCAGGATTTGGATTTCCCTTTGAAATAAGAGAAGTGTATTATTTGGCTGATGGCACATGCATATCTCCTGGCATCATGACTTCCTCCAAGAATAAGATAGTTTAGGAAGCCATAATTAGTTCCTTCTATAAGGCAGGCCTTCATATACATTAAAATATCAGAAAAACAACACTTGTATTTTATTTGCACACAAGGCCTGTAGAATTGCAGAATACAAATGACTGCAGATTTAGAAGGGGTGAGTGGGTGGGGGGCTTTTTCAAGTGTCAGTAGTTTTAAACCTGTTAAAGGCTTGCAGTTCCCATCTGCGCATTTCTGACAAACTCATTTCACGATGGTTTTCTACATTCACTCTCTGGATGCATACAGAGCTAAAAAAACCCCACAACTGAAAACCAACTGACTTAACTTTGCTAACCAGTGGAGCAATGGCATCACCACTGTGCTAACATCAATCATAGAGACTGCACCTCAAAACAGTTTTTGCTAATGAACCTGAGCACCTAACAGAGAAAGAATCCCACACTCAGCACAACTCCTGAGTTATTAGACTGAGTTAAAACTACTTTATCTTATTATTTTTAAAGTTACATCTTTAAGTGTTCCAGTGTCATGCCAACTCCTGGTAACACTTTCATAAGACTTCATGAGACAAAAAAAAAGCTCTAAAAAAACAAAGCTAGTGAGGTTTTATAATGGTAAGCGATAACTGACCAGAGAACTAAAACTCAGAAGATGCACAATAGTGTTTAAGGTCCAAGATTTCTAACACACTAAGGATTTCAAGAGGTGCACGTCTGAAAACTTATTCTACACTCTGAAGGTCAGCTGGCTGAAGAACAGACCTCCCTTCTTCTCCTACAAAAGCTCTCTTCCTTATGTCCTTAAAGCATCATAGCTACAACATTCATACTACAGCAGAAACCAGATCTCTACAAAGAAAACCACTTTAAAACGTCTTCAGAACTACAGTTCAAGGAAAATGTAGAAAGCTACAAGTTACATTTGGTTACAAAGAATATGTTTGATGAGGGAGGGGAAAAACCCATGATTTGGTTTCATGACTTTAGGACAGAAACACCAGCATATTCCTCCATTACTACCTTGAAGTCCTAAGATCCTACTCACCTATGTTCTGCCAAATGGTTCAAGATCTTGTTGCACATGCGTACAATGCACCCACAGAAAATATCTGCTCTGAGAAAATGTAAGGATCTCTTCAAACACAACTCAAATCTAGATCAGAAAGGTGTTTTTTCCATTTAATTCTATTGCTAATCCTATGCAATAACTGTGAAAATCTGCACAAGGCTTGTGTTGATGAAACTGAAATATTCTATGGCTTTTTTTTCAACTCTCGCCTCCTTCTAACATGACTGAGACCCCAAAAGTGTGATACCCGTATTAGGCAGGTAATGCAGCACTCACAACTTGTCTATTTCCAGAGGAGGTTGTCAAGAAAATTCTTAATTCAAACCTTTCCATTTCCTTCTCTAAAAAAAAAAAAAAATTCATTTCATAAAAAGAGCAGCCTGGGCAAGCAACCAACAGCTGTTAGAAATCCTAAAATAAACAGCAGATTTTTGTAAAGCAAGACAGACAGTGCTACAAAACACTGCATTCATGCCAGTGCCGGCCAAGGTTTCATGACAAATTGGGCAGCTTGCATTCAAAATAACTCTACAGCTGATGAAGCAGATTAGCTTCAGGCAAGTCATTTCCCCTGCACTGTTATTCCTTGCTCTCTCACCCCGTGCAGAAAGCATTCTGAACAACCAGGATTGTGCATTCAGAGCACAGACACCAAACAGCTCCTGCCTCCTGAATGTAAGGCTCAGTATTACCAGTTATTCCCACTCCTGCCCCACACTAGGTATTTTAAAAGCTCAAAATTCAAAATTATCTCCAGTGGTCTATGACAAAAAAAAAGCTACAAAGACCAACATGGACCAAATATTTTTCTGAATGCAGATGTTGGAACACAAATATAAATCAAAAGTCTGACTTCACCACAGCTGAGAATCAATCTCTATCAAGAAGTATTGATATGTTTTCAGACACAAAAGGAAGTCATACAAAACACCATGCAACTCTACTATTTCTTGTGCTGCTCTCTACCATTAGTAACCATCCTTAAGTATAACATGCAAAATTAATCTCTAGCCAGTTTTTTTCATGTGTCTAAATAAATCCCAGAACGGTATCACTTGGCCTCCAAACAAATGCACTGGCAAACACTGAAGAGCTGCATTTACTGAATGTATCAGCATGATACGAGGCCAATTTCTGGGGGGCTGATGGGAAAGTTATTGTCTGAAAAGAATAGATAAAGGATGAGGCATTCTCACCCCTAGAGTAAAAAAAAAAAAAAAAACCATCTGTCAGGAACTAAAAGAAGGTATCACCTCTTAATATCACCAACTGGAAACCATTAGAGGTTTAAAAATCTATTTCATAAGTGCAAGTCAAAAGAAGATAGATATCTAAATGCTTTTGAAAAAAAATCTTACCTGACTCCTTTCTCTCTCCTTTGGTTTTGTAAAAATCTCCCCAAATCTAACCTCAGGTCTATGGCTTTATGGGAGGTTACAGAGCTCAGTCAGCAACATCCTTCAATTCCAGGTTCTCCCACCACGGTTCCAAGGTGCAGCAGAGCAGTCCCCAGCCAGCCTGAACGCCCCTACCAGACATAGGCTTCCAAAGCTGGCAGTATCTAGCCTGCCTTAAGCTCTCAGCCCCTAGCAATTACATTTTCTCTTACTCAGGGTAAAGCATTCATCTGATCATTTGTTAATAACCTACAGCTGGAGAAAGTCTCTCTTCTAACAATAAATAAACTCCCTTCCATTTTCCTCATATGACCTGTAGGGAGAACAAAATGGGCAAAACAAAACTGGGTACAAAGGCACATATGAAGCAAGCAGGCACCTGCACAGTGTTTACAGAGGAGGAGTTAGTTACAAGCATGTCTATTATTTTCAGTGCACAAAAATACCAAAAGCATCCCTGGAAAACTGCAAGGCACTGATTAACTACAGTCCATTGCATGAATTTGAATAGGCAAATTAATAATATCTCCCAAGATCTCTCCAACACCACAAGACTGATGCAAAGTCAACCATCTTCTGAAAATGTCCACAGAGGACAGTTCCTATTCATTCCTAGACAGGCAAAACTAACTCCCTATCCTCGAGAAGGATAAGCAGCTCAGCTGACCCCATGCACAACTGCTTTAAATGCAAGCAAGCAGTCAATGAAACTTTAAGACATTCTAGGTCAAATACAAGTAGACCTTCACTGCAAGACATGCATAAAGGCCTAAGTTACACATATGTTCATCTGGAGCTCTGCTAAACAAATTTACCAGGCACATTTCTTTTTTCCTCCCATCTCAGCATTCACTGACCTAAATACGAGGTAAGAAATGGAATTACACGCAATATGCAACAGGAACTGTAAAGGGCTCAGGAGAATTACTAAATGATGCCCTATAGACTTCACAAATTTATTAGCTTCTCAGAAAAAACAGTAATTTCACTTGTACATCTATTAATTACATACTACCTGCAGGACTACCATGAAGCTTAAATGTCAAACCTTTACCAAGTATTTTTACATCAGCAATCATTTCCTAAAAGCATGGAACTTGGGCATTCAAGCCATCATCAAGCTACCCAATTAGCCTCTAACATGGATTAACAAGACCTCATGTTGGTACACTCTCCAAAGGATGAGACAGATGTGATTTTACCACATAAATATTCCAGTATAGGGATATTAAAAAGAAAATAAAAATACTGAAGAATAAGTCTCAAGAATCACAATTGGTGATACACAAAGTCAGGCAAATGCGAGCACATACTGAGAACAGTAAACCTGAAACAAGACATGGGCAGGTTCCAATAAGGCCATAAAATACCCAATACTCACAGGTTCAGAAACTTCTCTGTACTTCAACAAAGAATCTCGTTTTGTCACACTCACTGACAAGATGCCACCAAGAATGGCTCGAATGCACATAGGCATTATTTTAATGAATATCTCTAAGAAAGAGTCCAGATGGTATCTTGACTACTTTTACTTTAAGGACTTACTTTTTCTTTCCTTCTGACTGGGGAGACATACTCAAAGCAGCATCTTTAGAGATCTCAAGTCTAATGAACAGAAAAGCCACAATTAACTTTTTCCACTAGTTTATCTGCAGGAGGGTTGGGGGGTGGGAGCAATACTAATTGCATTTTAAAAAATTGGTGTTTTCATGTTCAGGTCTCCATCAATGAATTGTTCACATTTACCAGTATTTCTGTATAGCAATGAATGATGACCATCTGCTTAAATTATTCATCACTGAACAGAGGAAGAAGCCAGAATCAGTGGCCCAGGTGTTGGCAATAAGACACCACATAAATGTCTTAACTTGGGAGAAAAGTATCCCTGGATGCCTCCCTGTAAAGACTCATTGCTTGCAGACAAATTCTGGGTAATATTTCTTTTATCATGCGACCGATCTATATTTTTGTAAAAAAAGGTGGACTTCTTTTTTTATATTGTTTTTGGTCTCTGAGGTCCCTCTTCTTCATTCCCTCAACTATATCCTCGCCTCCAGCATCCAGCTTTTCTCCCACAAAGGGACAGGATTTCTTCTGAGGACAGATATTCTTCTTCCTCTCTCCATCTTATCAATTTATCCTTTCCATTTCTTTTACATGCCAATTTTTATCCCACAAGAAAAAGAAGCATGAAAGCCCTACTATATGCCTCACAGTCACAAGATAAACCTAGCAGACAAAAGAAAGGCAAAAGAAAGGCAAAAAAAGTCACTTAGACATCAAGAAATAATACTCAGGTCCCCCTACTTGTAGCAGCTGAATGAGAATGTTAAGATTTTGATTAAAGACACTACTCCTGCAATCTTTTCAGGCTTCCTCCTATGGAAAGAGAATATCTTAACTTCCAATTTTTTTTCTCACACCAGCAGAGATTCAGGTAAATACAGAAAAGTCAATACACAGCTTTTTCCAGCTTAAACATGTTCAGCTTTTGCCTAAGTGATACTGATAAATACTGACATCTTCGTTTTTCTTAATTTTTTTTTGTTCCAGCAATCTAGAAACACTAATAGTGATTCATCATAGAAGGAATATTTTATTAAAAGCAGGTACTTTTCACAGCATCACTTTTCTCAAAATACGCAAGTCCAGAAGATTTTAATTAATAGGTATATTGCAACCTGACAGAGCTCCTTTGTTTCACTCTTTTCAAAGACAGTATGTTTCCAGCTGTATGGAAGCAAATACAGATGAACTAAAAATAATCAAAACAGCAAAGTTTCCACAAGTCTTGCCGATACTGTTTAAAGCATGTGAAGAAATGTGCTCAAAGACATCACTTTCAGTCCTTTCTGTTAAAAATGCTACACAACTACCCACAGCCTTGCCAGAAATAAAGAAGAAACAAAGAAGAAAAGATGCATCAAAGAACACAAAAACTATGAGAAGAATGAGAATTGTCTAACTGGTAATCTTACACTTACTGCTCGAGACTACACAGCTTCAGAGGAGGCAATTTAGAAATGTGTGATATGGTATTTTGAAATTAAAATCAGTATTTCAAGTATTTTGTGCATTACACACCACTGCTGTTTAATGTTTAAAAAAATAAAATTCTAAATGCAGTATTTTAGCTAGTTGACACATATGTGTCTTGAATTTTACACTTGGAGGGTTTAGAAGGATGTTACAAAATAGGAGGAGGGAGGAAAAGAGCTTAATACAGATAAAGTGCATTAAAATAAAGTTGAAAAAATAACTTCTAGCCATGACACTACTTTATATTAGTCCTTTAACTACTTTACAGTCTTACACTTAGATAGGTGATACATAAAGTTGTTGGTCTAAAAGGAGCAATGAAATTTTAAAGACATTATTCAACTTTAAGAACTAAAGAATAAATAGGTTTTGACTTCCGTAAATGTTTCCTATTACATAAAAACAGACAAACAAAAGCTTCCAAATCAATTATCGATATTCTAAATAGACAAATATTTACTCCAGAAGTTCATTAAAGTATGTAAACATCTTTTGAAAGGGTACATTCCTTTTTTTCCTCTGGAACAAAGTACTGTATATTACCTAGGACACAGAATATTTAAGAGGAGATGCTCTTTGCTCCCAGTTTATAACTGACGTAAGAGACACTGTTCGAATCACTGATGTCCATTTCTGTTCCCTCAAAGGTGTTGCTGGGGAAGGGAGAGAAGAGGCATTTTGTGTGTTTGTTTAAAAGACTGCAAAACAGAGATTGACTTCAGAAAGAAGAAAAAAGAGGCCTGGCCACAAGTCAACATGCGAGTTTTACTCCCACAACTCATATGCGGAATGATTTTTACTTTGGGTATATTAATACCTCTAAACAGACCTTCCTAAGTTTGATCAGTCGACTTCTCATTTCTTCCTTTCTCACTAAAGAAATACAGACTGTACAAAAGGTGCTATTTTTCTTCATATAGGTTATGCTATGGATTTGTTGCTGTTCCTCAAACTGAACTGGAACTCCAAAATTGTAGACTTGCATATTAAATCACACTTAACTGGTGGGTCTTCAAACATACGGCTCTTTCACTATACCATGACTAGAAGCAACATCAAACCAGAGCAAGAGGAGCACAGACTGTACAAGAGCCCAGCACAATTCATGAAGCCAGGAGGACACCTCCACCAATTGAACAAGCCTGCCTGGCTTCTTGAAACTTCCCATCACTTTGTGAACTCATCAACTCGGGGGAAAAAATCCCAAACAGGGAGAGGGGGAAATAAAGAAAGGGATAGGAAACAAAGGCAGAGCACAATTCAGAGCCTAGGATCAAACCTGAATCCTTATCCTTGCTCCCCCAGAGGTAAACACGCCACAGAAAAGAATAACCCCTGTAGCTTCAGTAAGCCTGACCTGCAAACAGAGCCTCTGTGATCTCTGGTCATTCAGCAACACAGGGATCTCTGCGAGGTGAACGGAAAGAGAAAATAAACACAAAAAGAAAAATCTATGGAAGCCAGGAAGAAACATGAGTAGAAAGATGAGACAGAAGAAAATGAAACATTTACCCGTAGAAAGGCAAGACATTAAAACAGGCAAAGATTGTGCAAGACTTTCTGGGAGGGGAAAAGAAACTTAACTAAATGAAAAGGCCAAAAAACCATAGGAGAGAGAAAACTGGAGTGGGAAATTAAAATCTCAGTAGTAAAAAAGTATCTTTTCCAGATAGCTTCTTTATGTGGTTTCTTCAGTACCCATTTCTGAAGGGAGGGATACACACACTTTATCTCAGAAAGGCACAGGAAAATGCAAATTAAGAGACAAACGTGTGAGAATCATTCTCAATTTGTCATTCTCCCAAAAGACAGAGATATTAATGCATTCTGAAGCCACCTTTTTGTTTAGGAAAAACTTACAGACAGCTTCTGAAATCTGCCACCCAGGTCTGAAACTGTGCACTTAACCATGCCCATCAGTCTTGACAAACCACTGTCTATGGAGCTTCTCTGTGGTGTCTTGAGCAACACTGAGCCCAGGTCACCTTTACACCTTGTATTTACTACAAGGCGGTAAGTCCCTTCCTCAGCTTGAAGTTTTGCTTCTGCTCCACAGCAAGTCAACATCATCACCAGCTATGGATTAGAGTACAAAAGTAGGTGAAAATTACTCATTAAGGTGAGAAAATATAGAGACACCTATCTTCTACTAGCAGCTAAGCCCTAACTTTCACATTACCGTTATTTGGACAGCTGATCTCTACTTATTTCACAACCCTTTGTATCTTCTCATCAACTTTTATATCTTTAGGATTCTGTTGCTTCTATAAAGAAACTCACTAGGGAGCCATATAACACCTTTGCTCAACAGCTACTGTTTTGGCACTTTACTAATGAAGTTGGATATACTACAACAGATATATTTGAGCTAGAACAGATTTGTCATGTGTTGCATTAAATTAGAAAACACAACAAACAAGACATATTACACCTGTACCTCCCAGAAGTGTGAGTTGACTACATAATCGCCCTCTTAACAGCCAAGGCACAAATAAAGTAGGAAAAGAAAAAATCAGTTGTAATACACAGTAACAGTCAGTAACAAAACAGCAGCAAACCACATAGTCTCCATTTCCAGCTTCACTAGGCTCAAAGAGTGGACTTTGAGATGATATTAGCATTCTTCTCTGAAAAGACCATGAGTCTGAAGAGCACAGTATGAATTTGAAAGAGACTAAAATATTCCTCCTGCTGTTTTCTGAAGTTACTGCTTGAACAAAGGTTAACTTTAATTTCTTAGTTACTGGCATTCCCAAGGAAGAAGCAGGGCTCTCTAAGCCATTTATTCTTTTCCTGTATAAATTAATGAAAATCAGACACTGTCATTTTACCAGTATAGACAATGCTCAGGCTTTGATCTCTAAACTGATCATATCTTCACCTCAGGCTCTGTATACTCTCTGCCAATGATTTTCTCTATACAGCTTGTACTTTTGAGGCACTGTGCCCAAAACTTCACGGTGTGGGTGCTACTAACAGTTTGAAAGAACAAAAACTGTCTGGGGCTGGATAATAAGAATTCTAGGAGAGCACTACCTGCATCAATTTTTAGGTCTGAGGGGGTTTTGCAATACAGTATACAATAGTTCGAGCTTACAGTAAAGGAAAGGAAAAAAAGTCAAGTTTTCTCACTAGCTGCCTACTGAAAACATTCAACATAACTCATCATCACACTTCCAATCAAATCCACTGTGAATGAATAAATATAAAATGAATAAATATATTGTGAAGGCACTATTTAACAATCCTACAGCATTAATGACAGTTTCTTAAGTGTTTGGTAAATATTTATGCTTCAGAAACTGCGAAACAAAGGACTAAGGGTGGGAAAGAGCTTAGAAGCTTTCAGGAAGAAACAAAGCCACAGCAGGTTTGAAGAGATAATGAGTGTACTTGAACATTTATTCTTAAAACTTCTATCACAAAAATAGTTATGTGAAGATAACAGATGATAAAACATTTGCAGAAAGACTACATCTACTCCAATTACCAATGAAAAACACAACTGCTTTAAAAAGTGAGAAGGGCATGAGAGGATCGTAATGGTTCCCGGGAAAGAAAAGACTGTCCAGAAAAGTGGAGAAAAGGCAAGTGGGTGCATTTGTTAGTAGATGGGTAACAAATTGGTGGACTGTAATTTGACATGTAAAAAAAAGAGTTGGAGTTATAAACCAACTCTAAGAACCATATAGTTCTGAACACACCACAAGGACTTTGTATTTCAAAACATCCATTCACCTTACCTTCAGAGTGGAATCCTCTGTCTGCTTGTGCACTGAAAGCCTCTAATCAATGATGTATACAGGTAATGAACGGCCACATACCAGTTAGAAGCATTACACCACTCAAAATTAGAAACACAAAGGGTAAAGCAAGCAATCAAGGCAGTCTAACAAGAGAACAAAGCATTCCTAAAACCAACATTCCAAATTATGACAGGACTCCTTGTACTCCCAAAACTGACAGGTTTCCTCCAGGATTTCAGTGCAGGTGAACCAGTGAAGACTGAGAGTAGTTTCAAAATCTAAGGGCATCCATGAAGTGGACACAGTGCCTTCCTTCTTCACATTGACAATTGTACATCTAGGGAGAAAATTCCTTTCTAGATTGTTATATAGGAAGACTATAAGAGGACTTTACCATAACAGAAATTAAATGAGGGAAAAATCAACTAATTACAATTCTATTTTTCTGATGTAACTACTCAAGATACCTGATTTTATAGAGAAATCAGTTCCAAGGATTGTATTAGAGAAACTAAAACATTTCTCTCCCCCTTCCATCATCTTTGTAGCAAACCAATGGGGTGATTCACAAACAAGTGAATAACTCATCTTTCTGGCAACCCTCTGCAGTGAATACTCTGTATATTTGCAACAAGCTACTCCAAGCCTTATTGTTAAATTTCCAGTAAGCATGACAGCAATATTAAAAATATTCAAGAAGAAAATAAAAACTTGCAAAAAGTAAGAAAGCTATAACTGGTGTGTGTGCGGGTAGTTTATTTGTTTGTTTAAGAGCCAGCCAACAGCACTTCCATCAATCTCAGGGGGATTCTCTTTGAACCAATTAATGAAGAATTAGAAACTTAGAAGGACAAATTGAAAACAATTGAAAAAGCTAGAAATCTTTCTATTACATAACTTGTCTGACTAATTCCACACCAAAACACAGGCTGAGCTCCAAACTGGAGAAAAAGACTAACAGAATATAGTACCTCTTGTTTTCTCTTAGCATTTAACAGAAGAACCTAGTGTCTAACCTCATTTTTTGCTTGCATAGGCAACAGGACACAGCAAAATGGCAAACTGTGGAAATAAAAACACAGCTCAATTTTGAATTATCACATTTGAAATGACTCATTACAAGCGACAACCTCAGGACCCAGCAAGTTCTGAATACAAACTGTGTTTTCTGACTTAAATACACTGTCAAGAAGACATATTAAAAATAACAAAATTGGTACGAGAGTTCTGAAATCCAAGGAGATTCCAGACAATGACAGATCTCACATCAGACCAGACTTACTGGCAACACACTGTACAGTAAAGTATCTGCAAGTGTTCCATATTGGTAGTATCATATGTGACTTCATAGCGTGAATAAATAATTATTTAGGTCACAAATCCACATTCACATTCTTCTCAAAATAACTCTGACCAGAGCCTGAGAATTGCCAGCAAGGGCCTTAAAGGAGGCAACAGTATCCTTTCAAAAAGTCCCTCCTGTTAAAGTAAGACTCTCGTACAAAGGAATTAGGTGTCTACAGGTAAAGACTGATATGAACCAAGTCCAAGCAATAAAAGCCTTGCCTATGCAAGTCTGCAGAATCCAGAACAGCAACATCTCAATATGGTGTAAATAATTACAATTATCACAACAATGTTAGCTATTGTTGTGATCTGTTAGCTCTGTTTTACACCTCAGAAAAGAGCCTGAAGATTGCAAATACGCACAATCTACTGAAATATCTTTTCCTTTTAATGCAACAAGTGGATGACAGCAGAGAGAGCAACTGCTGCTTGATTTAATTCGGTCAGGAGAGCTCAAGGAACTAGGTCAAGACCCAGAAGAACATGCACTCATACACTGAACCAGTGGAGAAAAGCTGGCTAAAAGCATCTCAAAATTGAAAAAAACCAATCACCTTTGCAAACATCAGTATGACTTGCAGAGCCATACAAACCAATTCCATACACCTCTGCCAAACTAGAGATGTCTTTATTTCCACACCAGTATGTTTTTAAAACTTCAGCTCCTTTCCAGCAAGCTAACACATGCAACAAGACTTAAAGCAAAACACAAGACAAAGATAGATATCTAGAGATACATATATCTATATATATATAGATAGATAGATAGATATAGATATATGCTTTTCCCTATGCATAATGCTTATTTCTACATCTCAGGACTCACAAGTTTCAAAATGCCAACACAGTTCCCCTTCTTTACAGCAGCAGAATTTAAAACTTAATCTGCTCTGGAAAGCCTATGGTTAATGCAAAGTGTACTTTCTGGTACACTTTCAGTGAAAACTGAACACTTGTCCATAGCACAACATGGCCAGATTCCAACTCAATTCAATATAAGGTGCATTCTCTGTTCATGTAAGGCCAATATTCAGAAGAGAATAAAGTTTTGCAGTTCCAGATAGGGAGATATCAATGAGGCAGGTGATAGTTACAAAGATCAGCAATAACAGGAAAAGTACTGACACTGGCCTGAAGAAATAGGAGATAAAAGGAAAAGTAGAAAGAGCTTGTGTAATTTCTGTTAACAGTGTATCTGGCTCTGCTTAGTGCAAACGTCACCTGAATTCCAGGGTCACAATGCAGTAGAATAATAGAGAAATCAAGTTTTGTTAAAAAGAAAAAAAAAAATCAAGCAAAGAGCTAATAACTATATGCTAACTAAAAATATAAATTACTATCAGCAGAAAGGAAAAACAACTCTTGAAGCAGGCACACCGTTGTTAGCCGCCTTCTTTGTGACAGTGTTAAGGCCGTCTTGCTACACTATTGCAAAAGAAAGAGCTACTTTACCAGAAAAACAAGAAATGCCAAGAATCAGACAAGGAAAATGGACTGCTCTATACAATGATGGCTTACATGGCTTTACATGAGTAGCTTTATAGAAGTTACAAAAACCTCTATGAAATCTTAGTGTACTTCAATCAAAGCACGTGGGAATCTATGCAGTTATTCCCAGCCAAGTCTGCGGTTTGTTTATAGAAAACGGTTTTCAGGTTTCCAAGAGCAATCCCACAAAATCTGCTCAGAAGAGCAGCACCACAATACCACGAGTGCATGCAGGTGAAAACTAACCTGAAAGACAGCTTTGTCTTAAGAACTCCGATGAACTTCCAGTTTCAATCTTTGGTCGAAAATCATCCCGACAATGAATCCTACATAGGAATTCTCTCTGCTGCTCTGACTTTCCTTCTCCAGATCTCCTCACCTACCATCCCCCTTGCCCCACAACTTCCACGAATCTAAAGAGCATCTCAATGAAATCGGGAGACCTCACCTTTCATTTTGACAGTGGGGGAATTGGGTCCAGCCGATTGCTTCCTCCATCCTCTCCAGTTCTGGCAAAGGCTCTCTGCCTCAGAGATGAAGGAACAAAGAGAGTCTTCTTCAAAGCGATCGGAGTCTTCAAATGAAAACCTCTCCCCGTCCTCCCACTCTGCGAACATGAGTTCCATCACATCCGACAGGCGACGTGGGGAAAAGAAGAAAGACAGGAACAGCACTGCTCACTTTTAACAGGTGAATGGACTTGAGGGCTCTTGCAATACTTAAAATCTCGGTTTTGATTTGATCCCCATACTACAGTACCAGGAAAAAACAAAATCAGCGCTGTCTGAGGTGGGAGAAGCAGGAAATAACTAAGGGGCAGCCCGTAAAAATTCCATGGGGGAAAAAAAAAAGTTCTTTAAAAAGTTAAAAAATGCTTATGTCCACAGAATGTACTTGAGGCGGAGGGGGCTGGTTAGTCCATGAGAGCTGCCTCCAGGCGGGACAGGTGCCTGCCGGGCACACGGAGGGTCCGAAGGCTCCCGGCGCTGCAGGACGAGGGAAGGGGCCGGCTTCCTCCTCCGGGGCTCCAGCAAGGGGACCGCCGGTGTCTCTGCGCAGGGCCGGGTCTCCCTGAGGTTGTGCTTGTCTCACTCCCGGCGCAGGAACGGAGGGGAGGGCGGGCAGGGGCACCGGCGGGGGCTGGGGAGGAACAACTTCCCTCCCGCTCGCGGGGGCTTAAAAACGGCCCGGTGGGGCCGGAGGGCCCGCGGAGGGGCGGCGCGACCTCCCGGCTGCTCGTCACGGGCACCGGCACCGGCGGGCAGGCGGCGGCTCCGGCCTCACGGGGGCGCGGGCGGCGGCCGGCGGGGAGCGCCCGGC